>PVIA01002526.1:0-204721 GCA_004024845.1 Tonatia bakeri
AAAAGGCACTATTGGTCCCCTCTGAAAAGCTACGCTAGTGCAGTGGATAGAGTTCTAGAGGGATACGGAGTTCATCCTCCACGAACAAAGAAACAAAGAGAGAGCGTTTAAGAGAATGTTGTTTCTTGAATCTTGTTTTAAGGACGATACCAACAAGTCCATCAGAGTGGCTTCCAGGCCGTACAAATAATCCCGTTTCTTCTGGGATTTTGGAGCACAACATATATGTCTCTTTGTGCAATCTCTGCACCCACCTCCTCCGCTTTCGCTGTGTGTCTGTGTCTGTGTGTGTGTGATTTTATGCTAATGAGACATCCCAGCCTTTCCCAATTTCAAACGGACCCCCTTGAGATTTGTAAGTCATGCAGTTCACGCTGCTCGGTATGCAGTGGTTCGATTCTGTGGTTTGAACCTCTCATCGAAAGGCGACTCATTGCATGCAGCACGGCTGGGCTTTCTCGTTGACAGTGCGTCCTTGGGCCTGAAAGCCATTTAGGGTCCACTGACCTTTGACTCCTGATGGGATCTTTTTTTTTTTTTGCTATTGTTTTTCAGAAATTTGGAGGCAGAGAATGGAGTCATGTGTTCTACTAAAATTATCCCAGAGAAGGAATTAAACAATTAATGAAAAAAAAAGTCTCAAACTGGTCTTTCAAAATTATTTCTGATGAAAGAGCCCCACATCTGTCTTTCCAGAATCTTTTTCTGTCTTCCAACATCAATGTCTGTTTCAGCCGCTGAGTCAGTCTATCACGTGCTTTTTTATACCTCCAGAGAGGAAAAAACAATAACGCTCTGAAAGCACCCAGAAATTGAATTCTGGGCCACAGGCCGTAACTGACAGGTCACTGGTGACAAACTTTAACCCCAATAAAGACACTCGGTGCAGTTCGCCGTGCGGCGTCTTCCAGCCCAGTGCTGACCTCCTGGCTAGGCGCTCTCCTTACAGTTCAGCAGTGCGGTCGGTTTCCATCTGAAATGAGAAGGACGGAGTTGTTTAAGGACCCGGTGCCTCTCGTGGGTGAAGGCCGCTGGGCTGAAATGTGTACAACACACGGCAAGAAACCTTGAAAACAGGCTTCCATTTCACTTAGCTGTAGCACAGGAAATTATTTCTGGCTTGTTTTTGTTGTGACAGAGCATTGCGTACTAAAAATTCCCTGTAGTTGTTTAATATTTGCTTGGTAGCGCGCTAGTCCCTAATCAAGTCCTTCTCTTCAGTAAATCATGTCAACTCTGTCACTGTTTTGATTGGAAGCATGAAGAGTAACGCTGAAAATCTCCCAGGACACTGAAACTTTGCAGCTGTGGAAGGCTGGAGCTATTTACTGCTATTATTAAAGGAACCTGAGTGACTTCTTGTTGGGGGGTAGGGGGCCTAAATGGAGTTAAGATCATAAAGCGCACAGAGATTTAGAATGAAGGTTCTAAATCTCTTCATTTATGAGCAACACCCCGTAACAACGCCCTCATACACACGGGTCCAGCATAGTAAGAATTGGTCCACCTGCATTCTGCGGTCCTGTGCCCTTTTTTACAGGGATCAGTAGAGTCCAAATGTAAAGTACGAAATGACATATTTTGTGCTTTAGAGCAGTGTTTGAGTGGAAGGCCCTTCCAAATACTGTGTAGAAGCAAATAGCACCTTCATTTTTTAAAGGCATTTTGAAGAGTTTACCATTAATGTTTTAAGGCCTTGATTCTCCTCAAAACAAAAGAAGTGGGAAATTTTAAATTTTCATTGTATAAAGATGTGATGACGAGACTGCCTTCTGCTGTTGGGGCTCTAAGGAACGTCCTGAGGGCACAAAGGAAGTGCCTGAGGGGCTGGACCCCAAGGCACAGCATAAGGAACCAAGGGCAGTGAAAACTGTTGCTTGGGAGCTGAGACAAGTACCATACCGAAGTCGGTTCTTTTCCAGAATGTTTCTTTGTTCACTTGTTCATTCCTTTATTCAGCCATTTAGTCCTTTAAGAAATGTGTATTGAGTATCTACTCTGAGACCAGAGCTATGCCAGATGTTGGGAGTCTAATTTAAAGGCAACTTGCCCCCAAGGACAGGGCTTTTTTCCACTGAGAATATTCTGTCCTCACTGCTGCAGTGTAACAAGCAGCTGGACTCCCCAGTTCAGCCTTGACACCCTGCAGAACCCAACATGTCTGAATCGAAAAGCACAAACCTGTTTGCTGGGCTGTTTGTTCTGTCCACTGCCAACATGTAAAAGCCATCACTGGTTTTAAGGGGAACCTTCCAATTGGATATAAATCACTGTCATATCTAGAAGAAACAGTGTAAGGCCCTAAGAAACACTCTATACAAAATATTTTAAGTCATTTAAAGAAAGTATCTGTAAATTTGCCATAATTCTAAAGTTAATTGTTGGGAATAATAGTCAGGAACCTGCAGAAATATAGTAAATGTGTATTCTTTGGGGCCAGAATGGGATAATAATCAGAGAAGAAACTTTTAAAATATCAACTCAGCAAAGCAAAGCATATTGGGGACTCAGTAATTATGGGGGAGGCTGGCCACTGTGAGAGACAAGAGGTAGGATACGGGGTCTCTAACCTAATCTCTGGCAGGAAGTGGAACATAAGCTCTCGACTTGGAAGATGTGCTCCAAGCTCTCAGGGCAGCCCCAGAAACTGCAGTGAGCACTGAGCTCCCCCAGGCCAGAGGGCCAATGAAATGCTGGGTCCTTGGGAAAGCTACGGAAACCAGACCGAAAACACGTGCAGAGCCGCCCCATGCTCCTACCTGGAGTGGGTGTGCTGGTCCCCGCCGTGCTTCTCCAGGAAGGCAGTTTAGAATCGGGCAAGGGTCCGAGAAACGCAACTAAATGATAAAGGGGAGCAAGGGTGAGAGAGGACACATGCCCTGTTAGAAAAAAACAAAAAAGTTGGGGTTCTTCAGTGTGTAGATACAGAGGTTGAGACCAGTTGTGTCTGTAAGGAAGGGTACGTGTGAGGTCGACACTAAGTCTCAGTATTACTAGGAGCAGGACAGAGCCATCACCCGCTGGGAAGCCCTGAGCAAGACATTTTCCCTTCTTCCGGTCCCGGTTTCTCCTTTTGTCGTCCACGTTCTCGGGTGTGTTCGGCAGCGTGTCTGTCCTGCCAAGTGCGGCAAACAGGTATCCTTCCGCCAAGTGCATTTGAAAGTCTCCGCATACCAGGTGAATCCAGGAGATTCGCCGTTTGCATTTAGTATTAAAAGTTCTCAGAAGTTCATCTTCAAGGAATATCTATTTAACTTTTGTGGATTTCAACCAGTGTTTCCCAAAGTCGTTTGATCACAGAGTCCTTCGCTCACTTCGTAGTCCCTATGAAACCTTTTGAAAACGCTTTTGGGAAGAACTGGACTCCAAGATCAATGAGGTCCCTGGAAGGAAGTTAGTCTTAGAAAGAGATAGTGCCTCTGACCGTGTGAACCTGCTATTTCTCGAGCTGATAGAAGAAAATCACTGTTTGCCAATAGGAGAAGTTGAGAGCCACTTATGGACAGTGGCAGATTTATCGAAGGTTATTGGGAGTGAGGCTCCCAAGCCAAAGGAGAGCGTCATCCTCTCCGCAGCGCCTTCGGGAGCTGCCATCCAGCCCCAGGCCTCCATGTCAGGGCTTAGGTTGTTCTCTCCGGATGTTACCTGCACCATCAGAGGAGAAAGTACATGGAGGCAGTTCATTTACGTGTTGGCTGAATCAAGCAGATAGTTCTGCATGATAATAAAATTATAGACAATTGAAACCACTTCTCTTGGACTTTTTGGTCAGTCACAGTCTATTGTTTAAAGTTTGAGTTTATGTCCATTAAGACAGTATCAGCTGCTTCCTATAGTTTGTGTGTGAAACCATGGCTAAGCAGTTAGCAGTTTTGTAGACGTGTGTGTGCATGCACACGCACACATGCTTTATTGAGAAACCTTTCTCTACCTTGAAAAGTGTTTTAGCCCTGGCTGGTGTGGCTTAGTGGATTGAGAGTCAGCCTGTGAACCAAAGGGTTGCTGGTTCAATTCCCAGTCAGGGCACACACCTGGGTTATGGGCGAAGTCCCCACTTGGGGGTGTGCAAGAGGCAACCACACATTAATGTTTCTCTCCCTCTCTTTCTCCCTCCCTTCCCCTTTCTCTACAAATAAATACATAAAATCTTTAAAAACAACTCAGATTTCACTTCAAAGTCTGCATTTCTAATGACTTAAGAAGAATGGACTATCTGGACATTGAGAGCCGTGGCCACAGGCCACAGCCAGAGGTAAGGAGGCGCTTCCCTGTCCAGGCGGGACTGTGTGCTCCAGCTGGTGAGACCCTCTGCCCAGCCTGTTCCTGCTTCCTGCTCCTTCCCAGCTTCTGGGGCCTTGAGTCTCAGACCCTTGCATGAGAGTGATTTTTATGTGTGGCCTTTTGGAAACCATTCACATGCCCTTAGTCATTTCCCGCACAAACTCCTGTTTCCCTCATTAGATGAGGTTTGAAGAAGGTAGAGTCTATATTTAAACTCTCAACACCTAGCACAGAGTAGGTTATAGTTCATTAAAAAAAACACAGCAACTGTGGATTTGAAGAAAACAACTTGCCCAAGTTCACTAATCTAACTAAATGAGGCAACTCAGGTAACTCAGCAAGGACGTGGGAGGCACCCTTCCATTCAGAATGGGTTTAACTCCCTAAAACAGTTAGTTTGCCTATAAGGCCTGACAAGTAAAACCTGTGCGTATTGCTGAGGCCTAGCTGCTGACGGCAATGTGCCGCTGCTGCTGACTGCAGGAGAGTACTCCCTACTTCAGCCCCAGGGCGGTGGTGCGGACTCTGTGGGAGCGCAGCGAGCCACTGCTGGAGAGGGCTGGGGGAGAGGGCAGAGCCTGCTGGTGGGTGGAGCGAGAAGGTGAAGGGAAGTTTCAAAGAAGTTGGGAATGCAGAGGGTCTTGCTGCTGGTGGACATGAGTTCTCAAAGGCAGAGAGATTTGGAAGTCGAGCAGGGAAAATGGAGGCAGAATAGAGCTGTGCAGTCATGTTGGGGGCAAGAGTGGTAAGGAATGACCCGGAGCCATGGGTGACAGATGTAAAAAACAGTGTGGGGTGCATTGGGGTTAGTCCTGACGGTCTCCGAGGCAGGTGGCAGTGGTGAAACTGTGAGTGTTACAGGAGAGGTGGGGATGGGTGAAGGGGAGGGTTTTCCAGGAGCGCATAGAGCTTTGGGTCCCCCCTTCCTTCCTGTTTTCTCCTGGAGTGAGAGGCAAAGCCCACGACATGGTACAGTACTTATTCAAAGGCAAGTGTCACCGTGCAGTATGCAGCCCTGTTAGGAATGATGCCTTTTACATGGGTGAATACCCACAGAATTTGGAAGCTTCCAGTAGAATTTGGATATCACTATGGTAACACAGCTAAGAAGCTTGCTTCAATCATGTTAAGACTATACGTCCTGTTTTTTCAATGTGCTACTCTTTGGGCTTCTTTGATTGCAAGTTTTATTATTCCATCTTGTCATAGCTTGACCCATCTTTGTAGGACTGAAGGACTTCATCAAATAGATGCCACTTTAAGGAAGTAACTCATCTTCCCTAAAATAGGGTCTGCTGCACTTGTAATGGTGTAACCAGCATACCTGCCAACATAGGAATATGAAGAGCTTACACTGCTTGCAGCCATCTCTTTGGTTTAATACACAAGGACAGGGAGACCTCTGAAATGCTTCCTCATGTGTCGGAAAAACTATGGCTTGTTGGGGTGCAGAGGTGGCCAAGACTTGCTTGCAGCTCTTGATCCTTGCTGAGCAAGGTCAGAGGCCTGACCTCCAGCAGGCAAGCCAGGGACTTTTCCCTCAGCAGAGCTCAGCTGTGCTGGGTCACTCTCGTTCACTCCCCTGAGACTTCTTGGAAAAGTACAGAATCTGCAGATCCCGTCAACGGGTATTACGTTGGCCTCCACAGATTTGGGGAGTGGGGTCATGACCAATGTCATGCTGAAATCCCCTTCGCTCCCCAAAGCAGTGAGGAGGGGAAAAGACCTGAAAATACTCCCCCAGTGGTGGACTGTTTCCCAGACTCTCTACTCTCCTCATGCCCAGCGGTGTACCACCTGTCCTCAGGGGGTTGGGCAGGGGAATCACCCTAGAAAATTTCTTCATCTGTCAAAAAGAATCACAGGAGGGGGGAACCCCAAAAACCTGGAACTTATTTATAAAAAATTGTATATTTATTCTTACTTGTTTAAACTGCGGTCTCCTTCCAAGTCCTCTCCATTTGATGCAATGCACCCATCAAGATGTTTTTCCCACTGCTCAAAACAGGTTTCGAACTCATTGATTTCGATGTCTTTCAGTGCTTCTGCTGTTTTTTGTTTGATCTCTTCCATATCAGTAAAACATTTCCCTTTGAAGACTTTTTTCATCTAGGGAAATAAAAAAAAAAGTCACTTGGGGAGAGATCAGGTGAATAGGGAGGGTGGGGCATGGGAGTCATGCCATTTTTGATACAAAAAAAAAAAAAAACCCTGCTAAACACTCAGTGTGATGTGGGCAGGTGTGCCCAAAAATCACCCATCATGAAATAGGCAAATGTGTTGAAAGAGTGTTCAAAATAACTCACTGAAGCTGAATGAGCACAGCCTCTCGAAACAACGCCAGCTGGTACACTGATACAAATGGGTTCCTAGAGCACTCACCTAGTGGGATAAGCCTGTCCTACAGAAGATAATTCTGGGTTTCTTTGGGTTTCCCCTCATAATGGTACCCATCTTGTACGGTTGTTGTAGGAATTAGGTGAATTAAATAATGTCTGGCATGTAGTAAGGACTATCTAAGGGTAGGTTATAGGCTTATTTTTTGTTAACTTGATTGTTGCAACATTGGTTCGTAGGATCATACAGGTTCCAAGTGTACATTTCTATGATACACGATCTGTGTGTTGCATCTGGCCAGCCCCCAGGTTTGTCTTTGTGCTTCTCTGGCCAGCAGAGGCTGGTGATTGAAGTCGTGCTGATCTGGTCCCCACCCAGCTCTTGTTTATGTTTCCTTTCCTTGCTCTCCAATCTTGGGTTCTCGCGTAGCTGAGATGCCCACTGGATCGGACGGCTCCAGACCAGGGCGATTCCATCACTGACCACATGCCGTGTGTGTGTTGTTGTTCAGTGTCCCTTTGTGGCTAAGGAGTGGACACCTAAGTACTGCTTCTTTTTATAGAAGGCTCTAGCTAGCACATTTGCTGATTAAAAGGGAGGCCTTGCAGAGCCTTCATTTTGAAATGCATAGCAATACTTAGGAAGCAGGACTATTTCAGGCTAAAATAGGGAGGGCATGCCTTCTGTTTACTTCCTCCTAATGAGAATTCCTCAGGAGTCTGAAAGCTGTTATTGCGCCCTCTTCCTCTTCCCCCACGTTGCAGCCTGCCGGGTCCGAGAAGCTGCTGACCGGTGCTGTAGCTGAAGTTGTAATTTAACTCTGGAAGGATTCCTCTTCCACTCTCCCCATAGAATTGTAGCAAGCTGCTTTTGTGGACCAAATGGTATTGAATCTTTGAGTATATTTCAAATCCTGTCACGATTCCTCTCCTCTGGGAGGTCATCCTCGGCCCCCATCCTATCACGTGAAGTGTTTCCTTCTCTGTGCCATTTCTGTACTGGGGTACACCATTATCGTCGTACTTATCATGCTACTTTAGCATCTAATGATTATTCAATAGCACCTACTATTTTCTGGGCACGCATACACTCCAACAATCTAACCACAGAGACTCCCGGGCAGTGCTGTCTGGTAGGGCTTCCCGTGATGACAGGTATGTTCCGCACCTGCGCTGCCCCTCCTGGTGGCGCCTCTCCACTCGTGGCCATGAGCACTTGAAATGTGGCTGGGGCACCTGAGGAACGAATTGTGTGATTTTATTAACCTAAATTTACACGTGAATCGTTGCACGTGGCTATGGAGCAGCACAGCTCTAGAGCCTGTGCTCCATCAGCACAGAGCTCTTTCTCTTGACTATTGCTGTGCTCTCGGCACCAAGAACAATGCCTGGTACTTGGCATGAAGGGGAGAAGAAGAGGAGGCAGGAGGGAGGGAGAGAGACAAGGTCTCTGCCCTTGTAGAGCTTAAGATAGAGTAGGGACCTAGTGTTTATGTATTTGTTTACAGATCTTTGAGCCTGGGAGGCGGGGAATTTCCTTTGCCCCTATTCTTAGACCCATTATCTAGAACCATATCCAGGCCCTACGAGTTGGTCCAGAAATGTAAGTTGAATAGAATCAGATGCTGTATGAATACAGGATTGGCGACAGTGGTGGGCGTGGCCATAGCAGGGATTGTTGCTGTCAGCGGAGGAAAGTCCACTGCCCCAGGCTCTGTGAGGCAGGCAGGGCTGGTGCTGTTGGGTGGGCGCATCCCCTCCAGGCAATCGCCTTCTCTGACTTGTCCTCAGCTCGAGCTGGGCTCCCTGCTTGACTTGGAAATCCAGCAGTGTACCACTTTCACCCTTTGTGCAGGGAAAGGGGAAGAGTGATGATTCTGTTACTGCTGCCCTCCAGGTCCTTGCCCATCTTCCCCTCAGCCATGGACTTCCCACAGACGGCCCTCCTCGGTGCTTCCTTTGTTGTCCTGCATCGTCCTGGCCCTCCTCTTCCTCCCCTGCCCTTCTGGGCGGCCACAACTGAGCTGTCAGCTTCTTCCATGGTCTCATGACCTGCAAGATGACTTAACGGTATATAGTAGAAAGAGCATTAGCTTCAGGGCTGGACCCCTTAGATCTGAATCTTAGCTTTACACCTTACTATTTACATGAATTTGGGCCAATTATAAAACACTTAGGACTTCAGTGTTCTCATCTGTAAAATGACATAATCATGCATTTCTCTGAAATTTAAGATGAAGTGAGGCATTGTGTGTAAAGCATCTAATACAGTGGGTGGTGCCCAGGGAATGTTAGCTCTCTTTCTTCTGTGAATACACCTTATCCTAAACATACAAATCTGTATGAATTTAAAATCGATTTGGGGTGTGCAAGTTTTAATTACATTTCACCTTCATGTATTCTCCTATTGTATTGTTCTGTTAAAAGATTAAATTACTAAAAATATAACTAATTTTCCCTTCACCTGAAAAACTCATGTGTTTTAATTAGTGTAATTAAGATAAGCAACTTCTTAGTGCAACACAGAGGAAACCCCTTTTACAAGTAAATAAAAGTCAAATTTTCATCTGTTTTTTTCCATTGAAAATCAAGCAAACTGCCTAATTAAGTCAAATAAACAGAGAAAGAGCAATGAAATAGTGGAAAAAAACAATTTAGTGAAAGAAGAAATTAGGATACTCATAATGTAAACTCATCAGGGTAATTAGGGTTGTTTCTAATTCCTCAGCATGCTCTGTTGCCTGACCTGGTAGGAAGGACAACAATTTACACACATCACTGATCACTGCAGCACAGCCCTTTGCGGGGAAATCTATGGTTCTCCAGGGCCACCATGTGCTCCCTCCCCCCCAAAAGATCATGAATCCTGAACAACCCTTCAGAAAACTTCCTTCTTAAGAAGGAAGGTACACTGCATTACACAATTGCGGTCAGCTTTGATTACTGTTTTTCCAGATAATGTTTGAGGAGTATCAAAAATGCCAGTGTCATCCTGACGGGTGTGACTCCATTGGTTGGGCGTCCTCCTGCAAAGTGAAAGGTCGCTGGTTCAATTCCTGGTCAGGACGCATGCCTCTGTTGTGGGTCCAGTCCCCTGTTGGGCCACATAGAAGAGGCAGTGGATCGATGTTTCTCTCTCACATCAATGTTTCTCTCCCTTTCTTTCTGCCTCCCTTCCCCTCTCTCTAAAAATAAACAAAATCTTTTTTTAAAATGTATTTTTTTTAAATAAAGAAAGCAGCCCACGTCTTAGCATTTACTGTAACACTAAATGCATAATTCTTCATTAAAGACTGCCATGCTAGGAGAATTCTAGATCCTTGTAGATCAATGCTAGATGGGCTTGATTGTAGCCTCAGCTCTGCCATCAACCAGCCGTGTGGCCTGGGGCAAGTCCTTGAGGCTTCGGTTTCCTCGTCTCCCAGCTGAGGAGGCGGGCGTGTGGTGGTCCTGCTGCAGCTAATCTCTCATAGCACACACGTCAGTGATCGTTGTGGTTACTACATGTGTGAACGTTTGCAGTGACGCTTGTTCGATACGTGGGGAGACTAGTGTAAACCACCTGAAGGCCCTCATGTGATTTTTGACTGATACAATCTTGGTTATTGGGCAACTTCAGTCTTGGGATTAAAATACAGTTTAGGAGCTACAGTCAGTTCACAGGCATAGATAATAAAAGGATAGAGAATTATTTACATTTTCTCCTTTTCTATTGTTCTTAGAACCTTAATGACATTAGTCATTAAGTTTATTCATACAATAAATATGTATTAAATTCTCACTATGGGCTATGCAGGGGTCCAAACCCTGGGAGTCCAAGGAGATGAGAGCACAGCCCTGCCCAGTGCCCTGGGGGAACCGGTGTCACCTGCCCATGTTGTGAAGTCAGTGACAGCCTCCTGTAGGAGCAGACTTTGATGACTGAGTACCATTTTCCAGGTGGACAGAGTGTGGAGGTGCTGGAGGACGTGGCACATTCAGGGCACTGCAAGTTGCCGAGCAGGGGTGTGCTCAGAGCATGTGTGCGCAGGTGTGTGCATGTGTGTGCGTGTACGTGCTCACACCCGTGTGTGGAGAGAGAGAGAACAGTGTGTGTGGGAGCAATTGGCACAAACTTTAAAGTCTTTTCCAATAGGTTCAGCTGTGTTCAAAACTTACTAAGACCTATGCCCTGGCTGGTGTGGCTGAGTAGATTGAGTGCCAGCCTGCAAACCAAAGCATTGCTGGTTCGGTTCCCAGTCAGGGCACATGCTTGGGTTGCAGACCAGGTCCCCAGTACAAGGCACAGGAGAGGCAACCACACACTAATGTTTCTCTCCCTCTCTTTCTCCCTCCCTTCCCCTCTCTCTAAAAGCAAATAAATAAAATCTTTAAAAAGAAACCTTACTAAGACTTAGGGTCCATGAGGGGCTTCCTGGGAGACACCTAAACTGAACTCAGTGATTAAGTAGGAATTAGCCAGATGAAGAGGAGAGAGAAAAGAATGTTCTGGGTACTGGCAGTAGCATATGCAAAGACCCTCTGAGGGGAGAAAGTGCAGAACTGGCCACTGCTTGAATGCCAATTAGAGAGTAGTGGGAGGCAGAGCCACGTGGGCAAGTGAACGGCAGATCATCACAATCATCACGAAGGGCTTCAGTAAGCCACCCTGAGGCTTCCCTGAGGCTGCCCACCTTCCCTTTGAACAGGCACAGGGCACCGGTTGCCCTGAGTGGTAAAGGCTGACAGGGGAAACAACCTCTTCCACGTGATAGCGTGACATTCCCCCAGCTTCCAGGGGCCAGGAAGAGAAACGTTCTGTGACTGCCAGGCACATGTCTATACATGAAGTCAGCAGTGTTAAATACAGGGTGTAAGTCTTCGTTCTATTTCTCTTTACAAATGTCTCATCAAGGTAGAAAGCAAAACGAAGAAAGGTAAAGGCCCCACCTCATAAACAGACCTCCCACAATTCCTTCAGCTTGGCGTTGCCTCCCCCGGAAGAGCCGTTTTACTCATGCCTTGCCTCTGGGCAGGAGGAACAGAGCATCCTGCAGTCTGATGAGTATTGTTAAATGGAATACAAATGAATTGATTTGTAGTCTATTAATTTTGGAATTGTGGGGATTCATACTAGTAGTGGACTGAGTTTTCCTTTGTTCTTTGAAATAAGGGATTCAAAACAAACAGTGTAAATAGCTTTTAGGGTGCATGTGATTGAGATGCTAATTGTGTGCAGTCCTCCCCAATTCATTAAAGCAGGTCCCCAAGGATTTTACTTGCCCACACTCTTGTCAGCTTTGAAGGGTCATCTTATTTCTTGAAAGTAATAATCACTCGGTGCCTTAAAAATTGAGGGCACGGTCATCTCTTCATTGCTAATTTAAGCTGCCCGCAAATTAAATTTCCCAGGAAAACTGTACAAAGCATATATATGGTTGAATTTACAGAAGGGGATAGATGATTTCTGCCCGGGGGAGGCTGTGTCTTCATGACACCTCTTGCTCTTGCCTTTTGACTCAGGGACCATTGGAGTGGGTTATAATGCCCAGAAAGTGTTTAGGCTAAGTGGTGTTAATAACATCCCACATTACTGTTAATATTAGTATTATCACTCAAAGACATTTCAGAGAGTGTTTTGAAATATCACTCTAGATTTTCATTCGTTGTATAATCAAAGATAACTTCATGGCACGTTTGTGACTCTGTAGCTCCACGTCAGCAGTGACCTCGTGTCTGCACCCTGTCTGTGGGTCCAGCTGGAAAGGAGCCCCCAACTGGGGAGAATGGTGGCCCTGCACCCAGCGTTGCTTCTCTGGCGGAAGACGGGGGCCAGGCACTGGGAAAGCTAAGAGAGCTCTTTTGAAATTAACGTCCCCTTTCATTTCATGAACATGGGAATATGCATTTGAACATGAACAAGAGGGATGTCACCTCTTATTGAGAGACCTAGAGTTGTGTGTTTGGGGTTTTTTTGTTTTTGTTTTTGGCTATTCTACAACTTTTTCTTTATGTAAAGGGCTCAGAGGGCCACCCTGAAGATAAATTCTTTCTTTTTTGAAATAAAACTAGACTCGCTTCCAGTTTCCCTTTATTTGGTAACACGGCAATGCCTTCTATCCCCTGTGAAGTTAACGGCCGCGTCTGCCTCCGCACTGCAGCCGCACAGCACCCGGCACATACTAGGCCTGTACTCAGTGTCTGATGGGTGATCGCCGAGATCTGACTTCTACAGCATGAAGTGTTTTTTTCATGACCCCAGTGCCTGCTAAGAACTGTAACTGTCTTTGTGCATGCATCCCAGCTTTACTACTAACTAGCAGCGGGAACTGACTAGATAAAAAATGTCTGTGAATTCTAATTTATTCATCTGTAAAATGAAGGGATTGGGTTTCATCAACTCAAGTCCCTTGAGTTACACCAGTATTCTACCAGGTATTGAAAGCGTTAGATCACCCACTAAGGAAGACTGGAAGGAAAGTAGTGTTATTACTACTCTTGGTTAACGATCCAGACCAATACACTGTCTTAACCTGTAATGGTGTCTCTTTCGAAAAGAGACTTTACCAACATCCCAAATCCCAGAATCCAGGTGCTGTCAGGGATTCAGGCACTGAGGACCTCAGGGTAAAGGCATTCTCTTCCTCAAATAGTTGAGTTTTGGCCGTAACCCCTTATCTGGTTGTCTACACTGGTGAGTGTATTACAACACACAGGAAGCTCTGGGTCTCTTTTTACTTAAGTCCTATTTCCCAGGGAGGTGAAGGGCCTCTTTCCCCCAGCCCCAAACCTGGGGTGGTCTCTTTATCGTTCGTGGGGTGGGAGGGCAGGACATGAAAAAGTGGTTGCAGAAAGCCCATCTCCGAAGGCTAGAATGGCACTTGTCTGCACTGTCTGGCCTGGAACCCCTTCCCTGGTCCCACTCCACATGGGCCCCGCCTGAGCAAGTGCTGTGTCTCTCTCTGCACCCCCTCCTGGGAAGGACCAGAGAACACACCACAAGAACCTTTTTGCCTTTATTCCTGCTGTGGAAAGTTCCAATTGCCCCTACCACCAGGGCCCACCTGTGTCTTACCAAAGCTCTTTTATCCCTTGATCCTATTCCAGAGGGCCTCTCTTTTAGGGGTGGAGTGGGAGGAAGGGAGCTGGAGCCCCTTCCAAAAGCTCCACAGGAAGCCAACAATAACAACCCGCAGTACACAGGCCAGGACCCACGGGAGAAGCTCCGGGTGGGCTCGGA
This sequence comes from Tonatia bakeri, assembly GCA_004024845.1. Classification (NCBI taxonomy): domain Eukaryota; kingdom Metazoa; phylum Chordata; class Mammalia; order Chiroptera; family Phyllostomidae; genus Tonatia; species Tonatia bakeri. The sequence continues at coordinate 13,837 of PVIA01002526.1, forward strand.
GGGATGCAGCCCTAAGTGTCTCCAGCGCTGCATCTCGGAGAGGGCCTTGGCTTGGGGGAAGAAGGTCATGGTCTCCTGAGCCAAACCTGCTTCACAGCTGACCTGAAGTCATGCGTGCCCCTAAAGCAAGCCAAAAGCTAAACACGGAAAATGTGCCTGATGACACTGTTATTCTCAGCTTTGTAGACACACAAATGCAACCAAGTGCTTGCTCTGGGTTCTGAAAAGAGATTTGCTTCTGCTTCCAATGACTAGCTTTCCCAATAGAAGTGCTGGAACACAGCCCTACCTCCTTCTCTCGGACAAAGTCCTTTGTCCTGGCCGCTGACCTTTCTCCTTCATCACACAAGGACGTTTCCTTGATTGGGAAGAGGAACAGATGCAGACGTCTTAATTTGTTCTTGGCAAGTACCACAATTTGTGTTGCTGTGGGGGTCAGGAGGATCATAAATAATTCATAGGGTTCTGGTGTTCAGGGATGACACCAAATTAGAATTTTATTTTGTCCTCCTTTCTCTCATTCCAAACCCCAGGACGCCCTATAGCTGCTGTATCCCCTAAGCCAGCGTCTTCCCTTTTATTCCTTAGGAGGGGAAGGGAGGGAGGGCCCTCCCCAGATGAACACAAAGCACATTGAGTTGGTATGTGAAGACGCTATGATGCAGAAACTAAGGCATCTTGAAAGCTGAAACATAAAACAACATTTTTAAAAGGGAAAATAACTCCAATGTGTTTCCAATATGGGCCGCACAGGAAACGGGATGGAGGCTCCAGCGACGTTTGGGGGAGTCAGCTCCAGCTGGAAGGCTTTTATCATCGCTCTGTTATTGTCTGCGCATCAGATCCCCAAGATCTTTCTGCTCCAGCTCGGGAGCCAGTAGGTCCCAATGCCCAGAGCGGTTAGAATGCCGGCTTGATCTTGTGGGCCCCGCTGTCTCTTCCAGCATTTAAAAATTGAAATAACAATCCTGGTCCCCGCCTGCCTCAGAGTTTTAAGTGTGAGAATGAGTGAGCACTTCTGCAATCTGAGTGACCTTTTGTTTGGGTCACCCAGGGGAGGAAAGTGGCTGGAAAAGCAGTACCAAGATTTCAGCCCTCTGTTTAATGTTGTTTAGGCACAGAGCAGTGGCTAACTGGGACCAGTGTGCCACTCTAGCTAGACTGGGCATAAGGTAAGGCCTCATCTCAGTCTCTGTACGCTATCAGCAGGACCAGTCTCTCTCTCTGCCACCATCAGGGCCTCCTGGCTAGATACCAGCTCTCCTGGCTCACTGGGTTCTAGCGCAAGGGGACGGGGCGTCCTCAGACAACACAGCCACAGCGCGGACGCACGGGGAATGAATGCAAGGCGATCCTCCCTACCCTAGACCAGGGTCTGTCCAACCCCTCCTCTCCCTCCTTTCCCCTCCGGCACATTCTCATTGCTCTTTTCTTGGAGATGGAGTCCAGAGAGGTGTTACTTCCTCAAGGCAGACAAGTACTTAGCAGTTTTCAATAAAGTTTTATTGGAAATGCTGTGACAGGAGATCAAAGGTTTTTGGACTATCTGTGACCTTTATTTATCTTTCTGTTTTACTGGAACCAGGCAAAATGCTAAGTTCTGCTCAGACAGAAATGACTCAGTTCTTGTTCTTAAGAAACTAAACCCAGAAGGAGAAATACAGGCAAATGCAATAGTTACTTGAGGGTATGTTTGATTTTTTTTACTTACAATACATACTATTTAGAGATAAACAAACTTCTTCTCCAGCAACAGATGTTGGTGGATCGTTAACACCATAAGTATTTTATAATGTTGATAATGATGGTGATAAATAGGCTTTATGATATGATGCAGATACTCTTATTTTTTCTTGGTGTTAATAAGTGAGCTCCTTTGCATTGTCAGCTGTGAAGGCAGAAATGACGTCAGTCTGCGTCACCCTGTGGAATCTCGCAGGTAGAGGGGCTTTGCTCGGAGGCTGTGCGGAGACAGTGTGTTTCCGTGGAGAATGGGGGGAGGACGGGAGAGCTCCAGAGTCGGAGTGCAGGCCCCCTGCGGCCTCTGCAGGGCCCTGTGCCTGTCCGGCTACAGCTTACTCTTCTCTCAGGGAGGTCCCTGTGTTGAACGGGCAGGAGGAGCTCCGCGTTTCCTGCTGAGCACTGGGTCTTGCAGTCCATCCTCTCCCTTTGACAGACGAGGACGCTGATGCCAGAGAGTTTAATTAACTCGCCCGAGGTCAGGACTAGCAGAGCCAGAAGTAGAATCCAGTTCTCCCTGTTCTTTCCACTTCCCCTCTCCTCGTTTCAGGGTGGTCGGAGGCCGTGTCAGATGTTAGTGAAATGTTAGGGCTTTCCAGAAAAACGAGGTAACGAGGCACTGCAAAGAAAAACTAGGAATCCCCTGACTTTGTTCGGAGTCCATCTGAAATGTGTCCGGACTGCCTGGGCTCCCTCGGGCACACCTGCCTGTGATGCGCAGCCCTCGGGGTACCTCGTCACCCCTGGCCCCAGCCCTTCCGGGAACCAGTGGTCTGCAGGTGTCAGTGTGAACCGGACTGGCCTCCAGTGCTGCTTGCTCCGAACCCACAGGCCAGGACAGGGAGGCTGGCGGGGGGCCAGGCAAGGCGCAGGGCACCCACAGTCCACTCGCCACAGCCCTGCCAGCAGAAAGGCCCACTTCTCTCCCACAGGCCTTCTGTCTCCCGCTCCCCTGAAGGCGTTTGTTGTTAAGCACAAAGCAATCTATGAATAATTTCCATGTCAAGAGGGAAAAGTTAAAACAATGCACTTTTTAAAGATAAAATGAAATTTTCAGCCGTGTTTATCACCACAGGGGGACACTGGGGGTGGAAATCCAGCGGTCTCGCTGACTCTCCCTGGGTCAGCACGGCATTCCGTTTTCTCCAGACCACCCGCGTGCGCCAGCCCCTGCCACTGTCTCCGCTTCTTCAGTTCCCTTGACGCAGTCGTTGTGAGGACAGAAACAGCATGTGCAAAAAATTACATGGAGCCTCTAAACATACTCGTGGCCAAAACCTAGAGCTGCTTTTAGATGCGCATCCTAGTGAGCCACCGAAAGTACTGTGATGATTTAGTTGCAGCCCATAAATAAAAGATCCAATTAAAGAAAAGAGACATAAGAAAAACACACATGTCCTTTTTAAGGCTGCTTGGGGACATGTATCCACTGTACAGACATGCACATTTTTTGTTCATGCCCTTCCTCATTCCAGAAGTTTCCAAGATAGCGTCAGGGCAAATATTGGCAGGGGGAACAAACTGAACTCAACAGTTTAGTGCCAGAAAGACTCCCTGCCTGCACAGGACTCCCATCCCCGCAGCTCTAACCCACCCCAGGTTCCACAGTCAGAAAGAATTAAAGGCACTTCCGTCACATGGCAGCTGCGCGCAGCAATGCCAAGTCACCTTGAGGCTGGCTCTGTTCTGATGTGGAGACATTAAGAACCAGGCTCTTAATCTGTGTCCAGTGATGGACTCCTCTCCCCTGACCTCAGCCAAAGTTTCGTCTGTGGGCATCAGGCATGTTCCCCAAGGCTGAGTTCGTGCTCAACAAACCTGTGTGATTTTTCCTGATCTTCCAGGCTCAGGAGCCTTCCTATCTCTCCCAGATCCTCTGGTGGTAGGAGTTCCTCTCCAGAGGGTTTCTCCGTGAACCCTAATCTGTCTCCTAAGGAAGAATGGCAAGAATGTGAACTTTGAAATCAGCAGATCTGGGAATGAATCCAGGGTCTGCCTTTTACTGTCCTTAAAACCTTGACAATTTAGCTTCAGTTTTCTTATCTTGAAATAGAAGGAGCCAATCCCAGAGGTTCTGGTGAGGACAAAATGAGATAACACCTACAATACACAGGGTCTGACACATAAGTATTTAATGCATGGCTGCATTGGTATTAAACGGACCTCTCCCCAAGTATGCTGGGCACCAGCTATCTGTCTCCTGAATCTCCCTGTCTTACCTGTAAAAATGCTTTCCTGCAGGCCAGGTCTGCTCAGTCCATCAGGTGTGCGCCCCCCTTGCTGCACGCCCTTCCCCCTGCACACTTTCTAGTCCTCACCAGCATGCTGCCCTGGTTTGGCACACCAGGGCCTGCCTGGAACTCTTTTCCTATAGCTCAGTCTGCTCCAAATTCAGGCCCTCCCTCCCTCTCCCCCACCACCTCCGTCATGTTCTGCTGGAAGTGAGGATGGAACTAATGCTTAAGTTTAAAATAGTGGGCATTGTCTTCAAGATCATTGTATGTCTCTTTTGCTGGGAAAATCAACCCTTCTGGTGTTTCATGACTTCTACCCTTCATTTTTTCATTTATTTTAAAAACAGGAGCTGCAAGGGTGGACAAGGTAGACATGTGCTCGCCCTCTACTTGCTTACAGTTTAGTGAGGGAATGGTATGCAGGGCACAATGAGTAAAATGCTCTGTGTTCACTTTGTCATCACATGGTGCTTCTACCTGGTCCTTCCACTTGGTTCTTACACTTGGGCAAGTTAACTCACATGTGCCTCTGTTTCTTCATGCGGAAAACGGGATAAGGATAGCCTCTACCTGTGGTCGGACCAGCAGCCTCAGCTCTGCCCTCTCGGCAGCACCCAAACTGCCCAGCTGTGTGAAGAGCCCCGAGTTAGGTAACTCTCAATAGTAAAACAGGGCCTGCACACTGTAAACGCACGGTGATATGCTGTCACCGGCCATGGCGGTAAAGCGAGACTCACGAAGCACATCAGGCCTACAGGGATCGCTGCCACTCGAGCCTCGTGGAGCTTGGCCACATCTTTGTCTCTAGAAACATATGTGCAGTTATCCTTAGACACAGGAAGACAGCTTTCCGATTAACCCTCGCTCGCTCCGCCTTCAGGAGCCTCTGAGTCGGCAAGAGGTCTCTTGCAGTTCTGACCCCAGCTCAGCACTCCCTCTAAGAGGATAATGAATGAGCATGGCCAGTGTTCCTACTGAGTTAACTATTGCCTGTGAGATGCGTCAGCAGATATCGGCGAGCGTTTGGGTGAATGAGAGATTATTTGGAGGCTATTTATAAATGCGGCAGTAATGAGGAAAGGTTGGGGGAGGCATGAAGGATGAGAGGCACGGACCGAGGGGGAGAGGACGCTAGAGTGGTAACAGGGAAGCCAGAGGAGGAGAGTCAGAGAAGGAAACCATGAGGGGCTGCGGCAGCCGGCCTAGGAACGTGCAAGCAGGAGGGAGGAGGGACGTCAAGAGGGGGAGGGGAACGAAGGATACAGGGAAAGGAGTCAGCCAACCAACAGAAAGGCTGGAGCTATGACACGCATCAGGCAGATCGGAGGAAAGTGGAATAAGAGAAATGGAAAAGAAACTCAGGATGAACATAATTCAATGCAGAAATGGCAAACATACAGTAGACGCTGTCTATTTTATGTAAACAGAGGAGCAAAAGTTTGCCTGATACAAATTCCTGAGCTCCTCAAAAGTCACTGCTGAAAGGATTTCGTGGCATTTTCATTCTGTCTTTGAATTTTATTTGAAATAGACTCACTGGGTAAACTTATAGAGTGTTTTTATCATGAGCTGAACTCCTAAGTTAGAACACTTCAAATACTGAAGTATAATATAATATAATATAATATAATATAATATAATATAATTAATATAATACTATGAAGGAAGTTACAGTATGGATAAAGACAAAACTGAAGTGAGACTGTAAGTGACTATTTCCGTCACTGTCCTGAGTGTACTTCACCAGTAGTAGCATATCTGCTATGAGACACAGCGAAGTCTCATAGCATCGCTTTAAGATAGATGGATGTAGCATGGTTTTTATTTCACCAGAAGAGATTAAAGGACTAGCCAGATAATCTGTAAGTTATTCACAGAACTAGAAATACCACCCAAGTTTTCTGTTCCATTCTTTAAATGATCGTCCATTCCGTTGATCCTTAAGAAACAACGGACCTGGGAATTGGATGCTTAGGTGAGAATCCAAACTCCCTGATGGTTACCTTTATAAACTGGAACACTTTATTTGGCCTCCCTGAGGTTCCATTTCCCTATGATTATTGTAACTGCTAGTGACAAGATATATACATAAAGCATTGGAAACAATAAATAGTCATTAATTGTAGCTATTATTTTCATGCAACAGAAAATAGTGACAACCATTCATAGTCAAGGAAACATATCATTGCATTAGCGATAATGTGGCACTGCAAGATTAAGTCAAGGAAGAAAAGGAAAATAATCACATGAAAAAGCATGCTGGAGTCAATTTATTACATAGCAAAGGGAAATGTGTTCCGTTATTGCCTCTGGGTCAGTATACCTGAGTGGAAACGAGTACAGAAATTCAGCTACAAACTCCATGAAATGCTACTGAAGTGGAGGTGTAGCATCCCTCAGAAGATGTCTCAATCTGTACCTTATGTTTAAGGCAGTGATATAAGTGGAAACCAAACTGCTGTCATGCGCTGAATAACAACGTTGGGGTCAACAATGGACCATCTAGATGATGGTGGTCCCAGAAGATGTCATGAAGCTGGGAAAATTCTATTACTCAGTGATGTCATAGCCATCATAACATCATAGTGCAACGTACCACTCATTGTCTGTGGCGATGCTGGTGTAAACAAACAGCGACCTGCACTGCCAGTCGCCTAGGAGCATAGTGCATATAATCGTGCGCAGGACATGATGCTTGATAGTGACAACAGATGACTGTGTTACTCGTTCACACGTTTACTGCATTACACCTTTATCATTACTTTAGAGTGCAGTCTTTCCACTTACAAAAGAAGCTGGCTGTAAAACAGGGCGCTGTGTTATGCTGGCAGCAACCTCATACATCTTGGGTTTACCGCATCTCTTGATTGTTTCACTTTCTCTTGGGCTTGATTTACTCTCATGTTGCTCCATGCGCACAGATGTGTAGCCTGGGAGCAATGGGCTGTAGCAGACAGCCTAGGTGTGTCGTGGGCTGGACCATCTGGGTTTGTTTCAGCACATTCTATCACTGATGCAGTTGCCGAACTGCACATTCTCAGAATGGATCCCGGTTGTTGAGTGGCACAGGGCTGGATAAAAACAAGTGTTACCTGGGTTGGAGCCTGATTTCGTGATTTTGAAAAGCTGGAGCATCAGCAGCAGCCAGTCCCCCCTGGACTTGATCATCCGAATTTAAACCCTTTTTAGAGCTCTGGGAGGCACAGGCCCTCTAAGTCACGTAACTGGTATGTGGGGCAGGCCTGGCTCGTGAGGTCACATCATAAATGAACCTCATTTTGTTTCTCTCGGTTACTCTGAATTATTCATTAAAGGTGTAGTCCTTCTGCTACCCCTGGATGAATATTTTGGCAAGTCCCTAACTTTTCTGGGCACTCTTAGGAATACAGTCTCAGCTTAGTCATTAGTATGTCTAACCCCATGTAATAGTTGTACCTCAAGCTTAACGTAAAGTTGAGGCATTTCTCTTTCCCAGCGGCTGCCTGCTGCAGTTGAAGGGGGAAGGTGTGACTTCTCCCTTCCCTCATGGAAGGTTCCTCCTCCTCCTCCCCCAGCTGGTCAGTTTCAGTCCCTAACTCCCACAAGTTCTGAGTTTGAGTTCGGGAGAGGAGTGGGGGGGGGGAGTTCTCACCTTTTTGATGCTGTAACAAGCTGACATCACTCTCTCTGGTCTTGGCACTCTAGTGGGGTCTTCTGAGACACCCACGTCACTGGTGACTTCTCTCCTGCCTTCCCTTCCCTGTAGTGGAATGCGGATCCAGCTCTGCCAGTTGGTTGGTTTAACGAGAGGGGATTACACTGTGCTGTGTGTTCTTTAAAAAAATTTTTTTATAAAGGACAGGTAGTTGTGTGTGCCCTCACCTTCTCTACTGATAGTGTAAAAAGCACAAAGAATAATTCAAATAAGTGAAAAGACGGAGATGAGTGAATCTGAATAGAAGTGCTTCTGCTTGGCATTAGTTTGGTGAAGAATTGACCAGTCATTCTGATTTGCAAGAGGCCGATGATGACGGCAGACAGCCCATCCCCAGGTTCGGTAGGCTCCCCTCTGCAGATGACACGCCTGGTCCTCGAGTGCGCTGTGTCTAAAGGGAAAATATAGAGACTGCACTCTGGGGATGTCAAGAGAAAGGAGGGCACGATCTGGAAAAGTGTTGGCTTGAAGAGGAAGGTTTGTGAAGAAGATGAGTTTGTTTGTGTTTTAGAAAAACAGATCACAATGCAATGAAAGGGGAAAGGGAATGATATATAAGCATTCCTTTCAAAATCTTTTCAAACTGTTGTGAATTTATAGCTGTTCAAAACATTAGTATCAGGCTCTAAATTCTCACCGAGTATTAGGTGGAGCTTTATGAAATTCTGAGTTTTATAAATTACAAAATGTTCAAATGTTAGCCTTTCATATTGCTTAAAATCTGTCATCACTAATACTGAACTCTGCGTCTGTCATTTAGAAATTTATAGTTAAAATTAGCTACTTTTATCACCCCATGACTAGTCCTCGGTTTAATGAGATGAGGACTGGTGACTTCGCATTCCCTGCAGGACCCAGCACAACAGCTGCTGGGAGAATATTTATCAACTCACAGCACAAACTCAGACTCACGCGGAAACTTAAATCATCATTTGCCACAGAAGTTGCAGAACTTGATCATACTCATTGAGTGTTTCCTGGAAACGCATAGTGGAATGTAGAAGAAGTTTAAGAACACTTTCTAACTCGCGCCCCTCCCCCCACACACTAAATTGCCCAGGGGAGGTGGGGGCAGAGAGAAAGGCGGCATCTCCTGCAGGACACAGCGGCCAGGTGTGGTGGCAAGAGACGGGATTCGCCCCAGCCTCAGACACTTCCAGACCGGAGGGCAGCAGCCACCGCGCCACCGCCCCACCGCAGGGCAGCCTGCCCGCGCTTCTTCCCCGATGGCGGGCAGAGGCAAGGGCAAAGCAGCACATCGAAAGGAATTGCGCACCACTGCTGCCCACTCAGTGTCTAGTGAGAAATGATTTCTTGGCGCGCCCTTCGGCATTTTTTAAAATCCCAGCCCCAGCCCTCCCCCTCGGGTGTTTTTCTGATCTGATTGGAAATTCCCGAGTGTGTTTTGGGCTTTGTTTTAGAATGGGTGAACATAGCTGGAATCGCAGAGTGTCATCTGTTACACATTTGGAGAAACCTTTTCAAATCTGACTCGACACTAACCTGCTCACTCTGACCCAGAATTCCATGGAGATACTTTGGTCTTCTAACATCATAAACATTTAATATTTGTGTTCCGGAATTATTTTTTAAATGCAAAAGTATTTACATCTGGCATTTTGAAACCTTCCAAAGGAAATTTTCCAGACCCCTTTGCGAGTGTGATTTCTTAATAGAATAAAACTGCCATGGTTCTGTAGAATACTGCTCCGAGGCACTGGACATCGCTCCGAAACACCCTCAGATTTATCAACACCAAATCCCCAGTCAGAGAGATGACATTGGCATTTCGGTGTAGATGCGCTTGGGATCTCCAGTAACTTGAAAGGCTTCTATATTAGTCTTTGGGATGAAACATAAGGCTAATTAATAAAATATGGAGCTAAGCACCATGCCAAATGAAATAAATATTTATTGGAAATAATGAAAATGACTTTGCCGCAGTGGAAAGGCCCCGAAACTGTACTCCGAAGAGTGCTGTGTTCACACGTCCTCGCAAACACGCGTGGGACGTCATGCCCAGATCCCCGCAGCTGAGTGGGGGCACGGCAAGCGCTGCACCGCATGCCAGGCGGCGGTCACAGAGTCATTCGACACTGACGGAGTATTTTGTGAATACCTTTGAAATCCCAAGAGAAACTGTAAAACCTAAAGTATCTGAAGCTTAGTTGTATGGCTCCCAATTAAATGAGGTGTGCTTTTAACTACTTGTATCCTGCTGAAAAGTCCCCATAGCTTTATTTAAAAGCTGTAAAATGTGTTACTGGCGACAGAATTCAGCTTTAATAAGTTTCAGAAGGTCTTGATGGTTTATTCACACTTCAGCTTATAAAAGGTGTAGGCAAGTACACAAAATCATTTTTCCTATCTTCTACACGATTGGGAAGGCACAGAGTTCAGCTGTATTTCATTAAAGCAATTTTGGAAAGTCCTAGTCAGCCCACGAGGAGAAGAGGACTCAAAACCCAACACTTGGAACCTGCAGCTGGACGCAGCTCACGGCTCAAGTGCGCCTCCCGCTCTGTGTCAGGACACCGGACAGCTTCAGGCCTCTGCTGACCTAAGGGTGTGTCATTGATGATTCAACAAGAACTACTTAGGCCTGTTTAGGACTCCCAGTTTACAAGCAATTTCCCACTCGTTCTTTCATACAGTAGTCACCCTTAGTCATACGCGCACCCAAAAGATCCTAGTTCCAGAGTAAGTGAAACCTTTGTAAGCTCTTTTATGAGTCTGGTCCCACGGGAAAACACTTGATCCCATGTCAATCCCCTTGTTGATCCTTTGTTTCCCCGAAAAGAATGAAAAGGGGTTGGATCCTCCTCGCAGTGCTTGCAGGGCCTCCTTGACAGTGGTGGTCTTGTGTCCTGGTGCTGGGCTCGTCATTTTATACAGCAGCACGAAAAGGGGCGCCTAGGCACAAGCCAGCACTCAGTTCTTCGACTTGTTATGTCAGTGATTTTAATAATTTACACATTCCTCCCTTTTCTTTCAATGTGCATGTACCCAATACAGCATCTTTCCCTCCCAAAGTTTGAGATTTACGAAAGTGCTTTTGGCATAATTCACCAGCTGGGGTCTTGCTTACAACCTAGTTCGCTGACTTCCTGTTTCGGAGCCTGGCAGGGGCAATGGTGAGTGGGCCCAAAACACGTGTTGGGAAAGGTCTGCGATTCGCCCACACCCTCCTTCCCGTACACAGTCCCTCCAGCTGCTCTGCAGAGAAGTGGTAAACTGGCAATCCTATTGACTCCGTCAGAAAGCTGTGTGGAGTCAATATTTGGAGTGAGGCCTTCCGTTAGGGAAACAGATGTCCAACAAAACCTCTTAAATTCTCCAGAACTGGTAAGCTCAGAAGGAGCATCAGTCCTATCGAGGGCTGTTTACTGGCAGCCAGGATACTATGAGGATACTCTGTCCAGAAAAAGTTGAGCCATTGTAAATGTATAAGAACAGTTTATGCAACATCCATGTAACCCAGCAGCCAAGGAGAGTGGACTGGAATGTGTATGTGTAAACAATGACGTCTTCACTGTACTGGTCAGTGGGGGCGGTGGTCGCCATTGAGTGAGCATGTGTACTGTGTGGCCATCACATTCAAAATGACCAAGGGTTTAGAGCAATGAAACTACATTAAATTTTACATTTACTTGAACATTCCTCCACTGAAACTGTTGATTCAGAAGGCTGCAGCTATGGGCAACTGGTGGTTGGCATATGATGATAACGTGTCTGCTTATACGTCATGACTTGTGCAGTTTTTTGGCAAAACATTAGATCACCCAGGTGACTCAGCCCCCCTACAGCCCAGGTTTGTTACCCTGCAACTTCAGGCTTTTCCCAAAACTAAAATCACCTTTCAAAGGGGAGAGATTTTAGACCACAGATGAGACTCATGAAAATCCAACAGGGCAGCTGATGGAGGTTGGGAGAACTGTGTGAGGTCCCAAGGTGCCCACTTTGAAGGGAGCTGAGGCATCATTGTCCTATGCACACTGTTTCGTGTTTCTTGTATCTTCAATAAATGTCTATTTTTCATATTATGTGACTGAATACCTTCTGGACAGACTTCAGAGTTTTACTCTTGAAGTAAATATGAATTTTTCTTTTTCCATGTTCCTGGTAATGGAGCCAAATCAGGAAAAAAAAAATAGAGAGGTTTGTGACTCGAGTTCCTCTTAGTGTTTCCCAGCAGAGATCACCATTTCCATGATCTGGTTGGTTTGACAAATTGAGAGGACATTGGAAACTGAGTCCTCTGATTCTGGGACTGAAAACAGACCCTCTGTTTTATTTTTATTTTATTCTGTGAATAATGAAAAACAGTAATTGTCCAGAAAGTGAAGGTTGTTCAAGCAGATTAAATCAGATCTCGGTGTCTGCGATGTCTTCATGAAGCTGAAGCAGACACACCCCCTCTGAGCATTTGTGCGTGTGCAAACACAGACATACAACTACGGTTATAAAATTATTTCGGATACTTTCAAATGTAGCTTTTTCCTCCTCTAGAGCCTTTAATGAAAAAGTAGGGTCATAAATATTATTTATTGCAAATCTCTGCTGTGTTGTGGTTTTAGTTGTATTAACAATGACAAATGCATATTTTTAACATTTGAATTTAGTTTGATAGGATCTGGTGCCCTTCAGCAACCAAGCAGAGCTGTCCTGCCCTTTGTCCCTTTACTTAGGAACTTTTGAAGCTTCTTGTCTGGCAAGAATTCAGGTCTTATGTCAAAGGCATTGAAACATTGCCTTGTGTAGGTCGAACCATAACGTCATCAAAAGCCTTTATAATAAAGCGGGGATCAAGTGGTTTACACTGGAACTCAATAAAAATGCCTTCTCTAAGAGAGAGTAAGGAATTGTGATCATAAATAGAGCCCAGTGGAAGTCCTTGAAAATGGATTTTCTAAAAAATATTTGTTGCTCCACACGGATCATTATTTTGAATCTTTCTGTCACGTAACTCTTCCTGAAATAAACTGGGATGAAGTCGAGAGCATGTAAAGGTTGCTGCTTCTTTCCCAGCGGGTGCAGACCAGCTGGCCGTGGAATCACTGTGAACAGTAGGGGGCAGCAGAGGAGTGTCGGAGCACATCATCGTGGACCCGGAGTCAGGATGCTGGGGAACAAAATCCAGGCATGCTCTCTCCTAAGGTAATGACGTTTGGTTTCTCCTGATGGTGAAAAACACTTTTAAACTGTACTGTGAATGTATCCATTTGCAGAGAAATTGATCAATAACATCATCCAAAGAAAAAAGCTATCACAGGGGAATTTATTTATACTAATAAGCTGTTTGTTTATTGTAAGTTAAAGCTGTTCACTTTGGAGCAGTGGAAAATTCAGAAACAAACTCTGTACGATCTTCGCCATCACTGATAGCTAAAATCCAAAGCAGGCCTCAGGACAGTCACATAGGAGAGTCATCAAAACCAATGCCACTTCTGTGACTGCCGGTTTTGACTGAGTGTTCTAGACATTTGCATCGGTTTACCATTAAATGTGTTTGTCACTCGCTATGTGCTCAGACTACATTGTAATTCTGACCTAGTTCCCGTTGGCCTTAGTAACCTGCCTGGGGTGCTGGTGGAAATGGCGGTTACCGAAACAACACCGTTGCCGCCCGCCGCCACACTGACTATGCCAGTCACGGCACAGCTCACACCTGGCACTGTTTCCACTTCAGGCCCCGCTTCACCACAGCTCCAAAACTGAATATTCGGTTCCTTGTCCTTAGTTCTTCTCATCTCATAAAAGTGCCCCCCATCCACCCAACCAAGAAACGCAAGAGTCGTCCTGGACTCCTCCCTCCTTCTTACTTCCCACAAGTCGCTTTGACTCCAGTTCTGAGAGAAATCCCAATCCCATTTGCTCCTTTCCAACCCCACGGTCCCGTCCTCAGCTCGCTCCCCATCATCTCACACTTGCTCCACTGCAGGAGCCTGCCGCCGTGTTTCCCGCCCAGCAGCCACGTGGTCTCTCTTTGGAAACATGGACCAGACCCTAGCAGTCCCCTGCCTGGAACCCTTCCACGCTGCCCACAGAACTCGGAATGCAATCCAGACCCCCATGGCAGCCCACTAAGCCCTGCCCATCCCTCCCACCTCACCCTGCACCCTCTCCAAGTTCTTTCTGATGCAACACCTTCCCACGTGGTGTTGCCTCTGCCGTGTGATTTGGGGGAGCCACTTATCCTTCTAGGCCTTGGTTTTCTCCTCTGTAAAAGAGGAGGCTCAGTTCTTTTCCAGCAGTGACCTTTCTGCTCTCTTTGAAAAGACAGAAGTTCCCTTGAATTTGTCTTTAATAACCCTCCACTGAGCACCGACCCTGAAATAATATGAGAGGTTAGCCACATGTCCATTGGAAAGTATTTCCCAAGCCTAGTACAGGAATATAAAATGCTTTGAAACCGAGATGTGTATGTTAACCAGCAATGTTTTCAATTAATGGAAGGATGTTTATACCATTGGAGACACCTTAAATCCTAAAATTACAGCAGGGCAGGAGGCTTAATCCTTGGAAAGTAAATTTAGTGCTCTCTCGTGAGCTTCTATCTGAATGGTACTTGTGGGGATGGGTCTGCATTGGCATTCCAACTCTCCTTTATTAAAGGTGCATTTCCAAGGTTTGTACTGTTCTCAGCAGCAGCACAGCCTTGCCAGGTTTCCAATTTCAGATGGTCGGACACCCAACCAGAATTCTGGGCCAGGTTTTCTTTCTTCTATTGCCTGTGGCAGATAATAAATAACATGTTCTGAAACCAGTGTGCCACAGAAAAGGAAGGTGAATTCTTGAAACATGTTTATTTATAAACTGAACCAATGCCACATCAATTCAGTCCCCTTCTGCAAACTTTGTTGAGTATCTACTAGATACCAGGCACCAACCAAGCACCCGGCTACAGTAAGTAGATCCTGGGCCCAGCTCTCAAAGGGCCCCGGCCCAGCAGGCGGACCTGCATGCACACAAAGCATTATCTGAGATCTGGTGAAATAACAGAGGAAGGTGCTGTGGGCTCTGGCGCAGTAAATGCTTGTCTCAGCGTGGAAGAATCGGGTGAAGTGGAATAGTAATTACATGTCAAAGAAGAAAATAGCATCCCAGGAAAGGAAGTAGGCTATGCAGACAAGCAGGAAGTGCATCAGCAGTGTCCTTAAGGGGGACAGCCAGGATCCGAGAGGGTCTGCGCGGCCGGAGACAATGCTGGGAAGAAGCAAGGGCCTTGGGGTGAAGGGCCTGCTTTGACCCGCATGCTCTCCAGGAGGTGTGCACTGTACCCTGAAATACTAATAATAACAACAGTGTTATAATAACAATGGTGATGTTAGCTAACATATTGAGAAGTCACTAAATGCCACTGTACATGAAATAACCCATGGAAGTCCGCATAGCTGAGACTCCAGCCCAGGGCTGCTGTCTCTTCGGCCTTCTTGGGAAGCACTGTGTTATTCTACCTCCGAGAGAAAAAGAGACAAAACACTGCATGACCTTGGGCAAGTCACTCAATACCTCGGAGTCTCATTTCATCATCTGCAAAATGGAATAATCTGTAAAATGGGAGCAATTGAATTGTGAGAACTAAACAAGGAAAAACAGGTCTAGTTAGCACTGTGCCTTGCTCATGCCATGTTGCTGCTGTTATTGCCATCCTCAACATTATAATTAATTCTTAAGATGTTAAGAAATGGAACAACAGCCATATTTGCGTTTTAAAAGGTGTCTAAGAGGGCAGGGTGGAGAAAGCCTGGAGACAGGGCTGCCATATTGCTACCTCTAGGGGGCGCCAATCACTTTGTAGTCAATATACATGTGCCCCTTGAACCTGTGCGGTGCCTCAGAAACAGGTGGTAATTCAAAGGGGATGAGAACCTGAATGGGAGAAGCGGAGAAGAAGGGGCTGGAACAGGTATTTAGGAGCTAACAATTGAGTGGGTAAGGACTGCAAGAGAGTGGGAGCCGGCTTGATCATCGGTCAGGGTGGCCTGACTCGGTGTGCCGAGGGGCAACGTGGAGTGGGGAAATCAGCTCGGATAATTATATGTTTCTGTGCCTCTAACTTCTTTCCAAAGGGAAGATAAACATGATTTCAGATTAGCAGTTTTTTTCTAAGTATGTCTCTTCCTCTTATGAGTATAAATAATCAAGGTTGACTACGTTCTTAATAACATACCCCCGTGAGTTCCAGTGCCAGGACAAATGTCAGAATCCTGTTTTGGTTTTCTGGTATTGCAGTCTTCTGTCCGGCGAGACTGACCGTGTTATCTCTGAATTAAGGGTTTCAATCACCCGAGGCATCTTTTAAGTGGAATGTGGTCCTTGCAAATGACGTCTCCCAGTAGTTGTGGGCAAGTTCTTCCTTCTGCCAGTGCATGTTTCAAGTACCTCATCCCACAGCATGTGGACGCAAAGTTTTAATGACACAGAACATTTTAAAAAATCTGCCGTGCATCCTTTTGTAAAGACAACCTCGGCACATCCTGAAAATAGAGGAGATGGAAGAGAGCGTGGGTGTGTGCTCACCTCGGCCCCTGGCACGCCTGTGCTCCTGTGTCACTTGCACCCATCAGACGGGGGAGTCTTCGGGGCTGAGGAGCAGCAGGTGGAGGGCAGTGGGCGATGGTCTCAGCCCCTGTGCGTCCCAACATAACGTTTACCTTCTGCCTTACCGTTAACTCTCCTAAAGAAGAACAGAGCTAGTTTAATAGCCCACACTGGTTGAAACACATTAGGGAGTGAGTATGTTTGCCCCCACTTTATCTAACTGTGATGCTTACTAAATATGCCACGTTTTAAGTGTAGCTTCACCCCTACGGGACCAGGATGCCAGGTTGTAGTCTAGGGCCCAGTGTGTAAAGCACACATGTTCCCTGAGGGCGATGTCACACTGCTCTAGCCTTTATCCACTGAAGCGTTTCTCCCCATTTATTATAAAGTAGAACATGCCCTTTTATTTTCCAAATCAACTAATCATAATAGATATCCAACAATTAGGAAAAATGTAAAAATAAGCTTTAAAATAACAAGCCATCTGTATAATTTGATATTTTATTGTAGTAATAGTAGCAAGTACCATTTGTTGAGTCCTGGTCTTATGTAAGTGCTGTGCTACATATTTTATATGTATTTTGTGTTTAATCCTCACAGCCACTATGAAAGATATATTACGTCTATTTACACGTAAGAAGGCTGGGCTCAGATACACCTGAGTCATGCGTCCTCCCAGACGCTGATTAGACCGTTTGTTAGACACGCCTGCAGGCCGTCTGAGAGTTGGAGCGAGCGCCAGGGAAAGCAGTGGCCAGGCATCCAGTGAAATCCTGTCTGGGCCCACAAGCACACTCTTGCTGCAGGGTAGCTTTCCGTGTCGTCTCGGCCACGTTCTACTGTGTTAACTTCTGGAACAAACTCTGTGGGCCTGTTGACCTTCCAGGTGTAATTCAGTTCCTCCTCTGGGGTGATGTCCATTCGCTTCACCAGCTGCCCTCTCTCCACAATGCACCTTTCATTCCTCCATTCTCCTCCCTAAAAGTATGGAGCACTTTCCATGTGCCGAGCACTGTTCCACAGACTGACATACAGCAGTCAACAAAACTGACCACTTTGCATCAGTCCCTGTTCTGTGGAGCTCAATCTTACTGGACACAGACAGAACATAAACAAGTAATCACCCTGAGTCCGACTTTGAAATGAAACCTCCTTTCAATCACATACATGACTCCAGGCTTCTGACCAGCCACACATCAAAAAGCCTTGCAGGAACTTTTCCTCACCTGCCATGTGCAGTCTGCTTCCCTTTCTTAGCTGTCAGAATTCATTGAACGGATAGATAGCCCTGGCCTCAGGGTCCCTTACTCACAAGCCTGAGTCATGAGCAAGGCTGTGCAGGTCTATTAACTTTTCTGTATCAGTTTTCCTCTTTATTGTATGTGCAGCCTCCCCGTAGCTACAATGTAAGGGAAACCAGCCAGTCATGCAGTCTTTATTCCAGAACAAAGGGTCTGCCTCACATCATTTCCATCTTCAACTGGATGGAATAATCTAGAAGAAAGCCTGATGCTCCTTTTTTTTATGCCAGTTCTTGCCAGATGCCGGGATCTCTCTCCTGGCCCATGGTCTGGCCCCTTGGGCTCAGCAGATCGAAAGGTGCCCCTGCTGTTGTAGTCACCTTCTGATAACACTGTACTGTCACTCTTTTCACAAAGTTGTCACCTCCTCAACCTTGTGAAGGGGATGGAGGCATGACTTCCACCTGACCCTCTCTACCATCAAGTGGAATACCCATAATCTTTTTAGGAACTAGTCCTAACCCCTGAGCCAGTGTTCCCATTCATAAATGATGCTAGGATAGCACATATTTCTCCCATAAGGTGCAGCCAAATGCAAGTGGCCCCCTCAGAATCTTAATAATATATACAAAAATACGTGAATTTCTTCTAAGAATAGTCAGTTATCCACAACTCCTGCTTGTTTCCACTTCTAGCAGTAAGTAGCACAGGAGTTAACGCTCCTGGGGCCAGTTGTTGGAAGTAAAAGCTGGTGACTCCAGGGAGTCACAGTGACTTTGGTAAGAGAAATCACAGCAACGAGGAGGTAGTAACTGACATGTGCTCACTTGTGGGAGGGTCTATGCTAATAGCTTTACTTATATGCATCTTTTCATCCTCCAGCAGCCTTTGAGATAGGTGCTATTGTTTTTATCCATTTTTCAGGTGAGAAAATTAAAGCACAGAGAGGTTAAGTCACTTACCCAAGACTCCCCAGCTAGTAAGTGGCGGAATGAGAATTCGATTCCAGGCTGTGTGTCCGGAGTCTCAGCTCTGAAATCTCTCTCCATATGAGCAAACAGTGAAGCCACGATGAGCCATAGGTGCTGGGTGGTTGGTTGGGCTCACCCACTGGGAGTGGAGCTCCCACACCAGCCATCAGCCAAGGCATTCAAACCCGCGCCTTGAGAAAGTGGCCCATTGTCATACGTCATAGGTGTTTGGGTCCCTAGGAATGTGAGCTCCTCGGTGCTGGGGGTCTGCTGGCATTCAGACCTCACTGAGTCCGCCTTCCTCCATAGTTCAGCACACTTTGCATTTCTCGTTTGTGCGGAAGCGCCCCTCCCCCCCACCAGACTTCTCTGTGTTTCGGGAGGAGGCGAAGCCCTGGGAGAGAACATCTGAGTTTGGAGATGATGCTTCTTCTTAAGGAGAACACTAGGGGTGGGGGAGGGAAGCAACAACTCCTGTGGCTTTGAAAGAGGAAATAATTTTCTACTTGACTCTGGAAGACCAGGGAAATGCCTCCCCTAACAAATTCCACTTATTAAAGCTACTAGGTCCCAGTTACTTAATTTAAATACAGCAGCATACTTCGACCGAATAACTGGAGTTTATTCCCTGTGCTTTCTGTTATAAAGCCTTTGGCTAGAACTCCAAATTTGTGTGAGAACAGAATCTTATAACCTTTGTCTTTCATATTCTTTGAGCTTTCTATCCTTTTAAAAACATTTTATAGTGAAAAAAAGTAGGCTCAAACTATTATGTTTTCTGTAATGTACTTGCAGCTCTTATTAGTCAGTCGAGTAACTCCAGTAGCGCAAGCCCCAAACCTCGGGGGCTTCACACGACTCAGATTCACCTCCCGCCCACTCTGCGTCTCCAGCTCAGGGCGGCGGAGGGCTGGGCTTATCATAGAGACTCAGATGCGACCTGGGCAGTGGGTCCTGCTGTGGCACACACTTGCAGGGGAAGGAGAAACACCAGCTTACAGTCAGGCTCTTAAAACTCTGCCTG
This sequence comes from Tonatia bakeri, assembly GCA_004024845.1. NCBI lineage: Eukaryota > Metazoa > Chordata > Mammalia > Chiroptera > Phyllostomidae > Tonatia > Tonatia bakeri. Next base: position 33,288 of record PVIA01002526.1, read on the forward strand.
GAAATAACACCCATTGCCTCACCTTTCCACAGCCAAGCCAGTTTCAAGGGGGGGTGGAGTTGTCCATCTGCAGTGTGCCTGGAAGCACAAGAGATGGAATATTTGAAAACAGCATTTACCTGTTCTATAAATGTATTATATTCTCCCACGAACCATAATTTACTATGCTGATTTCTTGCTGTTGTGTACTTAGGCCAGAAACAATGAGTTGAGATAAGCAGATTTTAGGGTATGTTTTGTGGCAACTTCCCCAAGTACAGTAACGCTGCACCTGTACAAGCTCCCTTGTGCTCACACGCACAGTCTGCCACCACTACCCACACCAGCAGCTGCCAGCTCTATCTTGCAGTAATCAAGTGTAAATCAGAGATCTTGTCACACCCACTTTTCTGTGGCTATGGTTTTGATCACCTCTTGCTGTAAAGAATTTATCATAGCATCTATCTCCCATGCCTACCAGGTGCAGCCTGCACAAATGCTGATCTCTCTCTCTCTCTCTCTCTCTCTCTCTCTCACACACACACACACACACACACCCCTGATCACCTGTTTGCCCTGTGGCCAGATTGGAAGATTAGATACTAACAAAGCCCAGCTCAGCAATACCACCAAATGTGCTTGCACGTTCTGATTTGCTCCCATTTCAACTCAGGTCGTTGTCTTAAGTACCTCGTTTCTCCTTTGCTGCAGCCTCTGACGCTGTGCTTTTTTCTAAGAATGCCTGTGGTGCCCGGTGCTGAATGGTCTCTGCACAGCTGTGTGACAGCACAGGAAAGGCAGGGCTGGCTGGGACAAAGAAACAGTGCAGGATGTTTGGGGCTGCCTGGGTTCCAGTTCTGGGGTGGACATGCGTTATTCCTCTGGCAAGTATTACTTAGCTTCCCTATGCTTGAGTTTCCTAGTCTGTAATATTGGATTAATAATAGTATCTACCTCACAGGGATGTTGTAAAGATTAAACGAGATAGTATGTATAGCATATTATATATGTATGTCATATGTATATAATAGTACATATTATATAATATCTGTATATTGCTTATAACAAAGGTTGCCGTGTAGTAAGTACTTTAAAAATGTTAGTTCTAGGTGTGGTTCTTGGGTCCCAGATGCAAGCTGAGATTTAGAACAAGCTGGAATTCACTGCAGAATAAGGCCAACCCCATAGTGGAGAGTCGGAAAGTAGAATGAAGCCATGGTAGAAAGACCTAGAATAAAGGGGATCATGCCTTTTTGAATTGATTGAAGGGGTGGAAGAGGGACAGCATGGGTGAGCCTTGAAGACATCACACTGAGTGAAACAAACCAGTCACAAAAGGACAAATACCATAGGATTACACTCATGAGACATGCCTGGCATGGTCAGATTCATAGAGGCAACAAGCAGGATGGTATCTGCCAGGGGCTGGGTGGAAGGGAGGGCAGTGATGTGCCGCTTCGTGAGCACCGAGTTTCAGTTTCACGAGAGGAAAGGAGTTCTGGGGTGGGCGGTGCTGGGCTGCACAACAGTGTGGACGCTGCTGAACTGCAGACTTCAGAAAGGTCAGAACAGTCATTTTTGTATTATGTATATTTACCACAATGTCTAAGAACTAAGGAGCTCTTATAAAGTGTGGACTTCGGTATAAATTTTGATTCCTTAATAGTAACAAATGCATCATACTAATATAAAATGCCAATAATAGAGGAAACTAGGTTAGGGGTGTATGAAAAAAATCTCAGTATTATCTTCACAGTGTCTTTGTAAATCTAAAAGTGTTTCACAAAACAAAGTTTACTTTTTAAATGGCTGTAGAAGATGGGAAGAAGCAGGTAAAGAACTCGTCCGGCCAGAGGAAGGGGCAGTTGTGACTGCTGGTGAAACCGTTACGAATCTGAAAACAGAGACTGTGAGTGTGGGTTAGGAGGGAGGTGGTGAAGAGGGGTGGGACTTAAGGAATGAGAAGACTGGCGCAGCGGGGGGGGGGGGGGGGGGGGGGGGGGGGGGGGGGGGGGGGGGGGGGGGGGGGGGGGGGGGGGGGGGGGGGGGGGGGGGGGGGGGGGGGGGGGGGGGGGGGGGGGCAGATGACCGCTGACAACGGCTGGGAAGGGATTCGGTCGTCACACCAGGAGGACCAGCGCTCCCGCTGGTCCCGGTTTGCACGCATGCTGGAGGAGGTCATATCGGGGAGGTGACGAGACCTGAACCTTGGAAGTTTCCTTGAAGTAAAACAAAAAGACAGTTAGGAATGGACCGAATCATACAGAACAGGACGGGAGGCATTGGCCTCAGAGTCCCACTGGTCTGGTGGTGGAAGTAGGTTTGGGCGCCTCAGCGTGTCAGGCATGAACCATACGCTTATGTCAGATGTCAGTTTTTATAAGATTGTACCATTTTAAATTCTTGTCCCTAAAGTCCCTAGAAAGTCTTCATGAATCAAGTCCAAATTCAACACACTTTTGGCACCCATGAAGTTCTGTATTTCCCATGTTGTTTAATTCTCATAATAACTAGTAGTATTACCACCATAGAGTATTATATGAGGAAACTAGAATCAAATCATTTGAGTATAAGTGGTAGAGGAAGGAGTCAAACTATGATCTTCCAACTGTAACTATGAAGGATGAATTGTGAGTTTCTAAGCTCCCGTGACAACTGTCAAGCCAGATGAAGTCAAATCATATACGGTGGCGAGGTGTTCGCCTAAAGGCCAGATCCATCCAGACATCCTGGCTGTAGAAGGGGGCACTGGAGAGAGGGCTCGGGCACAGGACAGCACTGTGGAGTGCCCTGCTACACTCCTGCCAAGTGCCACAGTGTCGGCAGTGCCGGCACCATGTGGGATACCTGCACCCTGCAGTAGGGGTTCAGCATGTGTGGGTCTGGCCCAGCAACGTGGGAAGAGGGTGAGGGAGCTGGGGCAGGGGTGTAGGAACACATGCCACAGTGCGGGCAGAATGACAGGGACCCTATGTGGACTTAGTGTGAGGGGGACAGAAGAAAGTAGGCATCGGGGCAGGGCTGCCAGAGAGACCGAGGGACCTGGGCTGAGGCAGAAAGTCAGTCAACAGTCTGTGCCATTTGTGAAGAAATCTTTAAAAATCAGCACTATGCTCTAATCATGCCAGTATTAGACCCATCATGCTTTTGAGCTTTCCTAGGTGGCTCCCGAAGAAGAAAAGACTAGCATAAAAGATTAGCATAAAACCTTCTAATACGCTCCAGCTCAGCCTACACAGCCGTGATGCTTGTAACACATAGTAGGTGTACAATGAATGCTTTGTGAATGAATTGTTACAATATGGAACAGATGGCACGTAACACTTGTGTGTCCCTGTGCGTGGGAATGTCTTTGGGCAATTTTGGTTTCTATGTGAGGTGTTGTTTTTTTTAAATTAAATCTATTTACAAGTATATATTCTGCCTTTGAGGTCAGGAATCATGTAATTAATGTCAACTTTATAGCTATATATAACTAAACGGTTAGAGGCTTTTTTCACTTAAATGGGATCAAAACTGATACAGTTTTCTAAATTACAGATTAGGTCAACATGATGTCATTTTATTTCAAATGCTTATCTTAGACCAGCCTGCTTCATGCTGGACCATCAGTAGAACCACTCAAGTGAAGAAGTGAAGGCTGGGCAACCAACGACACTGCAATGGGAGTTAGGGTTAAAAGATTCAAGGATTTCTTCTGACTCTGAGCCCATTTCTCTGTGACCCCGAATAATCTGAAGTCATTCTCTTTGCCGCCCGAGGTATGCTGTAGTTCCTGAGTGTATTGTCTTCACTGTGCAAACCACCAATTCCAAGAAGTGAAAGCTCAGGCCGCTCAGCCTGCAGCCTGCACAGAACGTGCCTGGGAACCCGGGCAGAGGGAACCAGAGTGCCGCCCAGGCCACTAAAAAGACATTGATTTCTGGAAAGTGTGAGGATGCTCTTGACATGTTAAAAATGTCTCTCTTTGAGATTTTGAAAAACTTGGACTGTTGGCTAAAGCAATTAGAAGTCACTGCGGATGACTTAACACTGGATCAGATATGACCTGGCGATCTATACATCTTCTCCCTTCTGCTTGCATCTTGTGCCTCAGCCAGTTCAGAACTTAAGCAGCTGATTAGAGGCATAAAAATGCATGACCTAGTTTTTGAATCTTTGCAAGATGCATAGACAAAAAATATTTTCTCCGCACTAATTAACTGACAAGTTTTGGGACATAACAATATAGAAGCTTTCCGTTTCTAAAATGGGTGCCCAGAACATTGCTAAGTGGTTTGCTTTTGGGAAAGATGCATTGGTTTTAATTAATCCATTGTTGAGCTTTTCAATGGAAATAAATAAATAGAATCTTTGTGTTACTCTCTCTCCTAATTAATCGAAAGAGAATAATGTAATTCGGGAGGACAAATGTGTGACTAATCCTTCGCATTCATGTCCACTTTTCCTTCTTCATCTCTTGACCTCCATGTGTTTGGTTAACCATTCAGGTAACTACACAGCTTGGACCTATGAAGTTCCGTAATTATTGCTTCGTATCTTGTCCAGCATGTGAACTCAGAAAGCACATTTTTCTTCTCCCTTCACATCTGTTCTTATCAGTATGATATCTTGTGGAGGCAGGACTGAGGCCAAGAGAGAGAAACATGGGCCGCCGATCACTGGGTTTATAGAAGAGATAGCTGTCTCGGGGAAGCCCATTCCCCTCTTCCTAAGAAAACCAAGCTGATAATCATCTGAGTTCATCTGATGGAGAAACTTTCAAACACCATTAAGTTTGTAAATATACCTTCGATACTTATATCTGAAGTAGTTCAATGTAGGATAGAGACTGTGGGGGTAGCCGCAGAAACCAAACGTCAGGTCAAGGTCATGGGTCCTCTCAGGAAAACAGAGTGCCTTTTAGAACCTGGCTTTGGGAAAGGGGGAAGAGGAGGCCGTTCAAGGACCTTATAGCAAATTCTCAATGCAAAAGAATTCAGCCTCTGAAAACATTGTGAAACCCTAGGGTGAGTGGCCCCAACTATTCCTGCTGCCCCTCGTGTGGCATTAGGAGAAAGCAACAGCAAAAATAATGACAATAGAGAGAAATGTTTTCTTTTTTCAGCCAGAAGGCAGATGAACCCAAATGATCCCAATAGTAACTTTTTTTTTATTGTGATGAGGGTATTTCTATAATAAGTTGCAAATGTAGGAAAATACATTTTTTAATAGAGGGTAATTAAAGTGCTTTAGTAGCCAATGGAGTGCTCTTGGAAACTTAAACTTGGTCAAACCGGTGTTTATTTAGTAACTTCTTGACTTAAACAAAACCAGTATTTGTGTGTGTTGTGCAGGGGGAGGAGAAAGAAGGAAACCGATGGGCTTGTGTGTAAACATGTCACTCTTATGTAACTCTGCAGCCTCAGCCCTTCTTTCTGCTCTCTCTGTTTGGGGGACCTCATCCAAGCTCAGGGCTTCAGTGATGTCACCCATGGAGATGATTACTTTGGAAAAGAAAGATTTACAAAGACCGTGATGAGGAAATATCGGATAGGCTCTTCTGGGTACACGGATCCAGACTTCATTTCAGAAACAGCCAAATTCTATCATCTGGGAAGCCATCTGGGGGTGAGACTAGTTTCCTTCCACTGATTAAAGGAAAGGGTGGAGGCAGCGAGAATATACAACTTCTGACTTCTGCCACCCCACTGTCTAGCTCGGCTATGCTCTTCGTAACTGTGTCCCCTTCAGTCTGTGAACTGAATGTACAGGGAAGACCATTTCAGCTCCCTAAAAGGAATCATGGTAAATACTTAACCTATTATGTTGCAATTTGATGTTATATGTTACAATTTAGCATTTTATGTTAAACAAGGTTGGTAGCATCCAGAGTGTATTAGGTGCCACGAGTAAGGTTGTTGGGGCTCAATGGCCATCTGTAGGAGTGTCTGGAAAGGAGATATCTACGTTGGGTTGGAGGCTGTGCAGAGGGCCCTCTGAGCTCACCAAGACCTGTGAGCACTGTGCTTGCAAGCGTGAGCTCCCTCCTGGAATCAGGAAGCTGTAGAATTGGCCATGACCTCAGAGGTCATTTCACTCAATCCTGTACAGAGAGGTAAAGGAAGTACCGTGTCACCCTTTGGGCTCCAGACCCACTCTTTCAAATGCTGCCCCGCTAATCCTTACAGGAAGAATTCGTGCCCCCTTCTAAAGCATCTCCACCTCTACTTGACATTAGTGAAACCACCATCCTCCCAAATCAGAGGTACAGACCCTCAGTATCACCTGCCTTCTCTTTCCTCTGGTCATTCCCCCCATCACCACTGCAGCATAGCCTCCAGCCTGTCCCAAACTGCCTTGTGAGTGTCCCTGGTTCCAGTCACCCCCTCTCTAAGCCATGCTGCAGACTGGCACCAGCTACCACCATCTACACACAATCTCAAAGTTGGAGAAACCAGAGAACTCATCTTGTTATCCCTCCTGTCGCATGCATGGCTTACTGAAACATTTCCTCTCTCATCAGTAGTCCCTTTCTGAGAAGTCAGCAGTGGATTCTCGCACCTATAAGACATAACCTTCTTATTCTCTAGGTTTGCGTTCATGCCTCCCCTTTCATCTCCTGCCAGGTCTGACCCCAGTTTACCTTGCCAGATGGTCTTTCACCAACATCAGCCAGTGAGGCTGTTTTTTGCACTGTTCCATGAATACACTTACACCTTTCTGCCTCCGAGTTACAAGTGACAGCTAATCAACCTAACTAATTTTAAAGAACCATAACAAAACCAGCTCTTACTAAGCAAAAAAGGCTATGCATAGAGCTGCTTTCCTCACTCTTTGCCCCAGGAATCTGTCTTTATCTTGCTGGTTTCACGCTCAGGTCACCTGTCTGCCTGTAGTGATAGAATGGCCACCAGTAGCTCCAGAATTACATCTTCTGAGTGATGATCCTGGAGAAAGAAGAGCTTCTCTTTGCCTTTGGTTCCTGCCAAAGCCTTAGGATCAAGTCTCATCGGACTAACCTGGGTCATAGATCCAATCTGAGTCCTCACGCTGACCAAATGGATGGGGTGCTTTGATTAGCAAGGTCAAGTTCATCCCCACCTGAATCACAGAACTAAAGATAAGATTATGGAAAATCGGAGTGCCATTATTACAGAAAGTGGGAATGGAAACTGAGTCATTTCCTCTACCCAAGCCCCAGCCAGGTCCCAGCTCCCCCAGGAGGTCATTTTGTAAACCACTGACTCATTATGACCCCTGCACTCCTACCTTACTTGTTTTCTGGGGCACCCGAGGTCTCTCTGACTGACCACTAAGGTCCTTGAAGGCAGAGACTGCATCTCATGCATCTTTATGACTTGGTGTCCTCACTGCACCGAAGACTGTTGTGTGATGCGTAACTGATATGTAACGCACTTCGTTGTTGTTGACAACTTTTGCTAACATTAGTGTGCATGTGTGTGTGTCAGAAAGAGGGACAAGGTACACGGGAAAAGCAGATGTGGGCCTCTGTGGATAGGCAGCAGCAGGCAGCCCAGGCCTGGTGGCCGAGGGATGGAAGCAAGCACTTGGCCATCTCGTAGCCAGGGCTGAGGTCTCGGCTGGAGGGACTTGCACCCCTACCTGCTGGGCGGTGGGATGATGAAACTACAGGGTGCACTGAGTGCAAGCTTTTTGTCACACTGACCTCAAGTGCAGCACCAAGGACAGACATCGATAGAGCAAAAGGCAAATTAGAGGAAGGAACGAAGACAAAGGAGGAAGAGGGGCATTTTTTAGGGGACATAAGGAATGAATTAAGAGGAAAAAGTCAAGATCCGTGGTCAGAGGGGACAAGACCTACTTGTTCTCGGTGAAAATGAGGCCTGTTTGCCCTCCTACTTTCCACCTCCAGCCTACTTTTACCTGTTTTTTTCTGTGTGGGATCTGAGTGTGTGTTTTGTTTAGAAAACCTCTCTTTCTCTTTCTCTCTCTTTCCCCAGGTACCATCGCTATTCTCCGCTCCAGTGATCCTTTTTCTCAGTAACTACTTCCATATGCTTGTTGACTTCTATTTGTAAAATAACTTTAAGAAAATTCTTGCAGCTAAGGTCATGGCATCTTGTTTTTACATTCCTTCCAAATGGGAGGGATTTGGTACGGTTTGAACGTTTTAGAGAGCGCGTTGTGTGTGAAACAAGACCTTGTGTTGCATAGAGCTGATCTGAAGAACATGTTTGGGATGTTTCGGGGTTAACTCCGGGTCCAGTGAGAGAGGAAGGCTTGCCTTCTTGAAGACTCCCTCACAAAACCACAGGCCATTATAATAAAGCTGGGTAAGACTGAGGAATCATATACCTGTGTTCTCAGATTTTAACATGCTTAAGTATCACCTGGGGTTCTTGTTAAACAGACTGATTCCTGGGCCTTACTCCCAGGGATTCTGATTTTGTAGATCTGGGGCGGAGCCAGGATTTAATAAGCGTCCCAGGTGACTTATGGGGGTGGTGCATATACCATGCTTTGGGAGATACTGACGCATGCCAACCTCCTGCTTTTAGGCAGGAAGAAGATTCAGCCAGCAGTTGTGAAGTGACCTGGTGGGCATCACACTGCCATTATAGACTTTACCTCTCTGAGCCTCAGTTTTCTGCTCAGTAAAGCAGGAGTAATACTGGTGTCCTCTATTTCTAAGGGTTATTGGGAAAATTATACATCATCATATGTGTAAAGCAGTGTGCCTGATGCCCAATACATAATACATTCAGGTTGATGCTTAACTATTATTATCAGCTCATTATTTATGGTACATCATTTCCCTGTTTGAGCTGTATTTACCTGTAGAGCTTGCTGGAAGGGGCAAAGGCCATCTGGGATGGATTGGCAAGGTATCGTTGGGGAGCAAGAGAGGTTCTTCCGAGCTGTGCCGAGAGATGCCTCCCCTCAGTTCTGGTCACGTGTTTCCATGGGCAGTTCCGGCAGTGGGTGACGGACATAGGACTTGGCTGTCCCCTCGTTAAACCCGTCCAGCAGGAGCTTCTCCTTTGTCCTCTCGTGGCTGTGAGGGAAGAGGGCTATCATAAACACAGAGATGTTAGATTAGATGGTACGCAGACAAAAAGTCAGTTGTTGGGGGCTGAGGGTGAAACCCTAATGAAAGGTCAGTGATGAGAACTTTCTAGAATGTTTGTGGTGAAAGAAACCTCAGCAAATGTCCTGTCCAGCCCCTTCCCCTCCCCAAGTAATAAGTGAGAAAAGTGCCTGGACCAGGCAGAGTGAGGGGGAGAGCCCAGTTAATTCCCTTCCTGACCAGAAATAAACAAACACCAAGAACCTGCCTTCGAGTATTAACAAAAGGGCCTCAGAGCCCAGCGAGAGTTTCCTATGCAAGCTCAAGTTCATAACCTCCTAATGAAGACTGGGAGCAAATGTTTATGCACGGGTGTGTTTTCTAATTGCTCTCAGAGTGTCATTGTTTCCTCCGCACCTCGGGGAGCAACACTGGCCCTGCTTAGTCTAAAGGAACAATTTTGATGCAATAAGAGAAAATGAACCTTTTTTCCTTTGTGTCTGATTCGACTTCTGTGTACAAAGAACCTGTGTCCCGAGGAGCTCTGGAGATGGCAGTCGGACCGTTACAATCACATTTACTGTTCACCTACACAAGGGGGCCGTCTGTCAGGTTTAATAGTTCTCTCTTAAAAACAGCAACAACCAGCCAGTTAATAAAAAGCAGCCCTCGCCAAGCCCTGCTTGAGCTGGTTAACTTTGATTTACATGAACGAATGAAAATGTAAGTGCAACCTTGGTCTGATGTAGGCACACGCCTCTACCGGGTTGGGTTTTCGCCTACACCTGGGGCAGCTGGCCTAGCACTTAGAGCTGCTCACTGAAGTCTCAGCTCTGTGGACAAAATCAAATGAGGGTTGAGTCAAAGAAGTCAGGCACGAGGCGGGCGCTTTGCTGGGTTTTCTGTGAATACCCTCCTCTCCTTTCTTCTCCAATTGTGGGACCTGGTGTGCGTCTGCCATTGTGAGGCTACGGAAGGGATCAGAACAAAGCCTCCTAGACATGCCAGGCAAGCAGTGGTCACTGGGACCTCTGGGTGTGCGGGCCTCGGCCTTTGTGAGGGGTCAGTCGGGATGCGTGAGAGTCCAGAAACTGCCATGTCAGGAAGAACCACTGCTGTTCTCGGCAACGGAGAGCTGGCAGCTGCCAGCACTTTTTTTTTTTTTTAACTCAGACCCCATACTGCTCCTATCCTGCTGATTCTTTCAGTACTCCTCTCAGAGGGGCAGATGGTGACAGTTCTCCAGATGTTGCCGCTTTCATGTCCATCTGATGTTTAGACAGTGTGCCAGGATTATTTGTGTCAACAGACTCGCACACTCAGCGCATGCACACCCAGATGGCGTGTGTCACAGGCCAGCCATCCGGGTGGCCTCTGCCCTGCACCAGTGGAGCTGCTGAGCCCGCACTGGGCCCCTCACATTTCCCAGCCCTCTGAGCGTACTGTGGCTGCACCCCACCCCTCTGGAAGGCTGGCATTTGCATTTGAAGCCCAGGGTGGTTTCGGAACGGTGGGGTATCTCGGATCTACTTGTCCTCCTCCCTAATGTGACTTCAGTGAGTCCCCCAAACTCAGAAGACCTGGGTACTGAAGAAGTGTCTCATTCTGACCTCCAATCCTGTTTTGCTAGGAGGCTGGGATGTTAGTAACTCCATCCTCTTTGTCACTTCCCACTTTCCTCCCCGTCCCCACTTCTGGCTGCCAGCCCCAGGGCACATCCCAACATTGCTGCAGAGGCCTGAGGGCCCAGGACCGCAGATCCTTTAGTGGTGTGTGTGGTTTTGCCTGCCCCACACCAGACCTCCTTTCGAGAATCCTTCATGGGGAACTGTTCTTCTTCTTCCTCTACTCGATTTTAGTGGGAGCTTCCTCTCACAGTACCTCACCTTGCTGGGCACAGAATGAGCCTGCTGGATTTCCTGTCTAGAACTTTACTCATTGAAACGAAAGGAAGAGCCTGCCTCTTCAGTCATGAAGCTGGGCAGACAGTCTTGTGATCGCTGCTGGCAGCCACATTTTTGTTCTTCAGGGAAGACAGCCGTCGGCTGGAGCAAAAAGCCGAGTGTCATAGAGAAGACCATTTGCAATGGTATTTAAGGGAGGCCTGGAGCAGGGGCTCCGTGGTCAGCGGCCGGGCTGGACCTGCAGCTCCGTCAACAACTGCTGGTGGCTCCTTAGGCAAATCCCTTCGCCCCACTGTGGCTCGGTGCCCACCTGTGGAAAACAAGGGTAATAACACCACCATTCTATGGGGCCATTGTGAGGAGGAAATGTTCTAAAAGACAAGCAGGACTCAGATAGGTTCTATCACATTAGCAATCACTTCACAAATAGTAGCAATAATAGTAATGGTTGTTTCACAGGGAGCCTGTGGACCTGGTCTCTTATATTATGGTTATGTCTGTGGCTTCTGGAAAATGGGACTTGGCAAATGGGCAGAAGACCAATGGGGTGCAGGGACAGGAAGATGCTGGGGTGACCTCTTGCTTGCAGGCCTGAACAGAGAGCAGTAGTGACAGCTGCCACCCTAAGTACCACCCCCTCCAGTATAAGGACAGAGGGAAAATCCTGAACCCCAGCTGCCAACTATGGAAAAGCTGGACACATGTCTGCTCTCTGCGTCCTCCTACAGGCTGCGTATGTGGGAGAGAGGGGGCGAAGGTGAAGGGTGGGAGGGCAGTGGCCGACAGATGGAGTGAGGAAGTCTGGCGAAGAGGAGGCAGTGTGGGAGAAGGCTTGACGTCAGAAGCAGGAGGGGTAGGTGAAGAGGGTGGGCTGAGATTCCTGTGCGTGGATCAAAAGCAGCAGTGAGGAAAAGCAGCAGATGAAAGAGGAGTGCAAGGCCGTGCAGATGGGAGCTGGCTTCTTGGGGGAAGGGGGGCCCTTCCGTGTCTCTTTTATGGCCCTAAAAAAATGCCTCGTCTTCCCACTTAGTCAGACGTGCACATCTACAAACCCACCAGCTCCTCGAGCTCTTGTTTGTGCTAAAGGATGTGATTAGATCCTGGACCTCGTTTGCATGTTTCTTTGATACTGATGCAGCTGTGTAAGCCATGGCTGTTTTATTTACATTTCCTCAGACTCTCCCTTTATGAATTTTGCTAAACTGCTTGGTTCTATTTTTTTCTTCTGTTGTTTTTTCTTCTTCCCCTGAGCCCTGGATCTTTTTGCCTATGTGTATATAAAATTTCCAACTCCCACCCCTCCATATTTGATCTACTAGAACAGTCATTTCATGTGGCTCGACTGCATTTTTTCAGGTTTAGGTTATAACTCTATGTTTCCAGAGGAATGGGACCATAGCCACCTGCCCTGAGTACCTGCCACTGAGTTGTGGCCTCATGTGACAAGAAGCAGGTTCACTGTCAAGAACAAGGAGGGCGGACAGGAGAGCAGCTCCCCCCTGGGCAGCTCCTCTCCAAACTGCTCCTGCTCCTGTGTTCACGCCCAGCCTCCTCACCCTAACCCACCGCACAGGCCCGCGGGGTGGCCCCCTCCGGGTGGGGGGACAGAGGTAGGGGAGCTCCCCCGTGGTCACAAGGCCAGTAGGTGGCAGGACTGAGAATTGAACCCAGACAGCCTGGCTCGCACATCAGCAGTCTTATCCGCTCTTTGCCAGTGCGTTTGAGTGAACAAAGAGTAGTCAGCCGACAGTGCTCATCCATCCATGGCTGTATGGACTGCTGCCGGCATTACTCATCAAATAGTCCTGCCCGGCCCTTTCACACTGTGGTTATCCTGGCATTGATGTTGGCTTCGCTGCTGTAGTTTTCTGGGTAAATTCTAATATAAATCCATCAGTAGTTACCTACTTGAGGATTTTATTTTTATTTAGTATTTCACCGCCCCTCTCCCACTCCTCTGTTTGCTTCCTCACACGTGTGCAGCTCCTGAGACTTGACCAGGCTCTTCCGTGGTCATCTTCTGATTCATAATCCCTGTCTCCTGGATTGCTTTTAGAGCTTTTAGAGAGCTGACAGACTGACACTCTGACAGCAGAGAAGGACTTTCCCAGGACCCACATGGGACTCTTAGCTATAGACAAGCACGTGACTGGAGGCTGTCCCCAGAACCCTCTGGGGACGTGTTGAAGACATGTGTGACACCCCCTCCCTACTTCTTAGGGCTGTGTGACTTTGGCAAGAGGGTCTACCCTCCCTGAGCCTCTGTTCCTTTATTTTTAGGTCGGAGGCATTTGTCCCCAGCAGAGGTGGTGTCTCATGCTGTCCGTGACCTTCTTTGCACGGCACACGTACCCGCGGTGTCCTCGCGCCCTTTTTGTTCAGCCCTAGGCTGGCTGTTCTCTGGCATTCCAAGTCACAGTTGTTGGCATACACTGTCACCAGGTCTGCAGGGGTAAGACGAAGCTAGATGCACATCCTTTACTACATCATCCTTGTAAACTACTGTAATGAAATGATTGCTTTTAGAGTTTTTCATTCGCCAGATGGGGACAATTATCATCCTGACTCCCTCAAGGGCGCCTTATGAGGTCTGAAGGAGCTAATGGGTGGAGCTCAGGGCCTGGTGCTTTACGAGCACGCTGATAATGTAGCTGTTGTTGCAGCTCTGATTTGTTATTTGTCGCTGTGATTTGTGGCGCTGTTACTTTTCCAAGGGGCCTTTATCTTCAGCCCAGCCAGCAGAGTGGGTTGCTAGGCCTGTGGGGTGTTGTAAAGCTGTGAACACTTTGCTCCTGTTCTATGGCTACTAAAGAGATACTTTTACTGGATTTCAAGATGCCAGTTGTGGGTCTTGGGTTCCCTGCTCTTTGGTGACTTTCCCAGGGAACAGTTGGGTCTCATGGAAATCTCTGTTTTTAGCTGGGGAAAAGTGGGGGAGAATTTAAGTAGCATTTTAGGGAATGAGATTATCATTTTTCTAATGAACCTGATTCTGACATGTGTCTGCTTATCACGAACAGATTGTAGAGCTATAAAACCTTCCGATCCCACATTAAATCATGAGTTACATATCAGCAGAGAAAAATGCTGTCGGCAACCTGTGTGGCAGCTCCCCGGTGCTGGGTTCACCTAGATATTCCCCATGTGTGGTTTGTACTTACTTCAAACAATATTTTAAAATTAGCTGTTGCAATGATGGAAATATTTTAAAATCTATGTTTAGAATTGGGATGTGGAGAACATAAACTTTATCCCCAAGTAAAAGTAAACTGACCTGGTTTAGCTTGCTTGCTCTACTTTTCTCTGTAACAGGGGTGGTTCCCCTTTCAGCGATGCCAAGTCTTAAGCTCTTCGTTGGCGTGCAGTGGACGCCAGGGGCCTGAGCAGCTACATTTAGATCGTCCCCTGGAGAGACCTGTGGCTGTGGGGCATCATTGTCTGAGCCGGTGTGGAGCTGTCTAGGGTGGTGGGTGGGAGAGAGTAGGGGTAGGGAGTAGCTTTTGTCCATCACTCAGACAGACAGACCGAGAGAAAGCGGACGTGTAACTTACCTGCTTTCATCCTGTCTGCCGCCCCCAGTTCGGGCTCCTCTTGCCCAGCCTGGCATCTGGACCCACGTCTAGGTACTATCTCCATGCACAGACACCGTGCCTCCCATACCGGGTTAGTCACAAACGGGACTCATCTGATGCGGGTTGATTTTTACCTGTGTAGTGGGCACTGATCTCTGGTTAGATGTTTAGGTATATAACAGATGCAACTTTAAAATTCTTTTTCTCCAACTCTCTTAATTTATCTGTTGTTTTTCTATTCCCTTGGGTGGTAGAAACATGCTGTCTAGCGATTTCAGATCCTGTATCCCCCATTATTGAAGTCCATGTCTAGGTTCTGGGGGCCAAGGTTATGAGGAGCTGGTACCTGTTCTTCAGGTGCTCTCTGTCTCTGTAGGGGACCCAGTGACACCCTTCATTCCACTGGCCCTCTGCTGTCCACCCACAAGGCCCTGGGGGGTGGCTGTCTGGAAGGCCCCTTTGGGCCCAGCTCACTCCCTCTCTCTGGGTCTCTTCGAGCTCCATTAGTGCAAAGAGGCTTTCTGCGGCCCTTCACGCTTCCTCCGTGGCCCTCCTTCTCTGGGCCGTGTGTAGTGCTGAGCTGCGGACAACTCTGTGACCCCGTCAGACACAGGACACAGGCATTTCTGCTCTGGGTCTGCTGCTTTCCTGGGCTCCAATCAAGAGGCAAAGCATAGATGCCCTTTGTTCTATAAACCTACAAACATGTCCAACGGTTCCCTCACTCTCCCCAAGGACATCTTTGACCCAGGGACATTTCTCTAGTCTTGGGGTCATGAAGCCTAACCCTGCCTCTTTCAGTCCCCTGACTATCCTCAGGGTCTACCTGTCAGAACTCGACACCGCTCAGACTGAGAGGAGACAGGTTGTAGCGTCAAAAGAAATGATTTTATGCATGTGTTTGTAATCCCTTAATGTTTTAAAATGTTGTGTTGCCACACTAGTGCACTTTCAGAGTAGCGGCACTACTTCTGTCCCCAGATGTAATCTCCCGGCCGCTCCGTCTTGTCCCATCCCCTGCCCTGGTGTCTGCTGTCCTGTTGGATGTACGGATGTATTTGTTCGGGCCTCGGGTCCACCACCTCTGCCCAGAGCAGACGCGCGGTCAGAGTCACACAGCACAGTGGAGATGCATACCGGAGCGCCAGGCTTCCCCCGCCCAGCATGAGACGCTCTCCCCAAGCCGGACTTCCCTCTGCTTTCCCGGACTCAGGGTTCGAAGACATCTTGCCCATTCTGACATTGCAGTGGTACAGGCCTACCATATTCAGACCCTAAATCAAAGGATGAAGGTTTAATACTTTCATTGCTCCCATGGAGCATTTAGGCCTGGCCCTTGCAGTTCACCCATGCATCCTTGTATCTGCCAAGAAGCGGGAAGGTCGCAACCTCAGGGGAGTCACAAAAGACTTCAATTCCAGCAGTGGGGCCAGTGGACTAGGAGAGATTTATCTCTCTGTGCCTCTCAGTAAGCTTGTGGAAAAACCGTCTGCCCGGAACCCCAAGCAAAGGCAGTCCATAAAGAAAAGAGTCTGAGAACACCTGTTGGTGAAGTCAGAAAGGAAAGTAATGGGCCTCAGACATCAAAAGGGAAAGTGACTGCCTTCAGAAACAGCTGAAGCCACACATGGCAGCCGGAGATGCACGCAGCGCATCCGTGAAGAGCCGTCGGCTCGAGCCCGGGTGCCTTGGCTCAGAACACTGACCCAGATCTTCATAATGTACAAGTTGGAAAAGATCCCACTGCTAAAATGTAAATACATAAGTATCAAATTTAAAAATAAATGTGTGTGTGTATATATAGTGAACTGATGTGCTGAAGGTATTTTAGTGTCCTGTAGGAATTTACGATGAGAACACAGAGCCCCGAGAGGTCCTGTGGCTTAGCCTCGGGTCCCACAGAGAGTCGAAGGCTCAGCATCATCTATCAAAGTCAGATCTTCTGGCTGTTCATCCTGTGTTTCTCCTCCAGAGGACTTTATGCTCAGAATTTTAACTCAGCCTGAGGATGCAAGAGTCTTTTTAAGCCATATCTTAAGCTGCCCACTTTTAATAAGTTGGTATTAAAAGTCCCTGGGTAGAGAGAAGAAAATAGAAGGCAGAATGTGGGAGACAGAGATATACATTACCACCCTGGAAATAGACACACAGGAAGGATCGACCCGCCCGTTGTTTTAAATGCTGCCTGTCCACCCCCACGAAGGTTACACACTGGCAGGAAGAAGAATGGATCCGGCATTTTCTCCCATTGGTTCCTGGTTCTGGCAGCTGCATCCTCTGGAGTCGTAACTCCTTGCGCATAAGCAGGGTGAGAAAGGGTAATGCTATTTCCATGTGTGAGCCATTGATTACAGTAAAGTGGCTTGGCATGTCACCACCAGCGGTGCGACACCAGCACTGGCTGACATTTGTGTCGTTCAGTACTTTCCTAGCTCATTGGCTTCTTCTAGGTCACATTAAGGTCACTCTAGTTCTCTCTCTTTGCAGAAGAGGAAACAGAGATTCAGAGTTAAAGAATCTGTCCAGAGGCCCACAGTGAATACAAGTGTGTGTCATGGACATTTGAAACCAGACAAAACCAAGTTTCCTGACTCAAAATTTCTCATGTCTTCTGCTGCACTGCAGCTGCCACAGTGGTGACCTCTCAGTCTTTTAGGAACCCCGGGCCTTGTGAGGGTGCTGGGAAAGCCACGCTCTCTGATTAGGGACCAGGCGCTGGCGAGAAGGAAGAGGGAAGAAAAACATGTCTCAGAGCGCCCGGTGTATTCCAGGCACTTGACCCTTTCATCTCGCCTTCCCACTGAAGGCGCCCAGCCTGTGCGCCCCTCGTCAGACCACTGAAGTTGTGTCATCGTCATTTCCGTGATTGTGCATCAAGATGCACATTTTTCACACTTCACTTGATTTCTCCTGCGATTTGCCTCTTCATGCTATTTGCCTATTTTTCTACTTGTTTTTTTTTATTTGCTTTTCCCTGTTGATTTCTTTATTGCTTTCTTTATTATCTGTATAATCCTTTGTTGGTTTGATACGTCACAAATATCTTATTCTAGTGTCAGTCTTGTCTTTTCACTTTGTTTATGGCGTAGTTCAATTTTTTGAAAGTTTTTAAATTTTGATTTTTCCTATGTAGGTCTTTAGTACCCTGGGATTTTTGTGTATATAATTTATGAAGTAGGGATCAAATTTTATATTGATTATGTCCAAACACTACTTGTTGAGTAGTTCGACCTCTACCCACTGAATTTCAGGGTCATCGTGGTCATACGCTGTTTCCACACATGCGTGGAGCCGGTAATGCACCCTGTCTTATTCCTCCCACTGCCCGCTCCCGTGCCCAGACCACGCTGCCTGTGTCACTGTGTCTATAAAGTGAGCCTGATTTGTTTTCAAATTGTCTTGGTTCTCTTAACCCTTCACTCTCCCATAGATGTCTTAGATTTGTTAACTACATGCACACACACCCTTCACTTTTGTGATTTTTCACTGGAAGTATACTGAATGAATAGATTAATTTGGAGATAATTGGTTCTTTTGTACTGTTAATCCCTCATGGTACTTGAGTTTGGGAACATCTATCACAGGTGAATGAAGGCCAGAGCTTGCTCTGTCTGGCAGCTCCCCTGTGAAAGGAGAATTCTTTCCCAATGGCCATTCCTGACTGAACTTTGGATGCGTTACAATAGGTATATTTCTCAATGGTGAGCCAAGGTGAGAAATGATTGTTGTAGTGCAATTTGCCAAGATGTGTTTCTAGCTGAGTGATCAAATATATGTAATTAGGGAGGAGAGAACATGTAAGAACAAGGCAGGGGCCAAGTCCACTGGATTCCCGTGACGACCTGCCAGAGAGAGCTTGCATCCTCCAGGGCACAGTACGCAGGCTTGGCAGGCTGGAAACTCTGCCAGCCAGACAAGAGATGCAGAACTCAGTCACAAGAAAACAACAAGAGTCTTCGAGCCTGCTGGCCGTGACATGTCCTGGCCAATCTCATTCTGGAGCTTATCACCCTTCCACTCTGATGAGTGCTTTCCTCTTCCTCTCAGCTTTTCTGCTATAAATACTTAGGATTCAGGGAAAACCACTCCTGAATTCTAAAGGGTAATAATGATAATTCTTTATTCTGTAAGGCTTCAATACTGTTAGAGGATTTTTAAAGGATGAGAGCCTATTTCTTTTAATTCTTAAGGCTTTCAAGAAAATAAAATAAGTGGATGTATTATGTTAGACTTCAGAGATGCACGGAGTATTTTTGAGTGGGGGAGTGAAGACTGTAATCCGTGCTCATGACTTTGACCGTAGGCATTGTCACGGTCAACCATTTGTAGTTCCCGTGGTCGTGAGAGTAGTAGTACTCCTTTCTCTTTGTTCAGGTAGGAACAATGAATCAGAGGTTTCTACATCAAACATGGTTTTAAGGAGAACAACCCTTTTAGGGTTGGAATACTCTAGCCTTTGGTAATTTTTTTATCCTCACCCAAGGATATGCTTACTGATTTTAGACAGAGGGGAGGGGAGGGAGAGGAACATGGATGTGAGAGAGAAACATGGATTGGTTGCCTCTTGTGCGTGCCCCGACTGGGAACCAAACCTACAGCCTTTTGGTTTGTGGTACGTCACTCCAACCAACCAAACCATAGGGGCCGGGGCTAGCTTTTGGTAGTTTTAAGACATGGCAGCCTCTACCCTTCTAAAATTGCTCCATTTGATATATTTGTTTTTTAAATGGAAATTTTAAAAATATTTTGCTATGAGATTTTGAGGCTATCTTTGGGATCTTTCAAAGACAAACCTATGATATCCATGGGTGACAATCATTCCTTTGAAGGTACATTTTGCACCAAGGAGGAAAACACAGCTGGCCAACCATCAGAGCCAACTATGGCATTGGCGGTACAGATCCCCAGGTACCACGCCAAGAGGTTCACTGGTAGCCATCCGTGACAGTCTTCTGAGCTTGTGAAGCAGGCATCTTCTCTCTTCAACTTGTTACAAGGAACCTATTTCATTTACCACTGTAATTAATCATTCCAAATTTACAGGCTTCCACTATAATTAATCATTCCAAATTTACAAGCTTTTACTCTCTTTACTTAAGATCTAAAAGATGATTTAAAAGGATGTAGCATTTACTTTCAAAATCCAGTTAATTTCTCTGTGATGAGAACCTTTGCACAGACCTGTACTGAAATCCGTGAGGATAAGAAACTCTGAGGAAAAAAAAACCCAGTTAATTTAAGAATGAGACAGAATATATTTAATGTACAAATCCCTAACTTACTATTTCTTATTTTAAAAAGGGAAAAGAATATTAAAATTCTCATAAGACTTTCTATAAGTGGAAAGTTGGAGAATGAAAAGGAGACTTGAATTTAAAGTCATTAAAATAATCATTCCATTTGAAACCTGTGTTGTTTTATGTTTTTTTGGAAAGTGTGCCCAGGAATGTCTGGTAACTAAAGCCTGGGAGGAGGCCGCGTTCTAGTGGGAGCTGTGACTTTCTGTTGGTGAGGAGTTCTGTCCCCTTGGTTTGTCTGTTAGTGGTGGTGTTTTTGGATGGAAAATGTTGCCCTGCACTCTAGCGGAAGCACAATTCATTTTCCCGTGGATTAACACTTTGAATTGATGAAAACAGAACCTTTATGAAAAGGTCAGTGTTACATCCTCATGTTTATTTCCGTGACAAGGACATGGTCCGATTTTGCCTAAGTTCCCAATGGATGTGTTTGGGGGAGGAACATTTTAAGCTGGGGCTCAGACTATAGAAATAAGGGCGCAACTAGATTTTGGGGGCTAAGCCTCTAGTTCACTAAAGAAATGTAAGTTCAATCTATAATTAAACAGAATTCATAATATTATACTAACATAGTCTCACTGAACAAATACAGATAAAACAATACAGATAAAAGCATAAATTCCTCTTGATGTCTCCCATTCTAAACTCACTCGTCTTTTAATAAGTAACACTTGTCATCAGTTTGGATATAATACTGTACTCTCTTTTCTAAGCATTCGCAAACAAATTTATGGGCAGAGTCAGACATAGAAGCAAATGGGGTTTTCAAAAGCATGTACGATACCCCATTCTGCGTATTGCCCTGCTGCCTGTGGTTTTCCCCTTACTAGGTCTTAGAGTTCTTCCCAGGTCACTCCAGATACATTTACCTTGTTCGCCTTCTAATGGCTGCACAGTATTCCATGTTGGTAACTTAATCCTTGTCTGTGGATGTGCATATTAAGTAATTGTTTCTAATTATTCTTAATTACAAACCATGCATAATGACCACCCCTCTATACCACCTACTTCTTGGTATCCAAGTGAGATTATTGCCAGGGTAGATTCCTCAAAGTGGAGTTGCTGAATCAAAGGGCCTAATTGTTTGTAGTTTCAGTAGGTGCCACCTTGTTGCCCTCTGAAATAACGTTGCTAACCTACATTTCCACCAACCCAGAGGCATCACACCAAGGCTTAATGTTATCAAGCTTGGAAATGTTTGCAAACTAATGGTGAAGGGAAAAAAAAAAACCTATATTATATTTTGATTTAATGAGATTTAATTTTTAAAGCCTTTTCAAATAAATTTCTACACATACACAGAGGAACCCTTTGTCTGCCCACATGCTCATGTTTAGATTCACCGTAAATACGCCCTGTTACAGCCGCCAGTCAGAACTGCCTCCAAAGCCCAGTTGGAAGACAGAATCATGGCTTCCATGGCAACCAGCTTTGTGCTAGATGCTGGGGAAAACGAGGTGACTATTACATGATGAGAAGTGAGGTGACAGTGGCTTCTGGAAAATGTCCTTCCTACTAGTGCAAGTTGATGCCTGGAAATGTTCTTTAGGAAAACAAGCCCCTTCAGGTTAAGCACTGACCCTTTGCAAGGGACCCTCACTCACAGAAAGGAGCTGGCCTGTGCCAGGAGAGCGCAGGCTGACCTCCACAGTCCCTTTCAGCTCAGACGTTCTGGGATTCTTTGATGAGGTTAGCTCGTGGACAGGAATCAGCAGAGCCTCGGGGGAACTGGAATTCAGGAAAAGGAGGTAGTCGGGAACTGTCTACAGTGCCCTGACCAGTGTGACTCAGTTGGCTGAGTGTCATCTCACACAGTGAAATGTCGCCAGTCTGATCCCAGACAATGCACATACCTAGGTTGCAGGTTTCGGTTTGGTCGCCGGTTGGGGCACGTATGAGAGGCAATCGATCGATATTTCTCTCACACATCAGTCTCTCTCTCTCTCTCATCAGTACACCATACCCTTGGGTGAGGATTTTTAAAAAAAGAATAAAAATCCTCAGTCTTGATGTAAATTGACATAAAATAAGTATTGAGAGGTCTTAGGTTTAATTAAATTAATCCAGATATAGCTAAAAGAGGCAGAATGTGTTTAAAACGATGTCATCTATTGCTAAATAAAGTCCATTGGGAATATTTTTAGTGCATATTATCCTCGTCAATTTCTAATGGTTTACCTGCTGAATAATTGTCCGTGCCATTGACATTCTGACATCCTAGAGCTTTTATGGTAGGCTCTCATTTCATTATATTATTTGGTAAGTAAAATGTTCTCAGTGGGCTAAAAATAAAGGTGTACCACGTGTCTGAGTTCGCCCTTCCCTGAGTTCTATTTTAGGCACACCGAAGGGCTGGGAAGGCACAGAGGGGCCCACCAGGTCTTAACGGAGCCATTGCAACACAAGCTCAGGGTCTCTCTTCACACCATTCCTGTTTCATACGGGGTTTTGGTTTGCACAATGAAGAAGCCCAGTGCCCGCCTTCAACAGGGGCTTAAAAAGAAGTTAGTGAGTGACTAACATGGTTTCTTTGCCGTAGAGATGCTTGGACGTCGGCACATTCTATAAGGATAAGGCACACTCCTGATCTCCAGTGCCAGAGGAGCTGGGGGCTGCAGCATGCCTCGGGTGAGGCACACTAGCCTGAATCACTGGGCTCCCCCCACACCTTTGTTTTGTTTTAAGTATTTTTACCATTTTAGCTTTTCTTTAGTAGCAGCAGGGTAATGTCAAATTCAAATCATACCAAATTCCGTTCTGCTTAATGCTTTTTTGGGGAAGGGGCGCTTTTCCCTTTCATGGTAGATTTATACGGGTCATATCTTTGGCTGTCTTAAGCTATGTTATACACATAGGCAAATCTCATTTTGATGAGAAATAATCCCACATCAAAATGCTCAGGATAACTACACTATTTCCAAGGCCAAGCCACCAGCCCGTGTATTTTGAGTAGTACTTGTTAGGGTTGCCCCTCGGCCTTCTGTACTCACCCTGAGGTGTTGCTCAGTGAAAGTCCCACCTAATGACATTAACAATAGCCACCTTTCACTGAGTATCAAGCTATTTCAAGCCTTTCCCTATATTAGCTCATTACTCCCCTCAACAGCCCTCAGAAGGAGGTATTATTGTCACCCATATTTCACTGATGAAGCCCAGAAAAGTGAGGTAACTGGGCTGGACCCACACAGGTAGTGCTGTGCAGAACCAGCAGTCACACCGGCCTCCCTAGCCTGGGGGCCCACGACCCCAACAGCCACATAATTCCGTCTTTCCGCAGTCGGTATCGTCAGCCGAGGCGGTCCCATCTCTCCAGGTCAGCTCCCAGCTCCTCTCCATTTGTGTCGGCACTGAAGTCAGAACTCTGAACTTCTCCCAAACTACCACGCACTTTCCGGCCTCCCCATCAGGCCCACCGCCTCCTTGTCCTTTACTGAGAAAGCTCAGAAGCCAGGCAGGCTTTTGCCAGATCTTCTGCAGCTTCTGCCCCTCACTTTCCTTTTGCTTTGGCTACCACTCTTCTGCCACATCGAGTCACGATTTTAACCCTTCACCTCCACTGTCTGCACACTCTGGGCCTTCTACACATACATGCTACAGAAATGTTTCCTCTCACAGGCCATTTCAGTAAACTCACCCCTGCTGAAGAACCAGCAGTAGCTTCTCTTCAGCTGATAATCTAGTATGAACGTGGCCTTCCAGCATTCACCATCCAGTCGGTAACTTGCCCCCATGACCTAGCTGTCTGAATTTCCCTTTTCCCTCTCAGGGCATTTATTCTGTGTAAGCAAGGCAGTCTGTTTCAGATGCAGCCATTCATTCAAGCGAGCCCGTGTGAGTGTCTGACTTGCAGAAGCGCCATGTCCGATGATGGCAGTAGTTCAGTTCAGCACAATGGGGTGATGCTCCAACACAGTGTTTTGGGGGTCTTTGAGACGACTGCAGGGGAGCATCTGAGCCACTGGGCAAGAAACCAAGAAGTGAACCATTTAGTTTTCTAGGCTCTTTGTGTAGAAGGACCCACCAAAGGAAGCTAAAAGAGGTGTCAGGAAAAGCAATCACACTATCTGCTGTGTGTCTATTCTCTTATCTATTTGTTTATTGTCTGTCCCCTCAACTAGAGAGTCCTGGAGCAGGAATGTAGTGCTTATTTATAGATGTGTCTCCTAGAAACTGTAGTTAGTGCATAGTAGATACTTAATAAATATGTTTGATTAATTCAGTCGGCTGGGAGTAGTTTTGAAGACTGTGCTAAGATGGAAATTAGGCTAATTGCTAGGACTTGACAGTGTCATTCATGGGCTTGGAGAGAGGGTCTCAGCACCAGCAAACTGCCACCAAGGCCTGGGAAAGGTATCTTTTGAGCTGGTTATCAAGGAAAAGAAGAGTTCACCAGGTATAGGATCCAGAAGGAAATTTCGAACAGGGGAGGGTGGCCTGAGGGTCTTGACCTTCCCTCCCTGTAGAATGTGCTCACTTCTGCCCCCACAGAGCATCATGATCTCTTTCCACCACTTGACGTGCCCTTCCCTCCCCAACTTTCTGTCAGTCTGCGTCTTCTCCTCCTTAGTCCTTTGTCCTACAACAAGAAGTTTCTTACCCATTGCCACAGGACAGATTGCAGCCTGTCTGAACCCTCAGAGATCACCGTATGGCTTAGGGGTACTAAGCGCCCTTCTGAAATGTCAACTCATGGGAGTAGAGTTTTATGTTTCCTATTATTTCATCTACTTGCCTCTTTCTAGCTGCCATTAGCATCTGTGGGTTGCAAGAGTCCTCCCAGACCACCTTCAGATTTCCTACTTGAAGTGTTAAGCTTCTACAGTCAGGTTATTAAATTGCCCAAAGACAAAGACCATGCCATTAGCTTCTAAAGTAGGATTTCTTTTTCTCTTTAGACCTCATGGGCCTAAGTGTGGCCCTGAAATCTTTTCACCTAGCACAGCCATTAATTTTTGAATTTCCAGAGGGGTCTCCCTCTGAAGCTCAGAATTCAGACCTGCACTGCTGAGTATAATCAAAAGAAGCCTGAGTCATCCCGAAGTCCAATACCGGATGTTAAGGGTCTCAGACCTGCTGGTGCTCAACAGTGTCCAAACTTTCTTCAATATCTTTCTACCCCCACTGCTTCTGTTTATTCTCCCTCAGGTGACCAGTCAACTCTGGTTGACCATTGCATGTCAGGCACTGTACAGGGTCTGGTGAATATCTCAGAATGTCAAAAAAGAGTAGGGAAGACCAGCAAGTCCTCCTAAGTTGGGGTGCCAGCCGCCCAGGGAATGTGTGCTCCCTGCTTGGGTTGGAATTCCTGAGCCAACTGGACTGGGGGCTGCTATTAGCAGCAGGGTGGGGCTGCTCTCTCGGCTTTCTCGGGTGTCTTTGATGTCATCAGCCAGAGGCAGCATGCCACCACAGTCGCGTTTGCCAGGGCGAGGCAGATGGCGTATTCCTGCCGAATGTGCAGATTGGAGCAGGACGAGAATTACGTTCCCAGCATGTCTTTATTTGGCCATCATTTCTCATTTGCTTCCCTAGCTTTCCCTTCTCGGTTTTTTTTTTTTTTTTCATTTTTTCCCCTTCCATGGCTTCTAGTATACTCCCCAACCCCCACCTCGTCCTTGCCCTAATGAAACAGCCCATTGAACGGTACTGAAATTGCCACCTTACTTGTCTCTAGCCTATGCTAGACTGTCAGCTCCCCGAGGGCAGAGGCCATGCCTGTCCTGTTCACTCTGAGAGCCCTGTCGCAGTGCCTGACACATCATAAAGACACCTGCTATGCGTGTGTGCTGAGTGACTGGATGCCTTTCCCGACCCATATTCCCATGTTGGGCCCTGGGAGTAAGCTAGTTGCATGTGGTTTTTGTACAAAGAATAGCGTAGCTGCAGGTTTCAGACAGACTTGAATGTGAAACTCACCTTTGTCACTTACTAGCTATATAACCTTAGCTGAGTCCCTTCCCTCTCTGAACCTCAGTTTCCATGTCAGTAACTGGAGGTACTACCTACTTCTCAGCGCTGCCAAGAAGATGAGGTGCATTAACAAGGAAATGACCTAAAATGCAGGAAAGGTCAGTGTTCATTTTCATTTCCTTTCTAATTGGCTATATAGATTCTCCATTCATTTTCCTGGTTTTCATCCAGAAATTGGAGACTTGATGTTTGTATCAGTGAGGATGGGCTAAAATCCAACACCACCAGAATCTCAGTGTCTTCAACGGCAATGCTTGGTTTCTCCTCTGGCTTTGTGTCCACCTCGGGCTGTGGGGGCTTGGCCAGGCGGCCTGAGGGCTCCTGTCTGTGGAGCCTTTTGTGATGACGAGGCAGGTGGAAGTTGTAACTGCGGATCGGGTTTTCAAGGCCTCCACTTGGAAGTGGCACATGTCACTGACACTCATACTCCATTGCCCAGAGTGAGCCCCATGGTTCTGCCGTATTCGGGGAAGCATGTAATCCTACCACACAGCAGGAAGGGGAGGCTTGGGGTGTGGTTGAACCCCAGCCCACGCCAGCAATACTTGAGATGAGTCGACTTTAAACTCCCATGAAATCTTGAGGTACTCTGACCAAAATTCAGAGTGAGGACTGTTGAGCAAGCAAGTAAAATCAGTAAGGTTGTGAGGGTGAGTGGCGGATGGCCTTCTCTAGAGAAGGAATTGTTTTAAGGAAATTAGGTGTTAGCTGTTAGCTCGGGGCTCTCAAGTTGCAGGTCAGACTTTCACACTCGCCCGCCAACAACAGAGTCCTCTGCTCGGCGGGCAGGTCACCGGTCACTGGACTAGCCCTAGTATCAGGGCACGCTTGCATGTAATGAATACACATTTCTTTCCAAAACTAACCTAGAATTTAAGCTTGCCGGAATTTAAACAGAAGCTTCTTCTAGTTATTTGCTTATATTTGGGCTGTTTTACCATGTTTATGCTGTACTTCTTACTATAATTCCTTGGTTGTTTATTGATTGCCTGTTGTGGTAAAACGTAACATTCAAGAGTCCGGGCTCTGGGTCCTGACTGCCTGGGTTCAAATTATGGTTCTGCCATTGATTGGCTGTGTGGCCTTGGGCAAGTTACTGAACCCTTCTGTGCCTCATTTTTCTCCTCTCTGAAGTGGGGATGGTGGTAGCACCTCCCTCGGGATAGTTCTGAGGAGTAAGTGGATTAATGCATATAAAGTGCTTAGAATAGCACTTGTCACATGGTAAGAGCTCAGTAAATGTTAACTATTATCATCATTTTTAGGCACAGTGGGGAAATGCAAAAGGAGTTTGACACAGGAAAAAATGGGTTTTGTTTGCTGTTGTATCCCATGCTTAGAATAGTGCTGGGTGTCGGGGGTGCAGTACGTATTTGCTGAGTGAATCAATGAATGGACTCTCCCCTCATGAAATTTAAAACCCAGCCTAATCCTTGATTCCTTTCTTGGAATAATAGGAGAACTCCCTTCTCTTAAAGCTGTCTTGACCAACCTTGAATTTTCTGTCTTCATGGTTATGTGTTTTCTGATGCCTGCTAGAGTAAGTAAATATTAGCCCATCAGATTGGCTTACGCAGAACTAATAAATACTTGAGTTGATTTAAAGTTAACTTACAAGGAAAGACTGAGTAAATAATGGAACAGGCAGGGCACAGAAGGGGCAGAATGGAAAGTGATACAAGAAAGGGCTGAAGTTCGGGAAACACAGGCCCAGCCGACCCTGAGCCAGAGGAGGCAGAGGAGTGGCAAGGCTTAGCCAGCTTCTACCTCCAGACTTGGAATAACTCATAGGACGAGGGCTGCAGGGGCCGGCCCACCGTCGCAGGCCAGGCAGCGGTGTCCTCCGTGGTGTGCGGGGAGAACTGCGTGGCTGCTGGCAGGGCTCCGCAAAGCAAATAGATCTGACGGTGCCCAGGGGAAGAGATGAGGTATCCTAGGGTCTTATTTGAAGACCCTCGCTGACTCAGAAAGGTTGTATACATCAGGGCGATGACCCATTCTCTGAATTACAGGGGAGAATGTACCTGACCCCACATTTAATGGCAGAGTCGGCATTTTTCATCAGTTTTCTTCTCCACTGGATGTATAGACTCTGCTCTTGCCCTTGTTCAGAGACACAGAAACCCTATAGACCACATTGAAGGGTGAAAAAAAACAGCGGCTGATTTCTACCGTGGATCAGGGACACAGCAGCCAGGTGAGGCAGGCAGGGCTGTGGGGTCAGTAATGCTCCTTTGAAAAGGTCAGTCCAGGTTGCCAGGAATAAACTACACCACTACCCGGGGGCCAGCCTGGCTCCCGACGGCCGAAGGGAGTGGCTCTTTGTGCAGCCACGGAAAAGAAAGGCATGAAATTGATGGGTATTGCTTTCCTGAACTGGAGTATCTTTCCTCTTTTGCTAGTTTAAAACTGAAATTTTAAGCTTGTTTTTTGAAAAATCGAACAAAACAGCACTATATCAAGTAGAAAGTAGAGGTCTACCATAATCCCAGAGATAACAACCTTTAATCGGTGTTGTTTCAGTCACCAGGTAATTACTGGGCACCATCTATGTGGGCCAGACACAAACACTGCTTAGGAGGTTCAAATGCATCAATAATTAAAACAAAGATCTTTGTCTTCATTCAGCTTACATTCTAGAGTTGCACAGTCGAATACGGCAGCCACATGTGACTATTACATTAATTAAAACAAAATACAACTTAAAATTGAGATTCCATAGTCACACTAACCACATTTCAAAGTGCTCAGTAGCCATACATAGCTAGGGCCCACCATACTGGACCACAGAGTCATAGAATATATCCATCATTGCAGATGTTCTATTGGGGATTGCAATTCTGGAAGAATGATGGCTATTAACAGTTTGTAATATGTACATGCATTGTGTGTGTTCAGGTATGTGTGTCTATTTATCTGTGTGTGTGTGTGTGTATCTAAAAATATATATTGGTATGTGCACTACCACACCTACTGTTCAGCAGTTTACTTTTGTCACTTAACCGTCTGGCACAGGCGTCTTCTCTTGTCAATAAACAGTGGGTCAAAGACATCAATTTTTGCCCACATACTAATGGGTGTTTAATTCCGGTTTTTCACTGTTGCAAACAATGGAGCTGGGACTACCCTCGGAACCTATATCCTCATACGTTTCTCCCGCCTTCCCTTACATCTATTCTGCAGAGTGGATGAGACAGCATGTGCAACATGCTGAGACAAGGGCTCAGTGCCTGCTGGTGTGTGTGGCTGTGTGAGACTTTATTTCAAGGAGCTGCTGCTTCAGAGATTTGCTGCCTAGAGCAGTCCCTGAGGCTTCTCTCGACCCACCAACCAGACAACCATAGCCTGCCTCTGGAAGCACAAAGCCCTGACCCACAGCCAGCAGTTCTCCATGGAGCTTGGGGGGGGGAGGGGAGGATTTGTCTTTTGCTTTTTGCTTTCAGAATAATTACCCGTTTTGAATCTAGCCACCTATTAGATTTACTGACCATCTCCCAAGCACCTGGTCCCGAATGAAATGCCAAACCCCTTGCAGTTCTGAGAACTGTCCCATTTCATGAGCTCACAGTGAACCTTTGTGACAACAAACTGTTCATTAAACCTAGTCCTGTGCTATCAGCACAGTTTTTTCCACCTGGAGGGAGGCAAGCAGTTGGTGCAGAAATGAAGGCAGATGGTGGCTGGTGTGTGGAGAAAAAATTCAAATGTTACCAACCAGGATGATCTGGGTTGATCGTGTTTTGTTTCCCTGGTGGCCCGAAAGAAATTCTAACCATTCTGGAGTTCTGATTTCTAGTCCCTCTTGACACCCTTGCCCTTCCAGTGAGACAAGCAGCTCTGCCTTTGCTCGGGGGTGAAGTGTACATTCTGCCTTGCGATCAGAGAGCTGGCTGTAGCTAACCAGTTCTTCAGTTCCTCCTTGCACCTGTCTTTCGGGGGAAAGAGTCCCAGCTCCGCGTCCAGGCCTCCTCATCAGTGGGGGACAGAGTCACTTTGAAAACAGCTGTCGGCTTAAGAATGTTCTTGCCCAGAAGCACGTGAAATCCTAGAAACCTTTGTGATAATTCATTTCTGTTGACACTTTAAAACACCATGCAGCTACCTCCATCAAAGTTTGAAGGAGATGGGTGAAAGGCTCCGGAGATGCTTAAGACTGGACTGGGACTGGGACAGGTAGGAAGGCCCTGCATGGCTGCAGAGGCAGATCTCTCCTCCCTGGCAGGAAGCCCGGCTCCATGCTTGGGGCTGGGGCGGCAGGGAGGTCAGCTGCCTTCTCTGCCACCCCTTCCAGACCCCAGGTCCGACTTCGGTGCAACTTGGGCCCTGAGCTGCAGGAGGTAGAGGCACCTCCCTGTGAGCTTTCCTGGTCCTCTGCCTCCATTTGCAGGGTCCACCCCTCAAGGGTCTTCCTTGCCCCCAAAAGAAGCGAGGAAGATGAGGAGAAGGGTGAAAACACACCCTTCTCCTCCATGCCATGGGCCCGTCGGCAACCCTCGCTGGACATCGTCCCATCTCTGAAGCAGGCACGGCTCACCCACACACTAATCCACGCTGCCTCCAAAAGAAAATGCAGAAAAGTGATAGATAAGAGGCCTCATTTAGCGGGAGCTTATATTTCAGGCGTAGCGATGCTGGCTCGGTTCAATGGAGATTTATAACAACAGGTGCAGTGGAACCTTAGACTGTGGCCCAGGGTGATTTTTGTGTGTGTTGGAGGCGGGGGGAGTGGGGGTCTCATTTGATCTGTCTGCTACTAGAAGAAAAATAAACACCATTTGTTCGTCTGTTCTTTTAAGAAACAAAAGGGATGAAAGAAACTTTAGGCCAATAAGCTTCTTTTGTTCTTTCCTTTTTCTCAAATAGATCAGAAAATGAGTCCATGTTAACAGCCTCCTAGCCTTTCCCAAAAATATAGATAAAAAGGTGTGACTGTCCCTGCATGCTTACAGATCTCAGGAGGACAAGCCCACTGCTGCCGGGGCTCCAGGAGCATGATGGGAAGGAAGAGGCTGTTAGACTGTTTTAAAAACTCCTGCGAATAGGAATGAGAACGAGGCAGAGGAGGGCCGGGCAGTGATTTGAAAGGCTTTTAAGTGGGCCATGATTGGGACTTCTGATTCCATTCTTTCCTACAAATGGACAATCAGTGTCGTACAGGTCTGTGTAATAGGCAGATAAGCCAGAACTTGAATGATTTATTCATTGTTACTTGGATAACATTGTCATTTTCCAGTGACATAGCACAGACAGAAATGACGCATATTATTCCCACACTCAATTTTATTGGCATTCCTCAAATAAAGTATAACCTTATCTCTTAAAAATCCTTCACGGGCCATGGACCTTTGGTACTATTTTTAAAACCTGCAACAAGACCTGGACCAAGATTCAGACAGGAGCAGAAACAGTGCACCTTGATGTGGTCTCTCACAGCTTCCTTCTTTGCTGGCACCTCCAGGAAGCCTTCCAGGTGATCTTCTTAGGGCTAGGTTGGGGAGGCGGCTCTGGGCTCCTGCAGCAGCCCATACCGCCCCTCCCCCAACACGCACACATCTCTGCTGCGCAACTGGTGGGGCGGGGTGCGGAAAGTCCGGAGGTGCACGGCTGGTTGCAGGTGGCAGTGCATCAGGCACACTTCCGCGCAGTGCAGGTGGGATCAGCGTCTAGCAGGTGGTGGATGGACTAGCCCTGGAAGGGGCATCTGGGCTTCACTCCCACCTCCCTGAAATGCCAGACTACTCGTTGGTTCTGAAACTATGCACTGGGGGAACACCGTCCACTACCACGAGTCCTGTGATGGCAGTCTTTTTGCAAGTCAAAGGAAAATAGTGTAAGCAGACCAAATTTTCCCCACTCTAAGTTTGCATCCATTCCATGTTTTATTTTGTTGCTGCTTCAGCTTTTGTAGCACCCCAAAAAGAACAAGCAAGAAGCAAGCAAACATTAATATTAAAAACTGCCAGCTGTGCTTACCTCATGGCCATGCTTGGTGATGCCCTTCCGTGCGTTCAGTATAGGCTTGTTTTCCCCAGTTCGGAAAAGGAGAGCAAATGCGGTCTTTTGTCTCAGTGTCCTAGGAGGTGCAGCATGGCTCCCAGGCGCTCTGCCACCCGGCAGCTTCCGAAAACAAACAGAGGCAGGTAATTAAGTCAGCTCTGAGACCTGGTCCAGCAAACCATGTCGAGCTACTCCGATCCACCAGAAATGTCAACACACTTTCAAAGGGGACGATGGTATAAATGGCACGTTTGTGATTCCATAGAATTAATGCAACAGAATAAAAAGAGCCTGTTAGGAAGCACTTGAAGACACACTGGGTTCGGGAACATGCTCGTCTGTGTTGGCTGTCCAGGGCCCGCGTGCCGCCCTCCTCCTCAGGGACACGAACTCAGGTTGTGGGTGTGAACTCTGGCGTCAGAGGCTATGTGGGCATTTCCCCCACCGGGCGTCATTCCTGGAAAGGGGGGCCCAAAGCCGAAATGATGTGAGAAAGATCTCATTTTCCCATGGTAATAGCCCAATAATAGGATATTGTATAACCAATCACAAATCAATGCCTTAAACGTGGTATTTCAGTTATTCTGAGTACTGGAACTTCAAGATCTTGTCTAAGATGAGTTAAACTGATTTCACAGGATAACCTAATAATCAAAACAGACAATTGTATTATTTAATTTGATACAGTGTCAGAACCATTTTTACCTAGTCCTTGGTGCCTCCCGTATTTAACCACATAAAAGGTCAAGGTAAAGGAACTATGTTCGCATAGTTAGGGTACTCAGAAAAGCTACTTTGGAGAGAAATGTTTGGAAATATTTGGGGCTGTTTCCTAGTTTCTGCCATGATCCAGGATTATCTTTTTTGCGGCCTCCTTGGTGCTTCCTAAAACGGCACAGAGTTCAGGTTCAAGGGGCTGCTGGTTCCACTGCCTACACCCTGCCTCCTGTTTCCTGGGCCTCGCTGCCACCTCGGTCTTGCACCCTGCCATTAAAAATGCAAGTTCCGAAGCATTTTCCTGACAATTTCCCTTCCTTCAGGCGTCCCCACGCGTCTGCTCACAAAAAGCCTCAGGGCTTGGGCCAGAATTCTGGGCAGTCACATCCCCTCGTGACTGTGCACGTCTCCCCACCTCTGCCGCACGTCCCAAACCTGCCTGATAATAACAGATTTCAGCTGTCGTTTCGTCCTCATTTCAGCTGCTTTTAGAAAGCTGAATTCGCTGGAGGCTTGAAAAGTAGTGTGACCAGTTTTTGTTTCATTACATTTTTTAAGATGATAGCTGATACATGTAAAAGAGGATATGAAATAGATGTGTTTATACAGCATGAATATATCATAAACACCTACGAACCTACCCGATCCTGCAGGGTGGCTCAGCCGCCCAACCCCACCCAGAGGTAACCACGTTACTGAAGTTTGTATTCATTATTCTTCCTATTTAAAACAGTGTTATCTCATATCTATGCATACGTAAACCTTGTAGAGTTTAGTTTTGCTTGTTAAATTAAAAAAAAACAGAATTTATGCAGCCAATTGAGGTTGCTCTTCTAAAGAAGCCTTTTTGGGAGGTGATCCACTTACGCATGCAGGCTGCAACTGCTCAAAACCATCTGGGAGCTCTTTGTTTGAAATTTCCTGCAGAGATAGTTTATCTGCTCAAGAATCAGTGCCGTAGCTTTAGAGCATGCTGGTCTGATTCAACTCTTTTTCCTACCACCCCTCATTTTTCCCCTCATGTTCACTTGTTCAAGGATTAGTCAGTGGCTGCCTTCCATGAGCCAGGCCCTGGGCTGGGGGTCAGCAGCGAACCAAGGAGAGCCTCTGTTCCCGCTGAGCTTATTGCCATCCCTCCTCTGCTCTCCTCCTTGTTGTTTGAGCAATACTATAGGCCATAGGCTAGAACATTCCAAGATACTGAGTAGGAGTCGGTGAACCAAGGGGTCACGGGATCAGTGTGTGCTGGGAGCCTGAGGGGAGGCTGATGGAGGGACTTCAGGAAGGCGTCAGCCTCTGTGGGCCGGCTTGGATCCTTTGGCCTCACCTGGATTTCACTGGCTGGTCTTCTCTGCTAGGCCACCTTCACTGACACATGCATCCAAGTCTGTGTCATTACCGCCACACCCGCCGAGGAGCCCCTGCCACGTGGACATGGTCCCTGTAAGACCTGGCGCCCGACAACTGAGACTTGATTTTTTTATGTTAGAGAGCCTCAAGAGTCACACTGCATAATAGTCATAGTCAAGAGTCAAAGGACAGCACAGGGAATATAGTCAGTGATGTTCTAATAACTTTGTATGGTGCCAGGTGGGTACAGGATCTATCAGGACGATCACTTAGTGAGGTACGTAATGTCTGATCCCTGGGGTGTGCACCTGAAACTAGTATAATAATGTACATCAACTGTAATTGACAAATTGAAAAAACAGCTTTTTAAAAAAAAGTCACACTAGGCAAATAAACATTAGAAACCTGACACAGATACATTTGCCTGTGTTGTAAATGTGAAACCCCAAATATATGTGCGTATTTATTTATATGTGCTATAATAAATGTGATTTTTATATATATTGTTATATACCATGTTCTCAACCAGCCTCCACATGCCCCTCTCATTAGAACAACTATCATTTCACAGCCCCCCGTGAAGCAGACCAGCACCGGAACTCCGAGCCCCCGCCGCTCAGAAGCACTCTCCTGTGCCTGGGCTCATCGCTCTTTCGGGGCGAGCTGTGTGATGGCCGGGACTCGGCTGGGTGTGCCACTTGCACTTGTGCTTAAGTTGCAAACCTTAATTGAATGTTCTCATGCACTGATGAAATATGAATTCCAAAGAAAATTGTTTCAGTGGAAACCAAATGGAATGCTTTTGAAAGACTCAGTAGAGCACTTTATAAATGCTTTTGAATTAGGTGTGAAAAGGCGATTGTAAAAGATTACAGGGAAGAAACATGTTAAATGTAGAAGAATTATGCTCTCAGATTGTGCATCCGGTGTCTCCAGCATCTTGTTCCACTTTAATGAAGAACAATGGGAAATTCTACACGGCACATACGGTTTAGAATAAAGAATGCTCATCAGCACACAATACTCAAAGAAAAGATCTTGGCCTTTCCTCAAAAAATTAGAGAAAAAAATGGGCATTTATGTTTTCATTTTAAATGACATTTTATGTATCTACACACGTGTGTGCGACACCGATCTTCATGATCCCCGATGTTACATGCCTGTGATCACCTCTCAGCCCCCCGTGTGTTGGGAGAAGAGGGTGTCCGCCGTGGTCTGGCTCACACGCCGACCGCCACAGCCCTACTCACGAGTGGTTTACACAGTCAGCCTCCCTGAGCATCTCGGATGTGGCGACACTTGCTGAGACTCATCTGGTTTTCCACTTTGCTGGTTTTGCTTTTATTTACTGAACATTCACTGGGAACTACGAGAAAAGACTCCATCTTTAAAACAATGGTTTGAAAAGAGAAAAGGCGATGTCAGGCAGCTGGATGGATGAGGGAGGTCATGACCTCCTGGTGCCCTGCCCTTTCTGGCCCAGGCGCACTCCCAAGCTGACCTTTTCTCTCCCTGCCCCCCCTTCCCCAGCCCGTGCAGGTGGGCCCCCTGCTGCCAGGGGCTTGCTGGGAGGCAGGAAGGCAGGTTGCAGACCGGAAAGTGGGCCTGGTGTTTTCAACCTGTGGGCCAGTACGGGACGAGGAGGCCAGCCTTGGGTGACTGGGGTCCATCCGGATGGGAAAGGACCTCTTGACCAAGCTCGAATATATTTTCATCCTAGTTCTTGTCGGTCAGCTGGGAGGGACCTTGAGGACTGTGAGGGGAGTACTCTCCCTTAGTAGAGACATATTTCAGATCCTATTTTAGCTACATCCTTCAGCTTTGTCCGGCCACAGAAGTGGCATGCTGTATGTTTGACCTGCTTAAGTGCTTGTGTGTGCACACATGTGTTGGGAGGCCTTGGATGAGGGCTACTTTAGCTCTACTCCAGATGAAGGCCTTGGACACAGCAGCCTCCTGATACAAGATGCTTTATTCTCCTTAATACCTAAGGAATAAAACCAAACTTGTGGAGCCAGACTGAGTAAGAAGCACAGCTTCATTGCAGCCATCCCAGGAGGATCATTAAGCTATTCAGCTTTCTCTCCATTTCACCTTCATTGTTGCTGAAAGTGTGGGTCCCTGCAGCATGCAAAACCATGGAAACCACTGTTCTCGCTCTGCTGAGTGAAGGGGCTTCAGTAAGCGGAGACGGGTGGGAGGGGAGCGGGGAAAGGGTAGGCGCAGACACTGGAGCCCTGCTTCGTTCCTCTGAGGGGTAACTGGACCCCTGCCCTAGAGATGCCCAGGCCCTGCAGAGAAAGAAATTGCAGGGGCATGAGTCATCCCCTGTTTCAGGAGAACACAGGGGTGCCCTGGGGATTGGGGGGACTCCCTTATCAAGAAGCAGGCAACTGAAGCACGCAGATCGTGCGAGGCTGAAGGCTAGGATCACCTTCTGGTTTATTATCTATTTAACCAAGTGAATTAAATGAGAATTGACTGGAATTGTACACTTCAGGGTTCCCTTACAAAACACTGTTATCTCATAAGCCGGTTTAATGGAGCAGGCTGTCAGGGGCTTATTAGAAGTAACTGAATCCAGCACCTTACAGGGACCCAAAGGAGAGAGTGCGGCCAAGCCCTGGAGGCCTCACGCCCTGTGTGGCCAGGAGAGACAGGCCTGGGGTCCAGCTGCAAACCGCACTGTTCGTGTCCACCGCCAGCGGCAGGCCCAGGTCTTCCCAAGGAGAAGGCACTCAGTTTTAAAGGCATGTCTTCAACATTTAGAGTGAATTAAGTGTTTTGTTGACCTTTTATGTATGTGGTCTTAGCACGTGTCAAAGAAAGCAGTTGGTTAACAGAACCAACTCAAGTTAGGCTGCGAAGGTTTGAATCTTAGCTTTTCTCCTTACTAGCGCAGGGACTTTGTGTTATTTAACTCCTCTATGGCTCAGTTTCCCCATCTACAAAATGGGAATGATAACAGTACCTACCTTACAGCATTGTCATGGAGATTCAATGAGCTAATATGCATAAACTTCTTCAAATAGTGCCTAACCTAAGTGAGCGTTCAGTGATTATAGCTATCACTGTTTTCACAGAAAAGAATTCATTGCATTTCACAGCTTTTCCGCCCACCTCTTCTCTTAGCTATTAGTGGCAGCGTGAGTTTGGAGTGAGCTGCATTCACAGAGGAGATTCCGAATGACGGGAAGCAGAGTATAGGGAGCAGCTCA
Organism: Tonatia bakeri; assembly: GCA_004024845.1. Classification (NCBI taxonomy): domain Eukaryota; kingdom Metazoa; phylum Chordata; class Mammalia; order Chiroptera; family Phyllostomidae; genus Tonatia; species Tonatia bakeri. The sequence goes on from PVIA01002526.1 coordinate 70,323, forward strand.
TGCCTGTGACCGGAGGGACGTTTTGAACCCTGACCTTGCTAAGGACGGTGATGTGATCTTGCACAAGTCATTTGTCCTCTCCGATCCACATCTCTAAAGGGAGTCTGTGGTCACTTTCATTGCGGGGTTTGGTAAATGAATCTAAATCCTGCTTTGCATGAAGACCGAGATAATGATGAGAATGCTGAGAAACTGATAAAGATGGCGTGGGGTCCCAAAAATACGTACACTGCAGAACTCTTGCTTTAAGGATACCAGGCCTGCTGCAAGGGCTGGTGGTCTGGGCAGAAGTTGCCCTTGTGCAGCTGATAATTGGCTGTCTTTCAGGAACGTTTTCCTTTATTGGCAAATTTCAGAGTTCTTATTTTCCTTCCAACAGTTTCTTCCACAGTCTTGTTTTTCCCTTAGGTTCATTTGAGCTCCTTTACCAGTAACCTGTAAATACTCTCGTCAAACAGCCCTCGCTGCAGGTGACCTAACTCTTGGCAATTACTTAGCCTTTGCTTAATTCCAATGTATAATCCACAATTTCCATGTGCAGCCTATAATTTTCAGTAATTTATAATCCAGCAGATGATTCTATTCCACTAGTGGATGAACATCGTATTTACTTCCAAAAATTTGCAATAGACCATATGAAAACCTGAATTGATATTTCTGTTCTCTGGAAAACTAATTACTTTAAAATTTAAAAACCTAGCCTGTTGACTGTATTGTGTTTTAGGGGAATTGAAACACTGTGCATGGTGTTAGAACTAGTAATGCTTTCATACTTTTGTTATTTGAAAGAGCAGTGCACTCAGACATAATTGATACATTATGTTAAATGCTTTAGCCTGAGAGTTTAGAAAAGAAGCCACATGACAAAGCGAGCAGCCGGAACCTTCCCATGTTTCTTCCAGTTGACTGTTGGCTGCAACACAAGCTGGTGAGTCCCAGCTAGAGCCGGGACACCGAGGGCCAGCATGGTGTGTTGTCAGTAGGTGCTCTGTACTTGTGGGTCTCGTTCGGCTTGGTTATGAACCTCTTTGAGAGCCAGGAGGAAGTTTTGGACATGCTCCTGAAAAATGATACATTTTTTTTTCTTTTCACACGGCTTGGCCTAGAATTCTGGGGAGTTCACGTAAACTTCCTGAATTCCCTCCATTGACGCCCCCGCCCTGCCCCACTGTCGCTCACTGAACACAGGAAGGCTTCCTCTCCCTGGGCTCGACCAGGCTCTGATCGTCTTTAATGGCGATGAACTGGACATTTCTGGAAACCAGGAGAAAAAGACTAGTCAGAGGAGTTTTATGATACAATAAAAACTACATCTCCTGGTCTTTGTCCTAGCTCGACCACACAGCTCTTAAAGCCCTCAGAATATCTGGAGTGAGGAGTGTGTCATGTGTTCTGATGGGATCACTGGTGATCGGGCCCCTAGACAGCTTCAGGGTGGGGGCTGCCTGGTCACAGGGAAAACCAAGACACATTCAGAAAGTTGGAGCTTTCAGCCCCACCCCCAACCTCCAGGGAAAGGAGGCTGAGCTAATCACCAATGGCCAGCGATTTGATCAATCGTGCCAATGTCATGAAACCTCCATAATAACCTCAAAACAATAGGGTTCAGAGAGCCTCTGGGTTGATGAACACACTGAGGTCCTGGGAAGGTGGTGCAGCTGAAGAGGGCATGAACACCACCCTCCACCCCACACCTTGCCCTGTGCATCTCTTTCCTTTGGCCGTTCCTGAGTTGTAACCTTTGTAATAAACCCACGACAGTAACAAAAGTGCTCTCCTGAGTCCTGTGAGCCGGTTAGCAGGTTCTCGAATCTGAGGAAGGGGTGACGATCCGAGCCTCGGGAGCTCCGGTGTCCTGAGATGAGGCTTTGGGTGCAGGTACTGCATTTGGAGAGATATCCCAGGAAGCAGTCAGGAGGTAGGGAGGTGAGACAGGGAAGGGAGGAAAGAAGGCCAAAAAGGGAGCCTTAGTGAGTGAGTTCAAGTTGTGGGCACCTGAGGCTCAGTCCTGCCCGGGCCCCGCAGAAAAGCTGTGGAGACCACAATTCAGAATCGTTCTCCTGAGAGATGAGAATGCCGGGTGGTTCGTGTGAGTGCTGCCTCCCCAGCCTGCTCCACCAAGAAGCCAAGCCTGCTTCTCCAACTGGAGAAAGCCCTCAGACAGAAGAGGGATGCAAAGACAAAGAGACAGAGAAACAGAGAGAGAGACACACACACAGCAGGTACTTGAGGTACAAAGCAGCCAGAGGGCCCAGGGTACAAAGCACCCACACCTGCAGGTGACGCCCAGCGTGACTGAGCAGATGCGTGGATGGTGTCTGCTGACAGGAGTGTTCCTTAATGCCCATCCTTAACATGCGGAAAATAACAGCTCCTCTCTCGTGAGTGATGTAAGGATTAATGAGTTAATACAGCATTGCAGAGTCGAAAACACCCATCTTGAATCTTTCTCTGTTTTTTTAACTTCTGACTTACCCACAATCATCTCTCTTCTGAATGAGCTTCTAACAAGATAAAGGATAAATTCATTTATTATAAGTTTCTAAAAGAAAGAGAGTCATTGCTGAGAACAGTCTTCTTATTTGGCCCCCTTTGCATTGGATCAGCATCGAATGGCTGCCTTTTGAAACACGCCGTGTGTTTTAGTACATGTTAGAAAGTTGGCCATCCCTTCAAGTTCTGTTATTAGAGGGCCCTGTACTCTTTCTCCGTTTTGCTGTTTTACTTTATGGAAACTGGCGGTGGAATTCAAGTGAGAGAGGTTCATCACAGCACCCTCCTGTATTTTCCTGTGTCTCCTCATATTTTCTCAGAGCTGTGTCCTGAAGACAGTCGATCCTGGGATGCTCTCTCTCTGGGAAGCTTCCTCTCTGGGAAGCTTCTGCAGTCTGGAGATCGAAGCCAGTGGCTGCGGTCCCAGGCAATTCTGAGTTCTGTTCTGTCAAAGGCATTTATACTCAATATGTTTCATTGCTCATGGATGGGTGAAACAGCCCACTTAGTGAACTGCCAGGGGGAAATAGGGTTAAAAAAAAAAACCCAACTGTATTGCATCAAGCTCAAGCTGTCATGATTAAAACTTCATTTAAAGATTTGCTCACCCAAGAAAATGTCTCTGCACTGTTTCAGGCTGTGACTCTTCGGCTAACCTGACATTTCACCTCGCCAAAGTCGCTGTGGATGAACTCTTCGCTGTGCTCCGGGATGTCGCTGGCACTCGGAGTCTCCTGAAACAGTTTAAGTCTGTATATGTTCCTGCAAATCATACCCACCAGGCAAGTACATGTGCTTTAAAAATAACCACTTCATCTGTGTTGCATTTTTAGGATTCAGAGACTACAAAAAAATTTCCATTTTAACCTCTCTAAAATGAGGGATTTGTCCTAGATGAACTCCAAGTCCCTTTCCAGTTCAGAGTTCCAGGTTCCTTGAGTCTAAAAGCCTGGCCATTCCTTTGTCCGGCAGGCTGGGTGCATCAGGTGAGCGCCGGCGTGGGACAGCTGCTGCACCTTTAACTGTGGCCCGGTCTCGGACGTAGTCTGTAACCTGAGGAAAGCCCCTCACTTCCTTGCCCCCAGTTACTACAGGTGTCCCATGAGAGGTGGCTGTGGGTGATTCCCAAGTCTCTGGATCTAAGCAGTCCCTAAATATTTTGGGCAATTAGAATAATAAAATCTCCTCATAGTACTGTGGCAATGAAAAAAATGTTTGTGATAGCAAAAGCATTTGTTTTTCAAAATTCCCCCACTGCTCTCTAAGAGGGAGCAGGTATCTGACTAGCGAGTAGGAAGGTGGTGTGAGAATCCCTGCATACAGGAGTAATTGCTCTGTGCACACTCAGCGAGGAGGACCCGTAGAGAGACCCGAAGGGAAGCCTAAGGCGTGAAGAAGGGCCGGAGCCATCGGGGCTGGGCCGTCTCTGCTGGAGGCGGGAGGAAGTGGGGCTCAGGTTCCTGGCGGCCAAAATGCGCTGTCAAGGAGGAGCAGGTGTTTCTGATGCAAGAGACTGTTAAGTTTTGCTGTGAGGTGTGTGAAGGAACCTCACTCACCTTCCCATGAACCTTCAGTAAAATCCACGGTGACACAGGGAGGGGTTCAGTTTCAGGAGGCTGCCTTTTTAAGGCAGGCACTTTGGCAAGAGCGAAGGCCGCCCCGCCCCCCACAGCCTAGCAAAACCCAGACTGGTCCTCCTGTGCAGCCACGGAGGAGCTGTTACTTGAAGAGCACGCCTGCGTTCAGTTTTCCTTCGGTTCTCCTGACAAATAAGCCAGAGAGGTGTCATTATCCCAAGATCTAGGAAGGCTCAGTCACCTGCCGCAGGCACCAGATGACAAGGGCCAGGTGCCAGGTCTTTGCAGCCAGTGCAAAATACCCTCCCCTGCCGCACCACGGTCCTCCTGGAGGCTGCACGGGCACTGATTGGTGGTGCCGGTGGGCATCTGAAATCACCAGCCAGGGCATAAAAGACCTCGGAAACCAGTGCCCAACTCAGAAACACAAATTCTCGTCCTATATTCAGTGATCTAAAAACACGTCTACCACAAATACAGATAAAGTCACTCTGATAATTAATTATATGTAGTTTTGCCATTAAAAAAATAGCAATCCTACATAGCATAGTATCGACTAGTTCTATAAGACATGAGAGAACTGGTCACATATGATGAAATTGATACCAGAGAATGTCAAGAAGTGGCTGCTATAGTTGGCAAAGGGAAAACAAACCACTAAATTAATGAGGTCTTTCCACCGATAGGATCTTCATGGTGATTTGTTTGGCCGACTTCACGTAACTATGTGTTAGCTATAAATCTCAGGCACGATGAGGGCGATGATGAGTTTCCTAGACGTTGTCTGCCTGCCACTCATGCTGTCACTCCTCCAGACCTCAGATCCCGGCCCTGCAGCCGTGGGCTTTGGAGAATGAGTGTCTGCCTTGCCGCACATATCCTGAGTGCCCGTGAACGGGACATGGGGACAAGGGGGAGGGGAGCAGTGAGCGTGTGTATTTCAAGGGGATTAAATGAATAATGACATAGACACACAGTGAAATGCTGTGCGGCCATTAAAATGAATGGGATGGATCTGACTGTTCTGAGCAGACACTCTATTTGAGCCCATGTCTCAGGCTTTGCTTCTTGGGGAGTTCTAACTACAATGGAGGTGCATGATCTAGTAGGTGGAAAACATGCATGATTCTGTAAAGCATTATTCTATTTTGGTTAAAAAATAATGATAAAAAGTATATCAGTGTGTATATTTAATTAGTCTTAAAGTTTGGGGTAAAAATTTATAATCATAACCTTGTGGAGGATGAGGAGGGTCAGATGGACAGGAGGGCCTCTGGCTTCTTGCTCTATATTCACACATATGGAGAAAAAGATTTTGTCAGAATTATGGGTAGATTTTACCTGTTCTGGTTCTTCAGTATTTTTCAAATTTAAAGAAGTTTTCATCACAGATGTAAGCCCTGTAAGGACAGGGATTTTGGTGTGGTTTGCTCCCTGCCACATCCTCAGTGATGAAACTGGTATCTTGCACGTAGTAGATGCTTCATAAATATTTGTTGGGTGCACCTTCTATGCATTACATATATCTTTATTACATGTCGGAGGGTTTGATGGGACACAAAGTATGTGTAATCAGAAAAGGACAGGTGTCCAGACCCAAATCAGAGTCCAGTTGTGTCTACTTCTGATGATAGGTCTTGGCTGGGCAAATTTCTACCCGTTTCTTTTCCCAATCCCATCCTCAGTCCTGTGGCTCCAGGAAAAATATGTGCTTTCTGCCTATTTCCATGCTGTTTCCACACAGAAGCTAGTTGAACAGTTGGATCCCCGGAACTCCTGGGAAAGCGCTAGACCCCGTCTGGCCCCAGGTTGCTATCCCAGTGCTGAGCAGTGCTGCAGACCTGTGCTCTCTCCCCTGGATCTCAGGGTGCGGCCCACCCCAACCTCTCTCCCACCGCGCCTCTCCTGCTCTGATGCACACCTGCTGCCTCTGGGAGCCACTCCTCTTTCCTCTGTTTGCCCTAGAGCCACCTCTTGTTGGAACTCCGTCCTTTAGCCCTTCAGGAAAATGTGTCCATCACAGCTCAGATGCAGAAAGCAGACATCACTATTATCATTTTAAGGAAACTGTAATTGCACATAGAAGATTAAGTACATACAAAATCTCTGGAAGCGCCAGAGCAGTGTGATCTAGTGTGAACTGGGCTTCCAGAAATGAGTCCAGAGCATCAACACAAGCCCAGCCCTCCAGGGGAACCAGTACCTGTGCTGCAGTCAGGAGAATGGGTGATGGGGACCCAGAGGCTGCCCCAGAAGCTCTCAGCCGGAAGAACATATGACCAAAGCTGGAGACAGCATCTGAGTTTGCTCACCATGGTATCCACAAAGCCCAGCTCGATGCTTGCCACCTTGTGGGTGGGTGGGTAGGTGGAGGGATGGATACTGGACTGTGGACCTTATCCAGAATAGCATTTTTGTGTTCTTAATTTTGAGTGAAAGGAAGATTAGCACAGAGATTAACAGAACAGTCTTTAGACCCCAAGCTTTTGGGTTCATAGCCAATCTTTGCCCCCTACTAGCTCTGTTACCTTAGGCAAGTTACTTCACCTCTCTGTGCCCGGTTCCTGCTCTGTAAGAAGGAGCTAATAATGGTAGCTTCCTTATACAGATGCTGCAAGGATTAGGTGACTTCATACATATAAAACTCTCAGACAGGAACTGACATTACAGCATTTGCTGTAAAGGACAAAATTGTTGTAAAGGACAAAACAGGCCTTCTCTTTATTGTTTTTTGTCGAATTTTGTCCTTTCTTTTGCGAAGGAGACGGGCTACACAGAAGGGGTGCCGTCCTCATTCTGACTGTCCTGTTAGCGGCTGTATATGGTAAGGGCTGACTGCTGATACCAGTGTGTTTGAAAAGGTTGTGTTCGTTCGTAGACTCTGATGACCAGGAGAAACCTAAGCCCCAGTTTTGCTACTGCAGCAAGTCTTCTCATGCTTTCATCTCTTGTTGCAACTATTCCAGTTTCATGGGAGCTTTAACCTCCTTCCCAAATGCCACGGTGTTTGATGTGCTCCAGTCCCTCAGCAGCAGCAGCAGGCAGATGTCTCAGGGCCAGGAGCTTATGAGCCCTTGCAGAAAAAAATATTGTGTGGCTCTTGCATGACTTGCTTTGGCAGAGGTCTCCAAGTGCTGTGCTGTGCTGGAGAAAACTTTCCACAGATGCCTACTGTCTTGTGTGCCTCTGGCATGTTAAACAAGAGCACTTAGAACCAGCAGTACCCAAAGAGGCTTGATTCATCTTGTGCCTGGTGAAATATGGCTCTCTGAACCATCTGGCGGCCCACTCTCTGTCAGCAGTCCCCAGACCTGGCCACCAGCTGTTCTTTTCCAAGTGCTGAACTCTGTTCTTCCTCCTGATTCCATCTACTAACCCCAGACCAGCTAGCATTCACTTTGAAAGGATCAGCATGAGACAGGGCTACACTGGGGTCTCAGAAACTTGGGTCTCTCCTTTAGCCTGCTTCTAAATGCCTTTGTAAACTTACGCAAATTAGGTAATAGCTTTGAACTTTGGTTTCCTCATATTGAAGTTGAAGGGACTACACTCTAAATTTTTAAAGTAGTCTTCCAGTCAAGATGGAGGCATAAGTAGACACGTCTCACCTCATTGCACAACCATAAGAAGGAACGCAACTAACTTAAAAGTGAAAAACATCCAGAACTGCCAGGAAACCACCCAGAAAAACACCCGGAACTGTATAAAAATTGGACAACCAATGATTTAAAGAAGCTGTAGTCATCCAGATGGATAGGAGGGGCAGAAACAGGGAGTCAGGGCAGAGAGGTTCAGAGTGGTGGCTGCAAGCCAGGGTGGAGTGGCAGCGAGACAGCGGCCACCAGGTCAGGCAGCCCCACATTCACGTGTGGTGGATAAAAATCAGGGGGCACCCTGTCAGCAAGTGAGCCCAGCCCTGGGCCAGACCACATAGCCCAGGGCTTCAGCGTGGGGAAAATAAAGCTGCATAACCTCTGGCTGTAAATCCAGTGGGGGTTGGGGTGGCAGAAGACACTGCCGGTACATACGCAAACCCACCCTGGGAACCGCAACCACAACAGCAGCTGAAGGGGTATCAGTCACATACAAGAAGTACGTGCAGTGATAGAAACAGGGTGAAAGCCAGGCAAGCCCCCAGGAGTCAGCCAGCAGTGGCCTTGTCCCCTCTTTAATCCTGTCCCCACAAATGGAGCCTTGGTGCCCTGCCCTGGTGAATACATGAGGCTCCACCCTATACAATTTAATAGATGCACTGAAGGGGAATCAAAGCCCTTCTACCTAGTACACAGACACAGGGAGGCTGCCCAAATCAGGAGACAAAGAAGTATGGCCCAAATAAAGGAATAGACCAGAACCCCAGAAAAACAATTAAGCAATATGGAGACGGCCAACCTATCAGAAACAGAGTTCAAAACACTGGTGGTCAGAATGGTCAAAGATCTCATTGAACACAGCAAAAGCACAAGGGGATTCAAATCAATGATTTGGAACATAAGGAAGAAATAAATATTCAACTAGAACAAAACAAACAAAAATTCAAATAAAATGAGGAGAGTTTAAGAAGATGCTGGGACATCTCCACATCCAAATCATAGGGATGCCGGAAGAAGAAGAGGAAAAGCAAGAAATTGAAAACTCATTTGAAAAAATAATTAAAAGAAAACTTCCCTAATTTGGCAAAGGAAATAGATGCACAAGGCCAGGAAGCACAGAGAGTCCCAAACAAGTTGGACCCAAAAAGGTCCACACTGAGTTACATCATAATTAAAATGCAAAAGGTTAAAGATAAGGAGAGAATCTTAAAAGCAGCAAGAGAAAAGCAGAGAGTTACCTATAAAGGAGTTTCCATCAGAATATATAACAGATTTCTCAAAAGAAATTTTGCAGGCAAGAAGGGGCTGGAAAAAAGTATTCACAGTCATGAAAGGCAAGGACCTACATCCAAGATTGCTCTATCCAGCGAAGCTTTCATTTAGAATGGGAGGGCAGAGAAAGTGCTTCCCAGGGAAGGTGAAGCCAGAGGAGTTCATCATCTCCAAGCCCTTATTGTATGAAATGTAAAAGGGACTTATTTAGGGAAAAAAAAGAAGATCAAAACTATGAACATTAAAGTGACAACAAACTCACAACCATCAACAACTGAATCTAAAAAACAAAAACGAAAGCAAACACCTAGAACAGGAATAGAATGATTGATATGGAGATCACATCGAGGATTATCAGCTAGAAGGTGGAAGGGGAAGAATGGGGGACAGGTACAGGGTCTTAGAAACATAATTGGTAGACACAAAATAGACAGGAAGAGGTTAAGAACAGTACAGACAATGGGGAAGCCAAAGAACTTAAATGTACAACCCATGGACTTAAATGCCCAACTAAGCAGGGGCAGGGGCGGGGGTGATGTCACTGGAGGGACTGGGGGAACTGGGCAGAGATGGGCAAAGGGGGAAAAATTGGTACAACTGTAATAGAATAATCAATAAAATATACTTTAAAAATTTTTAAGTAATCTTCTAGTATGAAGGATAAATGGGTAGATGGATAGATAGATGCATGAACAGATAGACAAATGAACCACTTTTTTAACCTGTAGAGCAAACCATTTTCTTTCAGAAGATGAAAGGAGAAAAAATCTCTTAGTATAGCAAAAAATGAAATTAAGTAAACCGCGGAAGAGTCAAAGCCATGAGCAGCTGTGAACAGATGTTTTTCTGTGCAGTCTTAGATTGAAACAAATGAATGTTCTCTCTACAAGTCTAGTTTTCCGGAGAAGTTGGTTGTTCAGAGTCAGTTTTGCAGGAAAAGGGAGAAGCCTCTTCGGGAGCAGGACTGAGAGAATCTCTAGCTGCACCCACACCAACCAGGAAAGCCAAGGTCAGCAGCCTTGATTGACGGGACATGGCTGGGGCAACAACTCAGGTTTTCCTGGAAACCGATACCCTGGGCCCTCTTTAAAGTGCACCGGATTCAAGGAGATATGGGAGTTAAACTAGTTCCTCAAAATCACCTCTGACTTATGTGTACTGTCAGAAACTGCTGCCGTGCTCAGTACTTTTCCTCAAGAGCTAGAATCAGGTCAATAAAAGGGTCTTCTAGACCTAGTCGCACATTCTCTCCACCACAAGAGAGTAGCCAGGGGCATAGACGTAAGCATTTTATATGGGCATTTTTAAAAGCCCAATTTATTCTGGAAGAGATAATGGCCACTTAAAGAAAAAAAAAAGTGAGAGTTTCTGGTATAAGACCAATTCTTGAAACGGTAACGATTCACATGTAATACCCATCGGGGTCTCTCTGGCCTCCCACACACCGTCAGGCAGCCACGGGAGGCAGTCACATAGCGTCATGCATTAATGAAGGTCATACATTATGATTTTCATGGCCCTGGGCAGCTTTGCCTCTGTGGTCCCCTTCCTCTGTAAAAATAAAAAAAATGTTAAAAAGTTTATTATGCAATTGCATTGGTGTAGAGACAAATATACAAATACTACTCTATATCAAAACATTGTCTTTGACCCAAAAGTTAACCTCTTTTTTCTGATTTTAAAAGAAATTAGTACATGTTCATGGGTCCCTAGAAGTCTCATGGGTCGTAGGCAGGCACTGTGTGTTCTGTGCCTAATGAGTAAGCTCCTGCTGGGTCACAGCCCCCACCTGGCATCCGTCTGCCTCGGGGCAGGAGCACACCGGGGAAGCAGTGGTCCTTGTGAGCACCGGTGAAGCAGCCTGCACTGCTATCCAGAAACTATTCATTTTGGTCCTGAGGTGACAGCTCAGGAGGGTGGGAACTAGACTCACGTGGTGGGGGATGGGTGTGGGGGTACGGTGTGGCTCTTCCTTGGCTTAAAAACTTCACATCCTATAGGAGCCAGTTTCTCTGGAACAGCTCCGCAGACGCAGCTCCCAGGGCTCTCCCAGGGCACGCGCCAGCTGTGCCAGTTGTACAAGAGTCACCGTACTCAGAGAAGCCCCAAGACTGGCTTTCTCTGCAGTATTTATAGTTCTCCTGGTCTAATGCAGCTTACCAAGCAGGGGTCATTTTTATCATAAGCAATCTTGCCTGGCTGGAGTTTGACATTCTTCCCTTATCAGGTTTCCAGGGAAACAGAGCTAAAAAGTTAACCAGAGGTCAAATTCTTATGCAGAAGGGAAAAAGGGTTTAATAATACTTCACCTAAACATGCAACTTGCCAGTCGTTACGGAAATAATTATATAAATGCTTCAGCCCAGACTTTACAGTGTGTCTGTGGCGGAGACAACGCTACATGAAACCCAAACTCCATTTCTTTTTCCTCCTGGGCACAGTTAGGCCACATTTTCCAGATTCCCTTGCAGGTACATGTAGGTTTGTGACTAACTCTGGCCAGTGAATTGTGGTAGAAGTGATACAGATCGCATTCGGGCTGAGCCTATAAAAGTCTCTCTGGAAACCCCTCCATACTCTTGTCCTCTGCTGAGGAGCTGCAGTGGCTTCAGCACAGGGTCCCAGAGCCTCAGGGAAGGAGCGGTGGGGCCGCGCCGGAGCAAGAGCCTGGTGTCTGGACCGTGCTGAGAGGCACGGACCCCCTACTGCCCGCACACACAGGGGTGATATAAGCAAGAAATAAATGACCAGCAAGGAAAGGAAAGGATCAATTTGTCTGTGTTTTCAATTCCTCTGTCCCCCACCCCCCAAAAAAGGTGAACTGGCAGAGAATGTTTAATTAGGAAAATTAAATTACTGTGCCTAGCCCTCTTAATGTTGAGGCAAACTACAAGACTGATCTCCCCTCCGGCCCTTTCTGACATGTGAGGGAAACTCTGAGCAGGGCGCCAGGGCAGACCTCCGCCTCCCCTATCACCACCGTCTCTGTGGTGCCGTGCTCAGCCGTGGGTAGCTGCTGGCTGAGCAGAAAATTCCATGACAGTCAGAGGTTTCTCCTCTAGAAGTCACAGCCAGAGTGGGTCATTCCAGTCAGATCGCAGTGACATGATTTGGGGCACAAAGCAACCCAAGCTAAGCAGCTGAGAGGAAGGAGCCCAAACTTCTCATCATTAAAACCCTATTTAGAAAATCTAAGAAATGTGTTTGCCGAGAAGTCACAAAACAAGCACTGCTTTGCACCCGATCAAGTCTTTTCCAAATTGCGCTCATTAAATGCACAATGTTATTGAGTTGTTCTGAGCTTAGCTGTTTTGACAAAAAAAAATTGAGGCCTTTTCTACATAATTTTTAACTGGCAAAACCTATCATTGTCTTTTTAAATTAATAATACTTAGAGTATTTAGTGCACTTTGGGGTACAAGTAAAAATAGAAAAAAAATCTCAAACTGGCTTAAACAAGCAAAGTAATTTATTGGATCCTATGACTTAAAAGCCCAGGGAAGGACAGCCTCAGATGGTGAGGGGCCACTGCTGGGGTGATGCTGGCAGGAATAGCAAGTAAACGGGGATGAGCAGGCTTGCCTCCTGTTCTTCCCGCATTTCAGGCACTCCCCATGGGCAGAGTCCAATGGACCCAGATTTCAAAGCACAAATGTTTGCTGAGCCTCAGCCCAGCATCAGAGAACTGGGGACAGAAGAGCAGGTGTGAAGCTGAGAGACAGTCGCTACAGAACTATCGCATCTCCCTATGGAAAATGATATTTCAAAGTGCTGTTATATGAAAAGAGAAGTAGAGGGAATGCAGCCCAGAAGTGTAAGAAATGCGTATTACAGAAGTATGCCAGGCAGTTAATAAAAGTATTTGTTGTTTTTTCTCAATTATGTCACATGTTTATCTGTTATTTTTTTGTATTTAAATTATGGGCTCTGTTCTCATTCCAAATAAATGTTACCTACATACTGTAAAATAAAATAAAATAAAATACATTTACAACCTTCCCCAATAGCATGCAATGATCACAAGGTCCCAAGAATGAAGGTGCTTCCAGCATAGCACTTCCGAGTCTCTCCTCACTCCGCAAGGGGAACCCGACCTCAGCGGGTGTTTTCTCCCCGGTCCTTCATTCCCCAGAGCTTTGCTGAGAGCAGAGCGAGGCAGAGAGGGAGATCCCCAACCCCTCCCCGTCTTCCCCCTGTCTCCCCAGGCTGCACTGCGGCCGCTGGAGCCACGTGCCACTTCCGCTTTACGGAGCCGCCTGGCAGAGGAGCTGGTGCTGAGTGTGGTGCTGCAGCTGGAGTACAAACCCCTCGTTCCGGTGTGCACCCTTTTCAAGGTCGTTCCTCTCCCTTCCTGCAGGGGGCTTCCAACGGAGCGCAACAGCTTTTTTGTTGTTTTTATAGGGTGGAGGGCATACTCTGTCCTCTCTTTCCTTTTTACTATATTCTATTAATTTTGCTATTACAGTGCCCTGATTTTTTCCCCTTTGCCCACCTCCACCCAGCCCCCCTACTACCTCAGACAATCCCCATACCATTGTCCATGGCCAAGGGTAATGCATATAAATTCTTTGGCTACTCCATTTCCTATACTGTACTTTACAAATACATAGCTATTTTGTAACTACCTATTTGCACCTCGTAATCCCTTCACCTCTTCACCCATTCCCCTACACCCCTCTCCCATCTGGCAAACATCAGAACACTCTCTGTATCCATGATTGTGCTTCTGTTCTTGTTTGCTTAGTTTGTTTTTTAGATTCAGTTGTTGGTAGAATTGTAATTTTTTTGTCATTTTATTGTTCATAGTTTTGTTCTTCTTTTTCCTAAATAAGTCCCTTTAACATTTCATATAATAATGGTTTGGTGATGATGGACTCCTTTAGTTTTTTCTTGTCTGAGAAGCTCTTTATCTACCCTTTGATTATAAATGATAGCTTGGCTGGATAGAGCAGTCTTGGCTGTAGGTCCCTGCTTTTCCTAACTTTAAATACTTCTTGCCAGTCCCTTCTAGTCTGCAAAGTTTCTTTGGAGAAATTCGCTGACAGTGTTATGGGAACTCCCCTATAAGTAACTAACTGCTTTTCTCTTGTTGCTTTTAAGATTCTCTCTTTATCTTTAACCTTTGGTATTTTAGTTATGATGTGTCTTAGAATGGGCCTCTTTCATCCACCTTATTTGGACTCTGTGCTTCCTGAACTTGCATGTCTATTTCCTTCTCCAAATTAGGAAAGTTTTGTTTCATTATTTTTTCAAATAGATTTCTAATTTCTTGCTCTTTCTGTTCTCTTTCTGGTACCCCTATGATGTGAATGTTGGACATCTTAAAGTTGTCCTAGAGGCTATTTATACTATCCTCTTTTTTCTTTTTTATTCTTTTTTCTTCTTGTTGTTCTGATTGGTTGTTTTTTGTTTTCTTATGCTCCATATCATTGATTTGAATCTGGGCTTCATCCACTCTACTGTTTTCCCCTGCAAATTGTTTTTTATTTCAATCAATGTATCCTTCATTTCAGACTGGATTTTTTTATGTTGTAAGGTCCTCACTAAGTTCCTTGAGCATCCTTATAACCAGTGTTTTAAACTCTGCATCTGGTAGATTGCTTATCTCCATTTCATTTAGCTTTTTTTCTGGAGTTTTGATCTGTTCTTTCATTTGGGTCATGTTTCTTTGTGTCCTCATTTTGACAGCCTCCCTGTGTTTGTTTCTGTGTATTAGGTAGAGCTGCTTTGACTCAATGTCTTAGTAGTGTGGCCTAATGTAGTAGGTGTCTCAGGTTCCAGTGGCACAGCCTCCTTTATCACACAAGCAGGGTACTTGAGGTGTACCCTTTATGTGGGCTGAATACACCCTCCTCTTGTACTTAAGCTTTGATTGCTGTTGGCCAAGCCAGTCAGCTTTTAGGATTGGCTGTAACCACTTACTAAAAACCTCTGCCCTCCATGGAGGATCAGCTGTTCAGGAACAGGGTGGTGGTGCTCCAACATGGCCTATAGCTCTCCACTGGGTGCACTGGCCCTGGGGTTTCCTAGGCGGTGCAGGCCAAGGTCCACCCCCACCTGTGTTTTGCCCTAGCTCACCTTTCATTCATTAGCTATGAAGCAATCTGAGATGGCTGCTACTTATCTTGGGCTTGGAGATTCCCAGACGAAACCAAGCTATGAATCTAGGCTGGCTGCTGCTAGTGATGGGCTTAGGGCTCACTGAGGCCGGCTGTTGCTTATTTGAGAGGATTTAGGGAGATGTGAAACATGAGCCAAGACCAGCCATTTATATGGAAAGATCACTGTTAACAGCTTGGGTGGGCTCCTAAGTTGGGTGAGGAAGAGTCTCTGGGGGTCTCCAGCTGAGTCAAACAGTGGTGTGCAAGTTGATGGAGTCTCAGATATGGCACCAGGTTGCTGGCTCTGTGGGGGGAGGGTTTAGCAAAGGGACAATGGCCCCTGCTTGCCTTGAGGCCAGACACTTCATTTTCTCCCTGTGTGCCCCCGGTGCCTTTCAAGCTGCTACTCCAGTGCTAGAGCTCTGAGGGAGTGAGTCTGGGTAGATAAGTCTGTGTGTGGGTTCTTTAAGAGGTACTGCTAGGGGCTCCAGAAGTTTCTTCCACCAACTCAATCCCTGCTGGTTTTTGTAGCCAGAAGTTGCTGCAAAACTTCTTGGGGACTTATCTTCTTGGCACTGGAATCCTAGCCTGGAAGGCTTGTTGTGGGGCTGGGATTCCTTGGTACTGAGATACCCCTCCTGAATTTGTATCCACCACATGTGAATGAAGGACCAGCCTGTTCTGCATCTGCACCTCTCCTACCAATTTGGATGGATGTGGTTTCTTTAATTCTGTAGTTGTCAGACTTCCATTCAACTCAATTTCTGACAATTCTGAGTGATGATTAGTCTATATTTTAGTTGTAATTTTGATGTGGTTGTGCGAAGAGGCAAGCCATGTCTGCCTACGCCTCCATCTTGACCAGAAGTCTCTATCCTCTCTTAAATGTGGCAGCCTATGTGTATTTCTCTGTGACCTCCTTGAAGTTGTTCTACACAACTGGTTTCTTTTTATATAGGCTAATAAAACAAATAACTGTAAGGTCCTAGGAGGAAGGAATGTCCTTTTATTTCTTTTTGTTCCCTTTGTGCTTTACGTCAGTTAGAATTTCATTCAGGTGCAAGTAATAGAGATCTGAAAAGTAATGGCTGGAACATAATCAGGATTTGTATTGTCATGTAAAGTAAGTCCTTATTTAGTCTGTCCACACTGTGCTTACAGCAGCTCTGCCAGTCCTCACCAGCACCCACCAAGGTTCCTTCCCACTCTCTGCATCAGGAGCTCTAAAGAGCGGCCCTGCCTTTCCCTGTGGCTGCTAGAGCTCCAGGCACCGCTTCCGTGTTCCAGGCAGCAGAACAGAGAAAGAGGAGGGAAGCTTACCCTTCCCTTTCCAAAAGGAGACCTCTGAACATCTTACTCCCCTTGTAGTTCCATCTCATCACCCAGAACTTAGTTACATCACCATACCCAGTGCAAGGAAGCCTGGAGAATAAGGTCTTTCAGCCAGCTGATAATGGGTCTGGTGAAAAATTGGATGCTAATACCAAGGAAGAAGTCAATGACTTTTTTATGATAATGCTGATAAAGTAGAGTATTGGCCAAAGGACGCCTCCTCCTCAGGAGCGGTTTAAAGAAATTAAAGTTTAAATTTAGGAGATTAAATGTCTGTGATGCCTGAGGTGATAGAGGGACTCTGAAGGCACTTTACTCCGGGAAGAGGATTTATAGAATTCAGAAGTCATTCCATGACCTTCTTTCATTTTTAAACATTTAAAGTATTTCTTGGATTATGTTATTCTAGAAGCATACCTGCTAATTTTGGAGGTTTTGGAAAAAGAAGAAAATAATGCCCCCACCCCCACAACCTAGAGATAGCCCTAATTGGCGTTAGGTGTGCTCTATTCTCTTCTCTTCCACGCACAATCAATCTATTAATTCTTAACAAGTTACAAAATCCTCCTGCTGTTTGTAGTAGTGTCTTAGCTGCGTTTTTAAAAAGTAGTACATTGAAAAGTCTTCCTTCCACCTTTGTCCCTTGTCCAGGCCCCTGCCCCATGATCACTGTTCATGGTAGCATTTTATATCGCATCAGAGTTTATTTTTTGCATACTTCCACAAATGCAAACTGTCATAGTCCCCACGACACGTGTCGCACAAACGCCAGCCTGCCGTGCACACTGTCTCTCACCTTGCTTTTGTCCCTCGCCCTTTACTCCACACCTTGCTTTCTGCCAGGTCAACACAGAACTTCCCTCCCCACTCTCCCAGCTCTCCTCCCTCCTCGTCCAATAACAGCTCCCTAGTGATGGGCAGGCACTCCAGTTGTTCCCAGTCTTTGGCCAGTACTAAGGAGAAACAGGCTTTGATGTGTCTCGTTTACATACATTAGCATATTTGTAGGACAAATTCCTGTAAGTAAAATTGTTGGGTCAAATGCATTTGCAATTTCAATAGGTATTGCTGAATTGCTCTCCACACTGATCCTAGCAGTTTACCCTCCCCTTAGGGATACGTGTATATGAGAGTTTCTCTTTCCCCATGGCCCCACTGACAGTGTATTTTCAAACCTCTGGACTTTTGCCTGTATGGTAAATTTTAAAAATCTATCGATATACCTTTATTATGAGGAAGGTTCAGTCACTTTGTGTGTATGCATGTTTGTGTTTTAATTTCTGACTTATTGGTGTTGCTGCCCAGTGCTTTATCTTTCAAAAGCATTAGCCCGTGAGGTCCCTGGGCGCGCAGTGGCCCACGCGGCTGTGAGCGTAAGAAGGCTGCACCTCAGCTGAACGGTCGCTGTGCTTCCCTGCATCTCGTCCCTGGCAAGTGCGCCGGTTGCATTCTAGCTAAATATTTATTCATGTTTTTGATGGTTTATACCCTGCTTTATTTCTAAGATATTTTAGGTAAAAAAAAAAATCGAAATAAAGGGGAAATAAGAGTAAAAAGCGACGTTAGGAAAAGGCAAGATTAAACTACAGGTGAAGTCAGTACACCCAATGTGTTCCGCGTTTGCTAAAGGCAGCGCAGAGTCGGCCAAGGCGCAGAGAGAACCAGAGTTCAAGCCATCTCTCCGGTGCTCTGTCAGAGCCTGGCTTTTCTGAGCCTGTACAAGATGCAACGGAGATACACTAGGTGTGGAGAGTGAGTGGAGGGAAGACATTCCTTTTTCTCTTAGCCTTATGCCCCACGCTCGGGTGCCCTATGCGACTGGAGCAGCAGAGGCAGTGAGAGGACTGGGAGGAAGGTGGTCCAGCTGATGGGAAGAGAAGAGGGGAAGAACTGGGTAGTATGGAGAACTGAGGAAAGACTTGGAGGAAAATTCTCAGAAAATGCAGCAGTTAGGGGCAGCTGCCTCCAAATATTACTTAAGTGTGTGTAGGTTATTCAAATCACAGAAAAGGAAAGCATTTTGCATTATTTATCAAAAGTTCAACTATTGTACTGAAGTTGTTACAGTACCATGTGGCCTGCCTTCTCCTAAACCTTGACCTTGGTCAGATTCCTTTTTGGCACCATGGCTTCTTTTTCTGGCCAAGTCGTAGTTCGAGTTGAGCTCCACAGAGGAAGGAGGGGTTGTTTCGGGTTTGGAGAGCAACAAAACATTGTAAGAAAACATTCGCATTTCTAGCAGAGGGAGCATCACTCTAACAACGTTTAGGAAAAACCGGAGACCATCTATATGTCTGCATCAAATAGCAACACTGTGCTTTCTTGTGTACTTCACACAAAAAATGATCACTTTATATCTTCATTGAAAAACTAGTGGCTCTATGATTATAGCTCTGGTAAGCCAGGTTTGCTTGTAGGAGGGAGTATAAGAAACAACAATTAGTGCCAAAAGGTCTACATTTGTTAATTTAGTCTCTCTGCAGGGTGAAATTTTACCCAAAACCCTGATGTTGTTATAATTGCCTCTCACACACAAAATCATAGACAGTGCTCAGTATCAAAATAAACCTGTTTTGTTTCGTTTGGTGCAGATAAAGCCATGCCTTTCCACAGACAACCCAAACAAAGCCTGTCACTTACGGCACAATGTTTTGTCTTCCCAGGCATCCTACAGGCCGTTGCTGAAGCAGATTGTGGAGGAAATATTTAATCCCGAAAGGCCAGATCCTGTTGATATTGAACATATGTCTTCAGGCCTCACTGATCTCCTTAAAACTGGATTTAGCATGTTCATGAAGGTAAAGTAACCATGAAGAGGTCATCCTGGATGGAATGCTGTCTTTGCTGGGCATGAAAATGCTGACACCCCCTTAACCTGTCGAGTACCGCATAAGATACAGTCCAGTTTTTTGGCTCTTCCGAAATCAGGTGCCATCTTTATTTAACTTTTGGTTAAAAGTAACCAGACCTTCCAGCCTCACACAGCCTCTTTTGATCTAAGTGCTACGATCTTTTCTGATGAATATGTAAAGACCCAAGCCCTCCACGATGGCACTGTTGAAAATGTTTCTCTTCCTGGCCCTATTTTCACTTAACATGAATCTGTATACTCATATATTGTTCTTCATGAGTGATAATCTGCTGTTATTAATTCTAGAACTCATTATGTAAGATAATGACTGATTCTGCTCAGTTATATGATTAGCCTCATCCCAAAACTCATTTAAAAAGGACTTTGGTTTTGACCCTGCAGACTCCCAGTTGACAAGTGCTAGGATTTTCCTGGCTGATATTGAGGGTAGGTCAAAATTACTGCACAGCCTTTGCAGTGGGGATGAAAGGAAGAAAAGTACGCAGATGCGATCTATTTTTAACCCACTATAAAGTTTCTGAATTTAAAAGGATGTAAACAAGATTACAGGCTGACCTCCCGATCCATGCCAGAATTTCAGTTGTAATAACTCTTGGAAATAACAGAATGTTTTGTCGACTTCAAAGTATCTTTGAAATCATGAATTAATCTACATAGGAGAGCTGGCCTTTCAGAGTTCAGTAAATACATATGCCCGGAAAACTGGTCCACTCCAAAGCCAGAGGACAGAAGCCAGACAACAGTCAGACTCCTAAGCAAAGCAGTTAACGGCTGGAATGGACATGCAGGTCTCCTTCCTGCTGTTCCCAGTTATCGGCTTCTGTTGCAGGGCATGGCTGGTGTGTTTTTTCATGTATGTGTGTGTGTGCTTTAAATAGTGCAGCACAGATCAGCTTCTCAAAGGTGTTTAGGGGCTCCTGTGTTGAGTGTAAGCCTGGGGTTGTTCTGTAGCCCTTCATGATGGCTGGTTTGTATGAAAATTTCCAGACTAGCCATGGTCTCAGAACTTCTCCACTTGAGCACCCTATTCCCTCATTTGTAAGCTTGGACTTCACCCTGAAGAGAGACTAATTAACAAATGTGGACTTTCAGGCCCCGGTCAGTAAGGTCTGAGGATGGCCAGTAGGCTACGTGACCTTCCCATCGGGCTACTCCATCCCCGGACTGGCCCAGGGCACACACAGAGCTCGAACCCGCCTGCGCCCTGCTCACCACTCGCGTTTCTCACGTGCAGAGAGGCACAGGTACAGCACGTGGGAGGTGGCCCTGACTGTGCTCTTTGTTCAGTGATGCTCCACCGAAAGAACTTGGTTCTTGGTCAAAGGATCTATGACCAAGTATGTTTGAGAAACACTAGGTTGAACAGCAAAGTAATGCAAAATTCTTTGCTGCTGGACTTCACAGTGCCTTTGGCGTTCGAACGACTCTGCAGGGCCCATAGTGTCTGCCGCGGGAGGTCTGCCCATCTGTGTTTTCCATCACTGTTTCATGAGCCACAAGGCATCACATTTCAAAATTACCCTTTTCAATGCTACCAAGTGTTTTCCGCAGCTCTTCCTGTGTCCGAAACTTCACTGTCCCAGGGTGGGCTTTGCTTAGGAAGAGGGTGGGAGCCATCCTGGGCCAGCACTACACTGCTGTGCTTCTCCCATCCAAACCTCTAGAGTCGGGGGCATAAAGAAATGCTCCTGCACCTTAAGACGGACCTCAAAGGGAGGTTTCCATGTCATGCATGTGTGAGAAAAGGACTTGCGTTCTCCCGGCAGCTGTCAGGATCCATTCCCCAGCCCCCAGCTACCGGGCCTCTGCTGTCAGTGGCCAGGGGCATCTCATCTGTCTGCAGGGGGTGGGGAGAGACTGGGGGGTGGGGTGCTGGCCGAAGGGCCTTCCCATCCCACTACTCCAAGGGAGAGTCGTTCTGTTTTGTTTCTGCATGCGCCTTGGCGGCTGGCTCTTCCCACCGTTCCATAGAACTTGGCAAGGAGAGTCATCTCTGGCCCATGTGTTCAGGATTCCAACAAAATCTGAATAATCATAAAGAGGAATAGCCAGTAGGGCTTTGAGCAACTAACTGTGATTTCCCGAAGAGCTCTGTCTCTGAGATGGAGGCGGAGCCATCAGGAGAGGGTGTCTCTACTCATTTGAAGGCCAGTGGAGGGAAGAAGATGCAGAACACAGGTGGAGCCTCACGGGGCCATGGCTATTTACTGTCCCCCGTCCCGTTCTCCATTGTTTCTCACTTACCACCCAAAGTTGTGCAGCTCCTCTGTGCTCAGCGTGTATCATGGGACAGCCATTCCCGTACTTCAGCCTCACACCAATCCTAGGAGGGAGGTTCTGTTGTTATCTCTGCTTTAGCAATGGGGCAGCTGAGGCCCAGAAAGGTGAAGCGATAGACGTGAACTTCCAGGAGGCCAGAGACGGCTTGCACCCTTCTCTTTTCTCAGGTGTTTTCCAAAGAGCACACGGGAAATGGGCCCCCAGGACTTGTCCCCAGGTCGGTCTGATTCAAAAGCTTATGCTTTTCACCACACTGTTTGGCTCCAAGATGCTTTCAAGCATTTTCTTGGCAGTTAAGTATTCATATGTCATTCATTCTTTTCTTCGTGATTACTCATTAGCACAGATATTTTCTCTCCCCAGGGTCTGTGCAACTCAGAAATAAAGTCCCTACCTGCCTGCTCAGCAAGGCAGCCAGTGTGACAGAGCTCTCCTGGGGGCCACCTGCTGGTGCCCCATCTACTTTTTGGGGACTTGGCCCCACCACTCATTGGCAGCACACACACACCCACGCCCCACCAGAAGCTATCTGTGGATTGGCATTGTGTGGCCTCCACACATAACATCTCTGTACCAGCAGCCACCAGTCACTGCATTCTTGCCACTTGCTCCCACTCTGACTCTGGGTCCTGCTCCCCGACCCCCAAGGACTGGGTGCTGAGCCTGAAAGAAAACAAGACAGAGCCTGATGAAATGGAGGTGTCAGTGTGGGATCCTTCCTTTGCTTAGGGAACTCAGAGCTGTAGAGCTGGACAGGGGGCTGAGCTACTGGTCTGTCCCTTCCCTGTCTCTGGACTCACCAACAGTGTCACAGACGATGTTAGCGCAGGCCACCCAGAGGCAGTGTCTGTAGTCTGTGGAGTGGATGAGAGTGGGTTGAGGAGCTGGGCAGAGAAGTGCTGGGAAGCAGGGCCAGCAGACATGCCCACAGGCCGTGCCACAGGGCATATGCCCACAGCAGGTAGAAGAAAGAAGGTAGGGAAGGGTTTTCCAGGCTCCTAAGAAGGTCCTCCTCAGGGCTCTGTACCTTGTGTGCACACTTCTCTGGCCCCATTTGTACACTGTTTTGTAGTGATGCGTTAGGAGTCTTCTCCCAGACTGATGTTTTCCAACTGCACAACTTGGTCCACGGTGCATTAGGGATCAAGGGATCAATTCACTGTATTGTAATCAGTATTTTTTTTTTTAATGAGAAAAGAACAGAACAGACTAGCAAGGTGCAAAAAAAAAACAACACAGTCCATGCATTCACAGATATATGTTAATGTATTCTTGCAATCGGTCACAGTCAAAACAATGTGAAAGCTATGGCTGTGAGATCAAAGGGCCGATCTAGGTCTATTTTTTTCTGCATCCTCAGCACAGAGGGCCAAGTCCCAGATAGGCTTTATATCCAGCAGGCACGCGCTGAAGGTCGGGAGGGTGGTCCCAGTGGCCTCCCTTCTGCCCTTAAGCCAACTTTCCGACTTTCTGCCCTTAAGCCGAAAGCTCCACTTCAACAGCTTCACAGGGCGTAGCAGCTCCATCAGTCAACTCCAGCGATCCTCAGAGGAATCCCTGACCCACTTTTCCAGCTGCTGCTAAGCTAGGTGAAGCTGGTCATTTTTTTTTTTTTTTTGTCATTATGTAACCCCAGAGACACAGCGGCCACTCACTCCCACTCACCACCGTGCTCCCAGGTACGTGGGGGGGACTGAAGCCTGACTCTGCGTCTGTCAAGGAAACTGGATGGTCTTTTCTCCTTCCTCGCGCAGCTGGCGGATCTCCTTTCCCCAAGGTCCTTGTCGGCAGAGCAGAAGCACCGGCGCTGATGTAGTAGCGTGAGAACTCAAAGGAGTTAAGAGGAGAAATGTCCGAGCAGATGGTTCTGTAGCAGGATGAGTGTTACTGGGGACGCTAGGGGGCCTCTTCTCTGTTTGACATCTGTAATGTTTTTGTTTGGCCTTGTGAATAATAGAAGGCCATCCAGGATATGCTGCCTCACGGCAGTGTATACTTTATTCCACTCCCTGTATCTGCTTCCAGGAGGCAATAGAGAATAGTGGTCTCATGCCTGACTCCGGCTGTCTGGTTGGATTTGAGCTCCACCATGTGCTAGCTATGCGACTCGGTGCATCACTTAACCTCTCTGGGCCTCAGTTTCCTCATCTGTGAAGTGGGGATAATAATAGTACTTACTCTATGGTGCTGTTATGAGAATTAAACGAGTTAATACATGCAGAGCCCTCAGAATAGTGCCTGGCCTACCGTGAGTGCTGGTTAAGTAGCTCCTATTCTTCTTTTTCTGAGTTTGTGATCCTGGCCAGACCACGACTCTCGAAAAAAATCCACCTTGAGTATCTCAGTACCGCTGTGCACAGCTAGCACTCAGGCATTCGGTGTATACAGACCGACTGCTAGCTGACCGAGTGTTTTAGACAGCGGAGAACAGACACCAGGAGTTTCTTGTTTCACTGTTGATTTGCTGTTGCCAGAGAGACGTGAAGTTCTAAGAGTTCTTTTTCACGGTGCTGGTGGAAAGCCATGTTTATAAGGCTGCGATATGTTTCTCCACACTCCCCTTTTCTTCTCCACCGTGTGTCCGACCTGTTGATATCCCCAGTCTCGGGACACAACCTGCCCCTCCTTGGGCAAGCTGTAGGGAGCTACTGAAATTCTCTACAGGTACCATAAGAAGATGGTTCAAGGCAATAGAGGCTGGGAGACCAGACCCTGACCACACAGGACACAGACCCCACTGGGAACACTCCAGAAACATGGTCTCCCTGTGCTGGGAGGGAGCTCTGCCCCACCTGCATTTGCTGCTGCCCCTCACAGCCTCCGCGTTGCAGGGGACTGGAGGCCTCCATCCCAGACTCTTGGAAGCAGCTCACAGAAATCAATCTTATTCTTGTAAATGTCTGCAGACAGCAAAAGTTTTTTTTAAAAAAATGCCTGTGTGTCTAAGATTCTCTGCAACAAATACATCCCCTGTGAGAGGGGAGTCAAAGCAGCCGCGTCTCGTCCTTACTAAAGTCAGAGCCCTGTCTGCACCACGCTGCAATGTGTTAAAGTCACTTACTTTATATGGCTTTAGCGTGCTTTCCTGTACACATCAGACTGTCCAGAGAAGTCTTTCATGCCCACCTGTCCTGGTTATCCGTTACTGCATAAGATGCCGTCTCCAAACATCGGCTTAAAAGAATATTGACCGTTCATTTTGTTCATGAAGCTCTACTCCAGGCAAATCTCAGCAGGGAAAGGTCCACTTCCAAGACGGCACCTTCACAAACTGATGCTGACCGTCTCCTGCTAGCTCAGCCCAGCCTGAGAACTAAGGGACTCAGGTCCTCTCCACACGGGCCTTTCCACCTGGCTTGTATGTCCTCACGGCCTGGAGGCCTGGCTTATGCTTCCTCACGGCATGGCGGCCGTTTTCCAAGGACAAGCGTCCTGAGAGAGAGAGCCCAGTGGAAGCCTCAGAAGTCATGTTGCATTTCCCCCTTGGTGCTCCATGCGTCCAGACCATCACAGGTTGCCCACTCAGGGTCAAGGGGAGGGGACAGGCTCTTTTCATCTTGAAAAGGGAGCAAGAGCATAAGGATAAAATACAACATGTATTCCATCTAAATATATGTCTGATTGTCCAGTTCAGCAAGGACAGTGTTTAGCTAATTCTAAGAGTCTTCCCTCCAATCTAGAGGATGGGAAATTCACTTACACTTCTGACCTGGTCTCAAAGCAAGTGAGTCCCAAAAGGCTTTGCTAATGAAAGGCCTGTCTGCTGTTTGCCCGTAATCTTTTTTTAATAATATAATCTCCAAAAAAAAAAAGAGGTGAAGGAGTGATAAGAAACAGAGCTGCAGGGACTTCCTCTCCCAAGTTCGCTCCGTGGAGCCCTGTAAGGCAGAGCAGACGAGGTGGAGAGAAGAGCCAGAGTGCTGTGCCTCTCTGAGACAGTGTTTCAAGTCAGCCAAATGCGCTCCTCAGCCAGAGGAGAGACTTGTGGTGAGCCGCATGAAGCCGCGGGCTTCAGAGGGCAGTGCCCTGTGGGGGAGGGGCTGTCAACCTGGAGAGAAGCAGCTTTGGCAGAACCTGACGTTGTTCAGACCGCCACGTCTTCTCCCCGCATGCTTGCTCACGGGGCATCTTGATCTCCTTAGAGGAAAGCTTGATAGGGATCTAATAAATAAATCGAAGCAAACCTTCCGCCTCTCACTACAACGTTAATTTAATTTTAAACTAGCATGTCTAATAGGCAGCGCTTTTAAAATGCGTTTCTGGAATTTGTGGTTTGGATTTCAGTCCCCTGAAAATAACGGACTTTATATCTGCTCCATGTGTCGGGGCCCCAACTTGTTTTGACTGAAGGACATGATTTGTCAAGATGTTTTCTTGGCTGGAATCGGCGTGAGGAGGGTGGTGTATGTCTAAAAATTGCCTGAGGCCGTTTTATTTCTTCTTATCTGTATTTTTAAGAAGTTTTGTTGTTGTTCTGTTTCTTGTATGGCTATGCTTAATTGGAAAAAAAAAAAAGGTGTATCAAAAAGAGTCCCGGGAGACCCAGGGCTTGCCTCTCGGCCCCTCATCTGAGTTGGTGTGAGAGCTCTGTTGCCGTGGGGGCAGCAGAAAGTGGCTCACAAGGCAGGCCCTGAAAAGCTGCTGGTGATGGAGGGGTCAGTTGCTATTAAAATGCCAATGAACTGCACTAACTTAAGCAAGGAAAGGATCAGCTGTTGTGAGGACCGAAGAAGGTCTCCGGGAGCCAAAGGGCAGCGGTGCCGTGCGCCTCGGGAAGGACCGGCCTGGGAGCCAGGAGGCCCTCAGGAGTCCAGGCAGGCCTCTGGGACTCGATCTGGCCTGCAGGAGAGGCTGAGAGCAGCACCCAGGCTGCTGTAGGTGCTCAGCGACTGTTAGTTGGTGAATGGTTGGAGAGCTATGCCACAGCTTTTGGTTCTTCTTAAGAGCTCAGCTTTGATTCAGCCTTGTCTATCTTAGGTGAAGCCTTGGTCCCAGAGAAGGATGTAGAGTTGGCCCAGCCAGGGTCAGAGGCCCATTCTTGGACCATTATCCAACCATGGTTGAGGGGCAGGGTCACATTGTAACTCCGTGGCTGCCAGAAGCCCACCTCATGGCCAAGGGGATTAGGCAGGCTATTCACATATGGGTTGGAAAGACCCACAGAAGCCTCCATAGCAGGAGTGAAGTATGCTGTGGGGACAAAGGGCAGAAGTCATGGGCATCAGGTGAAATTTGATGTCAGATCCTTGGACTGTAAGAGCTGGACATGCCTGGAGGTCATCTCGTCCAGCTCCTCATTGTTGACTTAAGAAAAACAAGACTCAAGAGAGATGAACTGTTGGCTTAGGTCAATTACGCTTAATGGTATTCCCAACAAGAGGAAAACATCTCAGCATTTGGTGTGTGTTGGCTAAGTAAGTACGCATTCTAGAATTTCTGTTTGCAACACTATTTATAACATTGTTTTTATTTTCTTCTTCTTAATAATACTCCATACTATGAGGTAGAGGTTGCTTTTTGTCTAACATTAGCTAAATATGATCCATAAATTCTAGTGAAATGGGCTTTGGTAGGCATTGTTAGACAAAAAGAAAAACTTGATTTGGACGGTGTGCAGACCTTGTCTGCTGGTGGGCAGCCACTGAGAGCCTCTCCTGTGCACTCCTCCCTGCGGGGGGTAAGGAGGGTGCAGAGGAAACGAGATACCTACCTGCTGTGAACGAGGTTACCGCGGAGCTTGCAGCTTGTTAGGGCGATGGGCTAGAAGACTGAGGATTGCAGGGAGGAGAGGCAAGTGATGTGTCAGAGGGGCTGCGGGGCCACAGAGCAGGAGCAGCCCCGAGTCAGAGAAAGCTTCCCAGAGGAGGTGAGTGTGGTCCGACCAGTAGGAGTTAGGGACAAAGTGACCAAACACCATGGTACCTGGAAGGAATTACAGGTAGTTCCGAATGGCTGGAGCTGAGAATGGCTGTAGGGAGTGGAAGAATATGAAGACAGATTCAGGTAAGGAGGAGCTGCATCACCAAGGGCTGGAGGATAGAAATTTAACCAAAAACAATGAGGCACCGCTGACTGTGTTTTAGGGCTGGATAAGCAGTTTAGAGTTTGTAGAGATCGCCCTGGCAGCAGAGAGAGAGGGGGGCGCAAGGCCAGACTGGCATCGGGCTGGAGAGGGCAGGTGAAGTGAGAGGGCAGAGGGCACAGATGAAGTGCCAGTGGGTTCTGAGGGGCTGGCTGACTGGGTGTGGGAGTAAATGAGAGGACATGTTCCTTTTCCTCTACGCCTCCCTCGCCTCTGTCTGTGAAATGGACCTTCTGCCTACTTCATAGAGTCTAAGGGTTGCATCGAGAGAAGCTTGCCCCGCCCCTGCTGTACTTCCTCCATAGCACTTACTACCTTCCTTTCTACCTGTTATCTACTGTTTTTGTCTTTTTCCCCCCAACTGAAATGTGCATTCTACGACAGAAGGGATTCCTCTCTGGTTTTTTCACTGCTGAATCCTGATGTCTAGAGAAGGGTCTGGCCCGTGGGAGTTGCTCAGTAAATAGTTGTGGAATGGATCAATGAGTAGGTAGAAAATCACAGCACTGAACATGAAGCATTTGGTGGCGATGGCAGCGCTCCTACTAATTCCTGTGGGGAGAACAACCATTACCAAACCGTCTTCAAGGTCAACATGGCTGTTCTCAGGACCTGTGCCCTTAGCGCCCAAGCCTTTGTTGCACTTCCCTGCCCACTGTTGTAGCATGGGGGGCCTGCCCCCTGCCTGTGCTGGAGATGGGGAGTCACACATGAGGAGGAACTGAATGGAGGGGCATTGGCAGCAGGATTCCCAGAACCCAAGGGTGCCAGAGGAACTGGACGCAGCAGAAGCCCTTCACAGGGAAACCAGCCGGGACATCAAAGAGCACTCTGCGGCCCACAGCTGCAGAGGAGGTTTCGGCGGCCTCTGCTTCAAAGGCTGGGATGGATGGTGGGAAGAACTGATCTTATCGGACCAGAACTGGGGTCTTCAAGTCACGGCCAGTGAAAGTTTGGGAAATGAAAGAGCAGAGGGCCCGACTTGCTTTATTAATCTGCGTTGGCAGTGGCAGTAATGATGCTTAAATCTTTCATCTCCAAAGGGCCTTATGCCATGAGCTCACAGACAAACATGACTCAGCCGTGTGTTGTGCATTATAAGATGTGTTATTTTGATGGAAAAGACTCCACTGCCCAATAGCCTGCTGACTTGACATGTTCTAAAAGGAAAGTCTGGTATCAAAACATAAATCTAAACGGAAACCAAAATAGCAAACAGCAACACGCATTAATCAGACCCGTCTATTTGTACCAAAATCCACATTCCCTCAACTCCTGGCCCCAGGGTATTGTTCTTTCTTGTTGCTGTTCATTTCTTTTTTTCCTTTTCATCTTTCAATACATCCTTCCAAGATTCTCACAATGTACTATATAGAGTCCAGACTCTCTTATGGAAAGCATATGCCTTCGAGAACATACCGTTCACTTGAAGTTCTGCAGCCAGTTTTGCTTCTGGCCCAGGACTAAGTGAGAAACAACAATTGTTTGTAGGGCTGGAAGTAACCTCAGGTCATTGAGCCAGTAAGAACCACGTATTAGGCAAAGAGAGTTTCTAAAAGACCTGTAAGGAAAGGGGCATCTCCAGTTAGCCCGTGGGTCTCATTCATTGGTTTTATTTATGCAACGTTTGTTGAAAGTTTACCATAAAATAGGTCTATGCTCAGAGCCAAAAAATACCAAGGTAAAAAAGATCAGTCCCTACCCTCTGGTATCTTATAGTCTAGGATAGGAGACAAATATATCGAGGTCACAGTCCAGTTTGACGAGGTTGCAGTCCAGTTTGACAAGGTCAAGGCAGGGGTATCTGACAGATTTAGGCCTTGGGGCAGGAGCGGAGAGATGGTTAGGGAGAGGATGCTTTTTAAAGAGAGTAAGAGGAAAGGAGGTAAAGAAGAGGAGGTTAGAGTACTTTACACAGAGGAAACTATGTATGTTACATAAAAAATAGGATGTGGATGAAATTCAAATTCTTTAATAACTGGAACATCATGGCACAGACAGAGGCCAAAACTCACCAACGTTCCCAATGGGTGCCTGTGGGCTGTGGAGCTTTCCTACTGATCTGGGAACTCTCAGAGTACAGGAGAGTAAAAAAATCAGGGTACAATGTTGGGTGTTCTAAGTCAAATGTTAGTTGCCCGTGGTGAGGGAATGACAGGCGGGGCCATAAGGGGGTCTCCAGGGTCCCAGCTCTCTGTTTCTTGATCTGGGTGCTGGCCGCACGGGTTTGTATACTTCGTGAACATAAATCGATTTGAACACTTGTGATAAATGCTCTTTCCAGTACAAATGTTTAGCAGAGTGTCATATGTTTGACAAAATGTTCCAAAACAAATAAATAAATACCATGCATTTAGGCAAGTCTCAATTTATGGGGAATGGCTCCAGCAAATTGTGTGTGTGGAGGAGATAAAAATAGAGACTTAGAGCGAAGCCATGTTAAAAGAGCCTTATGCACTGAAT
Organism: Tonatia bakeri; assembly: GCA_004024845.1. Classification (NCBI taxonomy): domain Eukaryota; kingdom Metazoa; phylum Chordata; class Mammalia; order Chiroptera; family Phyllostomidae; genus Tonatia; species Tonatia bakeri. Next base: position 100,388 of record PVIA01002526.1, read on the forward strand.
TAAGGAGTTTGAACTTGATCCTCAGAACTGCGAGGCCCTGTGGAAAGAATGAGCATGAGTTGGAGCTGAAGGGTGTTAGATTGCAGGCTCCAGACGCTGGCCCCTGCTCCCACAGTTTAGTTACTGTGTCATTGTGTGTAACGTTCAAGCACTTCCTCTGCAAAATCCACTGAAGCTTTTGTTTCCTCCTTAGGATGTTTTGAGAATTGAATAAGATAATACAAAAAAATAGTTAATATAGGGGGCACTATATATAAATATTTGCATTTTATTTTTTTAATCCTCACCCAAGGATATGTTTATTGATTTTAGATAGAGAGGAAGGGAGAGAGGGCAAGAGAGAAACATCGATGTGAGAGAGAAACATCCATCGGTTGCTTCCCATGCACACCCTGTCCGGGATCAAACCCGCAACCTGGGTATGTGCCCTGACCGGGGATCGAACCCACAACCTTTTTGGTGTATGGGATGATACTCCAACCAACTGAGCCACCTGGCCAGGGCATAAATATTTGCATTTTAGCCAGCTTCCTCAAGCAGGAGTGAGGAGAGTGGGTTGGGGTGTGGCCAGACCAGGGACAGAGAGATGAATCAGAAAGCTATGGCAGTAATCTAGTGAGGAAGGAACGAGCATGGCCAGGACAGGGACAGTGTAAATCAAGGAGAGATCATTACATTTGAGGGGCAGAATTATTAAGACTTGACCTGAGAGATGAAAGAGACAGCAACTCTCAGGTATCTGGCGCAGGTGACTGCGACGACGGAGATGCTGTTCGAAAGTCAGGAGGAGGAATGGGCAAGGGGGAAGATCGTGCATCCAGTGTGAAACCTGTTGAGATTGGGGGTCCTGGGAAGCATCCAGGAACCCCACTGAGATGTCTGAGATAAAGACATAGATTTGGGAAGTGTATAAAATACCGTTGAAGGCATGTGAGTAGATGAGGTCCCTCAGGGATGATACATCACGTGAAAAGAGCAAGGGGCCAAAGACGGAGCCCTAAGTGACATCAGCATTTAAAGGGGCAGACCCCCCTCCTCCCCCCCAAAAAGGAAACCATGAAGAAATTGGAGAAGAAATGATTGGAAAGGTAGAAGGGACAACCAAGAGAGTGCTATCGTGGTAGCCAAGAAGGATGTCATCGGTTGTAACAAATGCCACAGAAATGACGGGTTAAATGAAGGCCAGGTGTCTGCTGAGTCCTACCCATGATGGCTATTGGTGACTTCAGTGAGAGCAGTTCTGGCGATACGGAGGCAAAAGCAGGACTGTCCTGAGTGCATGGTACGAGGATCAGAAGAAGGGAGTCGACAGGTGCAGTCCGGGGCCGGGGGGCTCCAGGGCAGGAAGGGGGACAGTAGGAGGGACTGGCTTTCTCCAAGGTCAGAGAGCTTCCTGACCTTTTCCAGTGCTTACTCACCAGCACTCGTCTTGAAGAAGTTCAGAGATATCGCCCTCGCAGTCTCTCCCTCCCCCCCTTCTTTTCCATACTGAATTTCCTCTCCAGAAGCCAAAGAGTAACTTACATAACTTGAAACCCTTAATGTATATCTTTCAAGTGTTTTTAAAAGATGTTGAAAAGTAGGTATATTCGGGGAAGGTAGCCAGAAGAACCCAATTGTGAAAGGAGTTGGAGCAGGGGTTAGAGAAAGGAATTGGCTTCCAGTCAGCCTGCTGCCCCCTGCCTCTGCGACTCCTAGGGACTGGCCAGTGGCCCCCATCAGGGCATGTGCGTTGGAGAATGCCACTTAGTGAGTGCACTCACCACCTCTGTCTGGAGTCGAAGCCTGTTTCTCCCACCTCTGGCTTCAGCGGCCCTGCAAGCAGACAGCAGCATCCTCCTATAACGACCCCGTGCTCCAGGTCCTGGCTGGGCCACCAGCCTGCTCCCCACTCTGGGGGATGCTTGCATCCAGACTCAGTTCACACCCTTCTTCTCCTGCCGCTCCTCCATGGACCAACTCTGGCCTCCAGACACGGCTGAAAACTGCTGCCTTCAGGAGCCCCCTCGTGTCCCCTTTCATTAGTCACTCAGTCAGGGTGTGGTTCCTTTTGCATTTCCTGGGAGGTTCCTGTGAGTGACTCCCATTTTTGTCTATAACATACTTTGCCTCACTGGTGAAACTGTAAGGCCTCAGGGGGAATGCCCCACAGCCTCTAGTGGGGCGCTCCACGGAGAGCACCACCTCAGCTAAGGCTGGTCTGCAGGACATTGGGGTGTGAAGTCTGCATTGGACTGTAAGCTCCTCCAGAGCAGGCCGCTGGTCTCTTTCATCTTTTTACGCCCTTCACCACCGCTCTCCAGGGTGTCACTGTTCATCGGTGCCACAGACATGTACTGAGCACCTACTATGGCAGGCGAGGTCCCCATCTTGCTGAGTTTGTATTCTAGTAGAGGAGACAGCCAACAAGGGAACAAACAAATAAGTAAACCCCAGGCCGTGGCAGGCCCTGCTCGGGAAATAAACAGCTGTGTAACAAAGAAGGAGCACGTTTATGCTGAGGATGGAAAACCGGAAAGGAAGGACTAAGTTGCTCCTCGGTGTTCTTGTTTAATAGCCCCCACTCCCTGAACTTCTCTTTCAATAAAACATTTATTTGAAGGGGTGTAATAAGGTGACCTGTTATGCATTTTATTTCCCTGGTCCGTGGGCTCACAAACCACCCACACATCTGATTGCTGACAAATCGCAGTCTCCCTAAGGGTCGTCCATCTCACCTGCGCTATGGGGGTGGCAGCCCCGGGGCCTCGCGTATGTCTGATGGGGCACAGCACCGACACCTGTGTGAAGATGCTGCTGGTTTGTTTTGCAGGTGAGCCGGCCTCATCCTGGTGATCACCCCCTCCTGATCCTCTTCGTGGTAGGCGGAGTCACAGTCTCTGAAGCCAAGATGATCAAGGACCTCGTGCCATCCCTGAAGCCAGGAACTCAGGTACAGAGTCATCGGTGATAGGAATGAGAGTCCTGGGCCAGGAGTGGGAAGGGCAGGCAAGGGCCCTTCATCGGGCTTCCTGGCATTCCCATCTCCATCCTGGCTTCTCCTCTCCAACCTGCTCCTTCCCAAGGCACGTTCTGCTTCTGCCTGCCCCAGGCCAGCCATCCTTCCTATGAGGGTAAGGGGGGCTCTCCTTATACAGTCCTCTCTGGCTTCTGGGCTCCAAGGGCTGACACACTGTTGTCCTGATTCCCAGTTCCTGCGTATGTTCTCTAGTGTCCAATCAGCTCTGAATCCCGCAAGTGTTTTCACTGCTCTCCAAGCTCCAGGGACTTGAGGATAAATCCCAGGACGACCTCCCCACTGTGGCAGCCAGACGACCTGGCTGGAGGAGTCGGGGAAGGGGCATTGTCAAAACAATGACAAGTGTAGAATTTTCCTCCTCTGTAGCCTCCTGTCAGGTCCCACCTCACTCCCCAAGTAAGTGACCTGGTGGTTAAGAACAGGGACCTCTTGATTTTACAGGCCTGTGTTCAAACCTTACCTCTGCCTTTTACTAGCCAGGTGATTTAGGAGAGAAAGGCCCTCAGTTTTCTAATTTAGGAAACGGGCTTAGGTGATGTGAATCTGAAATAAGGTAAGTGGAGAAAAGGTGCCTGGTACGTGCCCCACCATCAGTGATGGCTAGTCATTATCAGCCACCTCTGAGGGGCCACCCGCCCGCTCTGCAGGAGCTGCTGAGACTCCTGGTATGAGGCCACAGCAAACCGAGGAGAGAGACTCCAGGAAAAGCAGAGCCCTGCCTCGGGGGGACTCTGATCTGGTTGGGGAAGCAGAGCCTGTAACTCAGTAAGATGAAAACCCTGCTTTGGCGGGTTTGCCCGAACGCACCCTGGGATGGAGATGGGAGAGCAGGCGGTTTGCGTGGGAGGTGATCCCCAGAAGCAGAAGCGGGGAATCAGAAAAGAGGAATGGCAGGGGGAGAACACCCAGGAAGGGCGCCTCCCTGAGGCGGTGCTGCCGTGTGTCACTGAGGCCAGGTCCTCGGGGCCCCAGGCGGGGGTCTCACACACCTCAGAACTGTGCTGCTGGGCAACCGGGAGTTGGGGACACCTCACATACTCTCCTCCCACGCCACCCCCAGCTGTGCCTGGCCTCTGGGGGCTTGTCTTCAGCTTTGTGCCACCTCTGCATGCAGCTGAGCAGCTTTCTATGGTTTGCAGAAAGCAAACCAGAGAGGTGTGGCTGCTTCTTCAGGTGGGCCGCTGGCTTGTGCAGGAAACTGCTCATCACTGCACAGAAACCAGGTGGGATCCCAGCCCAGGCCTGGCTGCCAGGGCTGCCGGTGTCTTTGTCTCCCAACTCAACCCGCTACTGAAGTTTCACCAGCCATGACCACGGCAGGTGATAGTAACAGCAGCCAGCCAAGTGTGCCCTCCTTCTTGCCTCCTATGAGGTCCTGCTTCTTGGTCCAGGCCGTTCCTGCATCTCCACTGGCACCCAGAATCCACACCGTGCAGTGCAGCACCAAGCTGCCTGCTCACCACTTTATGGGGCCCAGTCTCCTCAAGCAAACGTGAGCTCCGTGAGTTCAAGGGCTACGGCTCCTCCCGTGGTTGAGCACACGGCAGGAGCTCCACCAGCCTGTGGTGTCTGCCCTGATTGGCTGCAGGAGGACTGCATTGGTGCCCTCAGAGTGGACCAGCTGGTGAAGCAGAGGGACCTGGTCCCCACTGTTTTCCAGATACCCAACTGAGAATAGGACCTGGGTACCTAGGGAACTATGGCAGATTCTTGAGCAGGGGAGTGACCAGTCACTGGCTGGGACCTTTTCTGCTGTTACTCTCACGTGTCATGGTCATAGCTGGTGAAGCTTCTGATAACGTGGCAAATTCTGCCTCACTCAACAGCCTCTCTGTCAGCAGCGTTAAGGATCTGTTTCATGAGTGACTGCCTTTGCGGCGAGACTTTTAGTTTTTCGATCAGAAAGCACGCTTCTCACTGCCCCTAACACGGCAAACCAAATTCTTAGCTCTTCAGAACAGTTACGCATTGTAACAGCCTGACAGACATGTTAATCCCCACTCTAAAAGGATAAAATGCAGACGTTTTCAAAGCCAAGTGGCCAGAGTTTGACAACAGAAATGGGAATCCGAGGTGGCTTGCTGCAATCTGACCCACGCTCAGTCATCTGCAGAGAGAGCCTCCCAAAAAATCCTGGGCTTAGGGAGACGCCTTGACTGCTCACTATCCTTTGTGCAAAAAGCCCCCGAAGAGTTAACAGGCCAGAGGGAAATTTCAAGAAGTTCTTCCGCCTTGTGCCCTTTGACCTCTAGTTTCTGAGAGGAGGTGGATTACCTGGGTGCCTGCTGAGTGGCCCTGTGGAGGCAGATCTCCCTTTCTCAGTGCCCCACACACTCCCGGCCGCCCGGACTCTGCAGCTCCCTCTGCCCGGACCTGGGCACGAGCAGCCTCCCACTTCAGAAGCACAGAAGTCGGGCGTTGCTGCTCTGGCTGCACACAAGCTAGACCTGCGTGAGAGCCACCTGTGCTCACACTCCCTGCTGCTGGAGGACGCGTGTGGACTAAACCGAATCTGAGCACCAAGGGACTCTCAGAGACACCTCTGGCAACCAGGAGAGTGACTCGGACTTGGTCGTCATTGGAAACAGTGACAATATACGTATCCGATAGGTCAGTACTCCTTCTGTCTCTAATATCCAGCCTCCACTTGACCATCTCCAGTGACAAGGCTGTGCCCCTCCCACGGCAGCCTCCTGGAGTCTCGCGGGGCTTCCTTGATGTGACTGGTCTGCGCCACTCGAGACGAGTCCCAGTCGGCCTCCTCGGAGCTCTCACTCATCAGTGCAGACCCAGCATCGGGCTCCCCAGAATCTACAAGCAAATCAGGCTCATCCTCCTTCCACAGGTCTCCCACCCAGGTCAGCTCTTCTCCAAACTGAGTAGCGTCAGTCTCTACAGCCACACCACCCCAGCCCAAGACAGGTCGGAGTGCTCTCACTGCTGTGGTGGCTGTCCTCAACCGCAGGGTGTCCGTCTCTGCACGCAGATGGACCTGAGAGTCATGCCCTGCTTAGGGCAACTGGGGTGCATCCTCCCCCCACCATGACCTGCAAGGCCCCACAGGACCTCAACCCCAGCCCTGCCATCGCTCCCTTCCAGCCTCGGGCCTTTGCACTCTTCACTGTCTCATTCCCAACACTGCAAACAGGGCCTGGCGCTGGGTGTCTTGACTGTTCATTGGGTGTCAGATATTGGACAATGGAACCTTTACTTGTGTGACTGCAGCACAGGTAAAAATTACTTTTCTGGGGACTACACCAGCTTGTTGATTCATACTGAGATTACAGACAACTGAAAGCACCTGTCTTTTGTATCAGTTGCCACTCACCCATATCTTCTCTACTTAACACCTGCGTGAGTGTGCTTGGCCCCACGGACGGGAAGCTACAGGCATGTCTGTCAGAGTGGACTGGTGGGTTATCCATCTGCTCTGTGTCAGGCCCTGGCCTTCGTGCTGCAGCTGAGCGGGAAAAGCCAGACATTTTCCCGCTTCCAGGGAACTCATGCTCCACTAGCGAGTGGCCGACACGAAACACGGAAACTGCAGCCGGAGATGAGTGCCAGGGGTGCACAGGTGCTGTGGTGGGAGTAACTGCAGGGGAGGTTCCTTCCGGCGGCATGGGCGTGGAGGAGAAGGCTGTGGCTGGAGTGAGAAAGGCGCTCAGGGATCAGCCCTTTCGGGGGAGGCTGATAGAATCCATCAGTGGCAAATCCAGAAATGAATTCTCTTTCACGAAAGTGACAAGGATTGCCCGAAACAGTGGGAATCAGAGACTCACACTTGCCCCTCCCCTAGGACTGTTCCCGTATTCTACAATGGGAGTGTTTTCTCCACTCTCGGCTGGGGTGGTGGTGGACGTGCTGACGAGAGAATTATGGGTAGCTGGAGAAGGCCCTCTTTCTTGACTACGAATAAAAAAGGGTCAAAGAGACAGCTTGCCCCACCCCACCGCACACAACCACAGCCACAGCCACAGCCACAGCCACAGCCACAGCCGGGAGGCTCTGCAGGCTCCCTCGCTCCTCAGTCACTCTCCCTTGAAGCCCTGTGTGGGGCTCTGAGCCCAGACAGCCCCACAGGCTGAACTCGGTAGCTGGGTGGTGGCCAGGAATCCTGCAGAATCCTGGGGTTGTGGGAGGAAAATAACAGGGAGGGGCCCTCCCAGAAAATAGAGGAGCAGGCCAGCTCAGGAAATAGGAGGACCAAGCGGGCAACTTGACCCAGCCATCCACCGCTTTTTAGTTCAGGCACGTGTGTGCTGCCCTCATGTTCATGTGGCACTCCACTCCTGGGGCTGAATATTTGGTGAGAATATAACTTTTCAACAACAACCCCCAAATATGCTCACACACACAGTTTTGCACCACTTCGGGGGCCCAAGGCCACCTAACTCCTGACTCTGAGCCCTGGCTCTGGGTTAGTCTGAAGCTGACAGGAAGCCCAAGGAGAGAAGTCAAGAGACTTTTTTTCTTTTTTTTATTGTATTTTTTTCCATTGCCATTTATTCTCCTTAGACCCCCAGCCATCACCACCCTGTTATCCATGTCCATGAGTCCTTTTTCCTTTTTGAGTCAATCCCTCCACCCCCTAACACCTCCAGTAGCTGTCATCCTGCTCTTAAAAAAACAAAGCAAAATAAAACAAAGCCTCAGAGGGGACAAAGGTGAGGAGGAGACCTGTCACCTCCCGCTCCCCGAGCCGGGAGCTAGGAGAGCCCAACAAGCACAGCACACTGACCTCTGACACTGACCTCTGACTCAAAAGCAGGTCAGGCGGCCCCCAGGAGGTTTCCTGGGGGCTTGGCCTGGTCCGTTGGGTTAATCCACGGTCCCACCGGTTTCACGAACAAGGCTTGGTGTTTACCACAAGTGCATGAGTGTGTGGGTGGGTGCGTGTGCATGTGGGGGTGGATAGAGGCTTAAATATGATACGTGCTCAAAACCAACCATTGAATGGCTGCAGATGCGTGTTGGTGCCTGTGCACGTGTGGGCTGCCGTTCCTGGGCAGAATCTGCCAGGTTTAAAAGAAAAAGGGAGACAAAAATGTTATCCCTTGCTCTCCTTTCAGCTCACAATGTTAGAAATCAGAGGGTTACAGATTCTGAATCCCAGGCTGCCCAGCTTCCTCTGCGTCCTGCAGGAATAGGACCAGAAGGAATAGGAAGGGGCTGGCACTTACAAATTACAGTGATGGCCTGGAGAAGCAGCGAGTGGAAGGGAAGTGATGGGGTGGGGTTGCCCTCGCAGGGTTGCCTGCTCCTGCCGGAGGGCAGGCCGAGAACAAAAACAGAACCGTCCCTCGTCCCGCTGAGCCAGGGCCTTCCTGGAGCCCACGGCTGCTTTAAGGACTCGGTTCTGAGGCTTTCAGGGAACCCTGGTCTCCTCCACGCCCGTCTCGCAGATGGGAATTTCCATCAGTGCCCTCGGTTACTCGGGAAAAGCCAATTCACTAAAAGGAATTCTCTAGCGTTCAATCTGCCTAATATCACACATTTGATGACTGTTTATAAAATTTACATTCCCTATCTCACAGACCAGTTTCAGACTCTCAAGCTTTTTCTTTATCATTTTTGAGATTTTTGGGGTGCTTCCCCCCCACCTGCCTTATTTCTTAGAATCTTAAGGATTATTTTAGCCAAGTGATGCAGAAATGCCATTAGTTGAATAAAAAAAGGAAAAAAAAGAAACCTCTGAAAAGGCTCAAAAGCAGTCTGGAAACCCAAAGATGCCTAACATAGGATAATGCTTAAGGACCGTCACCTGTTACATTGTGAAAGAAACGTTAGCAGCGCAATCCTGCTTGTTCTTCAAAATAGGAATTTTAGACAAATGAGCTCCTTGTTGAACTGATTTGAAACAGATTTACCCAGAGTTCTCTGAGCTGTGATTTACTAGAGAAACGTCCTGCTGATGGTGCTCAACTCACTGCCTCCTTCATTGTCTTAGTGGTTTTGTTCATTCACTGAATGATCCCCTCTTGGTACATCAAGGACCTGAACTGGACCAGGCCCTGTGCTGAGAAACAATGAAAAGACTCGGTTAAGGAAACAGGGAAGACAGGGCGATGCCAACAGCCGTGAGATCACAGTCAGGCCCCAGGGGGCAGAAGACATCTGAGAAGGCTTCCTGGAGGTGGTGATGCCTGAGCAGACTCGGAGGTCTTCAAGCAAAGTTTGAGGGAACTCATGTTCCACGTAAAGAAGCATCTCCAGAGTTCCAGCTGCGAAGCCGAATATGGTTGAGCGTGGCGAGAATGTGGAACTGAGGCTGAGTGGGACCGTGGCAGGGGGCTGGGTGTGGAGTGCTGAGCAGCCCTCAGACTCTAAAATTCCGAAATGCCCTCTTAGGGGGCTGGGCTGACCAAAGGGCAGGAAGGAGGCGACAAGGATCGCCCAGAGCCAGACAGGGAGCACAGCAGAAGGTGAAGGAAATAATAGTGGCTACCGTTTCTAAGCCCCTCTAGAGCCTGTCATCGTGCTGAATATTTTACATATCTGTTCACATTCGATCTTCGTAATAACCATGTGAAGTGGGTGTCACTATTCCTACTTTACAAAGAAATTGAGTCTCAGGGTGATTAAGCAACTTCTCCAGAGTCATTTGCCTGGAAAGTGGCCCAGCTGGGGTCCGACCCAGCATGGACACGCCTGAGGCTGTGCTCCCAACCACAGTCCTATCCCATGAGAGTCCTTGGTCTCAGCACTGCTTTCTCCCCTCCTCCCAGACTTCCTAACTTACTTCACGTGCCGCCTGTCTTTTCCATCTGTTTCTCTTCACTCTCCACAGAGCAGGCCCCAGACATCTGTGGCTCAGCCCACATGCTGTGTAACTACCTGCTTGTTTAGCGGTGAGGGGCCTGGGCTCTGGTTCCAGCTCGGTGGAGGTGACCGAACCCAGAGTCTCTGTCAGGGTGGCTGGAAGCCCAGTGTACAGCCCAGGAGTGACAGATGCTTTCGGCCCAGGCGTCGCTGCTCCGTAGAGTCAGCATGGACTGAGTCGGTAGCCCTTTCTCTCCAAGTCCCCCAGTCCTGCCAACGAGACTTCCCGAGAGACTGACTCCAGCCTTTACACTTGCCCTCAGCTCGGCTGGGGAAGAGTCTGCCATCTTGGCACTGGAATTAAGGGCGACAGAGCCTGGCAGTGGTGGCGGGGGCTGGCAAGTCACAGAGCAGAAGAGGGGACCTTGGCACACTAGTTACTCTGGCCTCTAGGACCTCACACAAGTCTGTTACCAAAGACTGTGCCAAGGATTTTTGTTTTTACATGTGTATTTTTTTAAATATCTGAATAAGTTTCTTAACTTGTGGTCTATGAATCCTAGTTGTCTATGCACATCACCTGAAACCACGTTCAGAATCTTCTGTGTATGAACATATGCATACTTTTCTTAGGTTTCATAAGATTGAAAAGGAGGTCTATGACCCAACCACAAAACCACAATAAAATAACAGCTCACGACTGCCGAGCCCCCCAGCCTGTGCTATACACACTTGACCTTTATGTAAGCCTTGCCGCAATGCTGTGAGCGTGGGGCTGTTGTTTTCCCTCTGGGACAGACAGGCGGAGGCTCCAAGTGGGGTGACTTTTTCCCAGGGCAGAGCGGTGGAGCTGGGCTCTATGGGGGTCCGATGGGGGAGCCACTGTTCTTAGCCAGCTGTTAGGCTTGGTGTAGAAGCCCCTGAGGAGCGAGTGGAGACCCTCTCCAGAGCCACATGTTCCGGTGCCGTCTACACCGTGTGCGGGGGATGGGGGTGCGAAGATTCGCTCACTGCTCTCAAACTCTCATCTTGCAGCTTTCAAGGAAAAATGCGAGCACAGATTTTAGGTACTTTTTCTGCCAAAAATGTGACTGGGCTGACATTAACCATATATTTTTAAAAATAATTCTCTTTCAAGAAAAAGTAAAATAGCTGCTTCTAATTTTTGTTTTAAACAGAAGAAGTTTTAATAACCCTTACTTTCTTAACAACAGCAAGAAAAATGTAAAGTGCTTCTTTCTCTCCCCTCCCACCTTGACTGCATCGCCATCTGCTTCTGCTCCTCAGTGGAGCGTGCGGGCTGTTCTTGACCAGGGAGCTGGGAAGCGGGAGCTGGTTAATTCACTGGTCTGGTTACACCGGGAACAATTTGGGGGCATGGGAGGGAGACAGCGAAGTGTGCAGGATCCACCTGAGCTCTCCCAAAGGGCACAGCTAAGCAGAGTGGCCAGGTGAAGGCCAGGCCTGATGCCGGCCTTGCAATTGTCCTCACTCAGGTGCTGGGCTGTGGAACTCTGATTCTAGAACCTCTTCTTCAATCCGCATAGACCTTCTCATCCAGTGGCGTTCAACACCAGCCTGTACAAAACCTCTCTGGCTGTTACAAAGCATATCACAGCCCCAGCGCCATCCTGGGCAAGAAGTCCCCTGTGCTGCAGAGACAAATCTGCCCCAGAGGAGAGGCCAGACTCAGGGAAGCAGGAAGGGTCACCTGTCACAGGGACAGGCCAGAGAGGCCCGAAGGTTGTTTAGACTGGGGTGGAAGAAGCAGCCTTGCCCGGAGCCCTTGACCACAGAGAAGTGACCAGACGGACACTTGGATGCTGGGGCCAGCCTGCCTGGGTTAGAATCCCGACTTAACGACTCTCTCTGTATCTTTGGGCAAGTTCCTTACCCTTCCTGTACTTTATTTTCCTTACCTGCAAAATAAGAATATATTACCTATTTCGTAGGGTTGTTAAGAAGGTGAAATGGATATTAAAAGAGATCACTCTCAGAGCTGGCACATCAGAAGGACTGATAAATATTAGCTGATATCATCATTATCATATCGTTGCTATGGGTGGAATTGCGTCCCCCTCCCAACAGATGTGGAAGTCCGAGCCCCTAGTACCTGTGAACGTGCCCTTATCTGGAAATGGGCCTTGGTCGGTCGTGCACATGGACAGCAGCATGGGGATCGCCTGAGGGAGTGGCGGGGCTGGGTGGAGGGGGACAAAGAGGGGAAAAGTAGGACACATGAATAGAAAAAGCAATAAAATATTTAAATAAAAAAAGAAAGCAACGGATCTCTGTAGATGATCAGATCAGACGAGGTCGCTGGGTAGACTATCAGACTGGGTCCTGATGAAGAAGGGAAACCAGACAGAGACAGAGGAAAGGCCATGTGAAGACTCGAGGACGCTAGGAGGGTGGCGTGGGACAGAGCCTCCTTCAGGGCCTTAGAAAAAACAGTCATGCCAGCACCACCTTGGACTCCTGGCTCCTGAACTATGAAACAGTAAATTTCTGCTATTTAAGTAATGCAGTCATCATCACTATCACCCACAACAGCATTTACCTCTTGAGTGTACCTTGTTGTGCTCCTGGAAGGAAGGAGAAACCTCTACATCAAGATAAAATTACTGGATTGAAAAGCGACAATATGATCCAATCCAATTCAGCAGCAAGGTGGTGGCTGGGACAGGCCATTCTCAGTGCCTATTGGTTAAAGGTTTAGTGGACACAGCCCCGCTGTCCCACAGGTCATCCTTCCACCCAGGCCAGTAGCATCTGGTGGCATCAAGCTGCTACCTTCTGCCTTTTTCCCCACAGTATCCACTCCATGCCTATGCCCAAAGAAATTTGTTGCATTTTCTTTCTCATCACTTAATAACCTGAGATCGCTCTCCTAATTGTCTGCACTGCATTTGCCCCTCCTGTTGTCAGGTTATTGTGCTGTCCACACGACTCCTGAAGCCACTTAACATCCCTGAGCTGATATTTGCAACTGATCGGCTGCATCCAGATGGTGGCTCCTGAGCATCCCCTAAGAAGACAAGATCTACCCAAGACGGAGATATCGATCCTCTGATCTGTCACCGTTCGAGTTATGCCTCCAAGTCCAGTGTCCCTGGTATGGCTGAATTTTGTCCAAAGGGTCCTGAGAACCACACAGGGAAGTGGTTGGCTGGATTTTTGATTCTTTAAAAAAACATTATTTTTGTTCCTCAAAAGGTGTCAACTGTCAGCTGGCCCAATTCATAATAATTCCCATTTATCCTTAATCTTCTATTTGTGATCTTCCTGATTCTGACTGCAAGTTCTATAATTCTAAATAAATGCCTGTTGGGGAGTGTTGGTAGATTATAAGCCCTTTGATCTGCAGTTGCTCAAAAAGAAGTTAGACATGCTTTAGAATTATAAATGTGAGGAAACTTTGGGTTTTTTTCTTAAGATCACATTACTGAGGGAGGGAACATTGCAAATGGGATCTGAGGCTTTATTTCTGTCTTGGTCTGAGACAAGTTTGAGAAGGGGTGTCAGCCGGAGGGAATGGGCTAGGGCTGCTCCGGCTGTAAACCCACCCACCGTGACAAAGGCTGCATTGTCCCAGCCTGTGTGCCGGCAGGGCCCCCAGCCTCCTGGGAACCACAGTAGGAGGAGGCTGGTTGGAGGGCTGTCTCTGCCTGTGAAAGGTCCCCATCCCTCCCCAAGGAAGACCCATACAGGTATCTGGTCCCAGGGAGTCTACATTAGAACCCTAACCCCTGTGACTTTTGTGATTTAGTTCCTATTGAAACATAAAGCTTTCTTTTCTGTAAGTCTAAATTTTTCTTCTGGCCATAGCAAAAAACCTAGAACCATCTAGTGAAATTATACAGGAGTTCCAGCAAAACTTAACACACACGTTTGTAGGTGAATGGTTGATGGGAATTTCTAGCATCTCTGAAAGGTGTCTGTAGAAGGAGATAAAGCTGAAACAGCGTCTGGTGTGGATTAAACAGGTAGAGGAAACAAAATATAAGTCGAAACGTGTGTCTCTCACTTCTCAACAAATCACTGTCATTTCATGGAAACACTATGAAACTGGAAAGCATTCTGGGATGTAATCAAAGCAGGTTTTGAAGAACTGACTTTTTTTTGTCCAAGAGTGTTTTCCACCTCACACCAGTTCTTTTGTGGTGCTCAGTATTAGACACCTCAGGGGCTCCTTCCATTGGGCTAATCTAGAGGTTTGAGTTTGAATGAGAAAATGGTAGCACCCAAAAGGAAATGATAATTGAAGAAGGAATCAGTATTTTCTAAAATTAAAAAAATTAAGAAGTAACCTGCTGTGTCTCAAATCTGTATTCATTCATTCAGCCAGTCATTCCATTCGCTCCCAAATGCCACATGAGCCCCTGGCTCCAGCCGGGTGTTCCGCTGGATTCCTGCTGCTGTGGCAGTGAGCTGAGCCAGACGCATCCGTGACCCTGCGGCTCGCACAGACCGAGCAGCTGGTGCCTTTCCTGACGGCTGGGCCCTGTGTGAGTCTCCAGTCAAGGTTAAGTGTTAAACCATGTGTCTCTCTGCAAAGGAAATTTTTTGGAAATACAAAAACGAAACTGCTAACAAGAGGTTACCTCTGGGAAGAAATATAAAGTGAGAGGGCTAAGAGAAGGGAGGAGTCTTGCTCTTTTTTATACATATATTCAAATATTTATTCTTATTTAATATTTAACTACAGCCTACTCAGCAGCTCATAATCCTCTTGTTTGAGTTTTTGTTCTGATAGAATTTGTCTACTTTATTGCAGTATAATTTACACACAATGAAAATGGTCTTGTTTGAAATGCACAGGTCAATGATTTTTTTTAAAGATTTCCTTTATGTATTTTTAGAGAGAGGGGATGAGAAGGAGAAAGAGAGAGAGAGAAACATGTGAGAGAGAAACATCGATCGGTTGCTTCCCCCACACCCCCAACCAGGGACCTGGCCCGAAGCCCAGGCATGGGCCCTGCCGGGGATCACGCCTGCAGCCTTCCACTTCACAGGCCAGTGCTCAGTCCTCTGAGCCACACCAGCCAGGGCTCCAAGAGTTTCAGTTAATGTGTATACCGTGGAACTGTCACCACAGTCAAGAAATAGAATGTCCCCCGCCTCCAAAGATCCCCTTGTGTCCCTTTCCAGTCTGTTTCCTCATCTGCCTCGAGCCCCTAAGCAAACACTGATTTGCTTTCTGAAAGTATAAATTCGTTTTGCCTTTTTTAGAATTGCATAAAAATGGAATCAGTTTGTACTCTTGTATCTGGCTTCTTTCGCTCAGTAAAATGTTTTTAAGATTCATCCATGTTGTCGTATATCAGTAATTTTCTCTCTTTTTCCTTTTTATTGATGAGTGGTGATCTGTTGTTCAGATATATGATAGTTCATTTACCCATTTATGTCCTGAACAGTTGGGTTATCTCCAGGCTTGAGCTGTTACGAATTGAGCTGCTGTGAACATTGCAGGTCTTGCTCTTGATATACTTGTGTTATTTGAATTTTTTTTTCATAGCAAACATGTCTAGTATTTCCGTATTAATCTTGTGACCCTAATGTATTTTTGCAACCTAATTTTTTCTTTTATTTTTTTTTTAATTTTATTAATTTATTTTTGGAGAAAGGGGAAGGGAGAGAGAGAGGGAGAGAAACATCAATGTGTGGTTGCCTCTCACACCCCCCATACTGGGGACCTGGCCTGAAACCCAGGCATGTGCCCTGACTGGGAATTGAATCAATGACTCTTTGGTTTGCAGGCTGGTGCTCAGTCCACTGAGCCACACCAGCCAGGGCTGAATGTTCTTCTTTAAAAGAAAAGATTAGCTCTGGTTGGCGTGGCTCGGTGGATTGAGTGCTGGCCTGTGAACCACAAGGTTGCTGGTTCGATTCCCAGTCAGGGCACATGTCTGGGTTATGGACCAGGTCCCCAGTGGTGGGGTGTGTGAGAAGCAACCACACATTGATGTTTCTCTCCCCCTCTTTCTCCCTCCCGCCACCTCTCTAAAAATAAATAAATAAAATCTTTAAAAAATAAAAATAAAGAAGAACATTCAAAAGCTTCTAGTCTGAGATGATAAAAGGTGGAAAAGTTATTGTAAATGTTATCTTTAAGCAGTTACTCTATCCCAATAACGCTCTCAGTACTGTGTTACATATGGCCAAAGGCAGCCTCTGGGGGTGGAGGGAAATGTCAGAAGTTGGGTTTATAACAATTTTTCCCATCTCTGTGGTCATTGGTTGGAGCAACCGAGCAGGGTGAGCAATCAGGTAGTAGAAGGCTTTGGAGAAAATGTGGGACGGAAGGAGTTTCAAGTGACCGGAGTTTTGTTTGAATAAGAAGGTAGGAGGCACAGGGCAAAGCACTGCTTCTTCAGTTAAAAGCAGGAGGAATGTAATGGGAACTTGGATAGATCCTGCAAGGAGTCTTTACCAGATAAAGAAATAGAGGGATCTCAGGAAACAGTGCACTGGCCTGTTGGCAGAGCTTCCCGAAGCCTTCTCCACCGAACAGCATACCATAGCTCACTTCTCCCAGTCTCAGTTGACTATGAATTGGACAGTGGTAGGACCTACTGCTTTGGGCTGTTGTGAGTGTTAGAAGAATTAATTAAACTTGTGAAGAACATGGCACATGGCAAGCTGGCTGAGCGCATGTCAGAGCACCACCGTTGTAGTAAGCGTCCAATGCGTGCTCACGCAGGGCCTGTGTCTCTAATATAATGAACTTTCTCCATCGTTAATATCAGCCACGGAGTAAATGTGTGGATTCTGAGGCTGACACCCTGAACTGGCATTTGAACCTCATCCAGATGTACCAATTCCAGGGATTCTCCCCCCACCCCAGATGTCTGCTACCTACAGGTGGCTTCAAAGGCTGAGCTGAGTGGCAATGCTGGTTTCTCCTCTCTGGCTGAGTCTGAGGGTTTACCCGCTACACCCCAGCCAGCCAGAGCCAAAGCAAGCACATACAAATGCAAACCTCTGCCAAACCTACAGGCCACTCTCTAAACACAATTGGCAGGGGTGTAAATACTCTGTAGCAATTGACTTCTGCCTTTGTCAACTCTCCTTCTGGAGTCCACTCTCCTGGCAAACAAAGTGCGCACAGCGAAGTGCTTGGATGTGCTGGGGAGCTGCGCCAGCCAAGGGTTGACCCGGGGGCCAGAGCCCATGGAGCCAGCCCCGTCTACGTCAGGGCCTCCCATTGCAGTGTCATCCCAATGACAGAGCACTCTGTCAAGCCTCCCCCATGACCACTGCTGTTTATTTCACACAGATGACCAGAAGCAGAATCTCAACAACAAATAATCCAGTATTACAGGGTTGTCTGCTATCCCTGCTCAAGGAACGTGAAGAAACTGCATCTCTATTTTAAAGGGAATTTTAAAAGATAAAACCAGATGATGGAGGGTAGTTGAGAAGGGAGCATGAGATCTTGCCACAGTCAGTGATAAACTGAATCCTGTTCTCTTCTCACCAAGTTAGGAGAGCAATGAGAACAAGAAGGACTTACTGGAAGCTTCTCTCTTTAGACTCTAAAGGGAGTACAGAAAACACCAGTGTTCCTGGGTTGTTTATAATGAATGAATAAACAGAGCCCTGTAGTGAGTGCCCTCTGGACCGATGCGAGAGCCCTGTCTTGACTCCTGGGCAGACTGTGGGGCGGGGCCCCTCCTCCCCACAGGCGCAGAGGCAGGACCAGGCGTTAGTCACCCAACTGCCCAGTTTTGAGGGAGCTGCCACAAGCTTGTTCATTTGTCCAGAAAACACACTGGTTTTCTCCCCCTTTGGAATGTAAGGTGAATGTCGAAATCCCATTTTTCACGAGAATGAAGGGCTCACTGTAAATACACCCATAGCTGGGGGCTGGCTGGGTGGGCCCTGGGCTGGGCGTGCAGCTGCCAGTGGGCAAGGGGCCAGGAGGGCCAAGAAGGGTCAGCCAGCTCCGCACTGGGCCACTCCAGGCAGGCTACAAAGTGTTGGGAATGTTTTTGATTTGCAGCAGGGAGGAAACTCGAAAGCCAGACATCACGACAGACCAGGATCCGGTTCTGAGGCAGACGGGCTGTGGGCTGTGGGCTGGGCCCCGCCCCTGCTTGAATGTCTTTATTACCGAGCTGGGACTGGAGGTCCGTGAGCAGCCGGCTGATGGCAACAGCAGATGTGGCTGTGGCAGCCAGGTGGGCCTCGGGCCAGGGAGGAGCCACAAGCTCCTAGTAGCAACAGAAAGACTGAGAAAAGGACCGGAACACGGGCCAGGGCAGGGAGGGCCAGCATGTGGAAGACAGAGAGGAGAGCTACAAGCGGGATCTGCTGAAAGCAGCCAAGCTGGGAAGCTGCGAGCCAGCCGCCTGGGTTTGTTCTGTGACGTCAGACGGACGTGAGGGCGAGTCCTGGACCTGCCACTTCTTCTGAGCCTCCCTCGCGTGTCTCCGTAGAGGGACTGACGATGGATTGCGGGGTTGGCGTGGGGTTGGAATACATAGAAACGGTCACTGCTACTACCTGTGTGGCCCTAGGCAGGTAATTTAACCTTTCGGGCCTCACTTTTCTCATCTTTACCAGGGAATCCTTCCTCGCAGGATTCTTCAGAAGATTAAAAGAGATAATTTATAATCTGGCACGTTGTAAATGCTCAAAAAATTCTAATCCTTTCCATTCTCCACTCCCTGGCTTCCACTTCCACCCCCCTCCCTGCACCTGCCCCGCCCTGTACACACACATCCTTCCCTTCCCTTCCCTTCCCAGGTGGCAGAGCAGGGGTTCCCCCATGGAGGCTGGAGCGGGGGTTGCTCAGTGCTGTTTGGTCGTAGTTCAGAAATTTAAAAACAGTTTGAATGCTTACTGTGTGCCATGGGAAGGCGAGCAGAACACAGCCTTGGGGCCAAAGCTGCACCTGAATCCACACTCAGCCGTTTTCCGGGTATGGGGTTCTCCGCCAATCCTGTGCACCATGCGTGGCCCTCCACCTTTTCCATAAAATGGGAGAAATGATGCCCACCTCATAGTCCATTTTAAGAATTATGTCTGTGCTTTTAGTAAGGGACCAATTAAAAGAATCTTAAAAATAAAGAAAATAATATAAAAACAGAGAAACAGGGTTTAAGAGGCATTGTACTAATAATGAGAGGAGCAAAGGTAATAAAACACGAAGCTAAAATTTATGAGAAAGTGGACACAGCTGGGACTCGTGTGGTTTCCAGCTCTCTCTCTCTCTCCCTCTCCCTCTTCTGCCTAGAATAAACCACTCTATTCCTCTGGATGGAACAGAGCTGTCAGACCCCTTGCAGCCCAGACTTCCAAGGTGAAGTATGAGAAACTGAGGCCAGCGCATTAGGAGGTGAGGGGCAGCCGTGGGCACCAGGAGGCGCAGCTCAAAGCCCAGCCAGGGAGCAGGAGAGGGCTGCGGGGGTCTGCGCAGGTGTGGGGCAGATGGGAAGAAGAGGGGACGGTGCCCCGTGTCGGTAATAAATGGGAATGCAGCACTGCCCAGTACCTCTGCAAGAGAGAGCCCAGCGGAAAGTTCTCTGTCTTTAACTCCAGGACTTGGGCAGAAGACCATTGTTAAACATACAGAGATTAACCTCTCGCTCACTGGACGTTATAAACACAACCACACAGAACGAATAGAAATAAAAGTGAGCAGATGCTAGTCAGGAACACTTGTCACTGCCTTTGAATTGAAATGCTTTTTGTGTCAGCACCGTTTCCGTCCCTGCCCCCGACACAGGTTGAGTTAGGCCTGACACATTGGAAATCGCCCTCCATATAAGGTAGGGTTCGGGGCATCACCAAAAACCCTGTTGAGAGCAGGCGGGGTATTTATGCTGTGAGAAAACAGATTTAAAATCCTGGCACCGTATCACAGTGGACCCTCAGCAGCTATTCTGGCTGCTTCTCTCTGTCCCATGACTTTGTATTTGCTGTAGCATCTTCTGTATGAAATCTCAGAAAGGAATAAGAGTACCGAATATTGTAAACGATAGTGTGAATGGAGCCACTTTAAAACAGAGCCGGAGCTGCTATGCCCAAGGAACTGCCTTGCACGCCTTATACCTCAAACCTTGGAATGTTAAACAGGGCAAAATGACCTTTGCACTGGGCCTGAGCAACCTTGTGTCCCAAAGAACTTTAATGAAGATACCACGATGACTATGGTACGGATGACCTCAGGACTGAAAACTGAAAACACCGCTTAGAATTAACACCACTCCGCTCTGTTATCTGCACTGACTGAACTGCCTCCCCTCTATTGATGTCATGGTTCCAGCCCTTCCCCTTCTCATAAGCACCATTTCCTTGTGTCCTAACTGAAATACTGGTTCCTGAATAGCTCGAATAAACACCTGTTGGCCTTCCGATTTAAAAGGCCACCTAATTTTTAAGTTTACGATTTAATCCGAAGACATTGTTCCAGGTTCTTTGTGTGAACTCAAGGATATCACCCAAAACCAGAGCCTGTTTCTCTCATCTGTAAAATAGTTTCTCCTGCACGCTCCCCGCAGGGTTCTCCCGAGGAGTGAGCGTCAGGTGTGTGCAAGCACCTCCCAAACATCAGGGGTGATTATTTGCCCCTGAAGAGGGCGACTTACTTAGCCTGCGCGGGTCGCTCTGGTCCAGGACACCAAAAAGTGGCCTGGGAGTTTTAGCACACGCTCTGGTGGCAGGAGTCATGAGGGAGGGGCTCCCAAACAACCCAGGTCAATGGCTTCGAGCTTCCACAATGAGAACGAAGTACTTTTTTAAAGCAGCATACCCAAAAAAGATCTGCCAAATTAAGCATGTGTGGAGAAGCAGTAATCGTGTGGAAGCCTTGACATCTTCAAGGCTGAGCCAAGGTGTCTTCCCAGTCTAAAACAGCCCTGTCCGGTTCCACTGGAGGGTCACAAAGGAAATGAACAGGAGACGCACTCTTCTTTAAAACAAAGTGGCAAACCACAATTTACAACACTCACAGGCTGTGGCCTCGTTTGCAAGTGTTTTTGTACGAGCACCATGCGCCTCTTTGGTCGGGACATTAGAGTGATAAGCCTTGGAAGGTATGACACCCACCTCAACACACCCAACACGCTGAGTAATTCTTTGAAGGACAAAAGGTGAGCATTTCAATAAAGACCAAGTCAGATATCTGTTCTTTTAAAATGAGATTTATTGTACATAAAATAAATTAATTACAATTTAAGCCAAAGCATGAGTGGCTTTTTAAAGTGCATCTGTGTAGGGGGTTTGTGCATCTGTTCACTCGCTGTAAGACAGTTTTTGTATCTGAGCCATGACTCAACCAGGCCTGGGAAACAGCCGAAGGTCATTGCCATGTGCCGTTTACACAAATCACACCAAATTCAATGGACACATTTTTTTTCCTGTACCCAATGCAACAGTTTTTTGTTTTGTTTTGTTTTAATTATACAGTCTCACTACTACTCAAAGTCTGGGGCTGAAGAGTTTGAGTTCCCAACCACTCAACCTTGGCCCAACTAAGCAGCCTCCACCATGTCGGGCCATATGAACTTATAGATGTCTGGGTATACAACATTTTGGCCCATCAAGTCCACCCTTTTGGGGGGATGGGGAAATCTTTTCCTCTTTGTTCTTTAAAAAGAAATCTGGGTACCCTTCAGGTTAGAAAGGCAATCTATAAGGAATAATGTTCCAGAAATGCAAATCATCCTTGTAAGAGAAAAACAATTCTTCCTTTGGTGTAGGGGGTGGGGTGGGGTGGGGTAGGTGGGAGAAGAAAGAAGAAAAAAAAAAAAGGAAAACCTTTGATAGCTTAATCTGTTCTTTCATCCCCACTGTAAATCACATCAATATATTTGGTGAAACTACAACTGACCATCATTTACAAGGTAGTTAAGGACAAAATCCAAAGCAAGAATGCCCCCTCCCCCTCCACAGGAAAAGACATGGAATACATTTCACATATTCACAGAGTGGCTCAGTGGGCTCATTCAAGCCTCATCGGTCCTGTCCCCCTGCTCAGAACAATGCTTCCTTTTCCACACCAGTTCCATAGGCCCTCCTGGCCTCCCTACTCCAGCCCCTTCTGGAACCATGAACTACTGCCAGCACTCAATGTTCCTGCACTGGAAGAATCTCAGACTCTCTTCCTGGGAAGACCAAACCCCCTTGAGGGCCTCTGCTTCAGACAGAGGTGACAGTCCTCACTTTGGCAGAAAGGGCCTGCTTGAACCTCCTCTTCAGGTCCTGCATGTTGGGCGACTTGGGCCTGGGGATGAGGGAGGTTCTGCGCTTCTCCGGCGTGCTGCTGGGTGGCTGTTTGTGGCTCACTTCTTTACACAGGACATGGAAGGCATTGTAGACATCATTGTAATTTTCGCTGACGGACACTTCATAGAACGAGCAGCCCAGCATGCTGGCCAGCTGTAGTCCAAGCTGTGGGTCCACCTGTTTGATGTGCAACAGGTCAGCTTTGTTGGCCACAACCACGACGGGCAGCCGAGTGCCCAGGTGCAGCTGCTGCACGTGCTGGTGGAGCTGGCCAATGAGTTCATAGCTCTTGTGGTCGGTGATAGAGAAGACAATCACCACAGCATCTGCCCAGCGAATGCACCTATTCAGCTGCTCATTGCAGCTCAAGCCGTTCTCGTGGACCTGAAAGAGCAGGTTAATGGCAAGGTGAGTGACGAGTGCAGAAAAGAGCCCTGGCTTGGCTAGATGGAGAATTCAAAAGAGCCCTTTGCAGTAATGCCAGGTCGCAGGCCATAAACAAGTTATATCCCCACACACTTCGGCTTTCTTGACAATATGTTGATCCAGCTGCACGGAGCTGGAATAAATAACAGTGCAGCTCACCACACTCAAGTGGAAAATTGACCTGCAGAGAACTCCATGCAGAGAGACTTTGTAGTTGCATAAAATGGGAAATTAACTGGCTAGACAGTAAGTCTGGGGAAGTAAAGATAGGAGCTGGAAGCATTTAAACCTGGATAACTGCCCAGTTCAAGGGGGGGAAGAAAACACGCACACACACACACACACACACACTCGCATGGCTCTTTTGTCTATAGAGTAACTTTCCACAGTAAAAAGTGATTCCAAGTATTTAGAGTCTATACCTAGATATTTGACTTTTTTTGAATGGCAAACACAAATGTAGAAAGCGATCTTTTTAACCACAGCAAGGAAACTCTGCCAATTCCAAGTGCATTTGATTTCGTCTTTCCTGCTGGGTAGAATCCTCCTGAGGGAAAATTTCTGCCCCTCAGCCAAAGCTCCCAAATTAACTAGGGTAAAGCTGACCAACAGCCAGATACGACTGAAGTGTCAAACATGTAAAAACCTCAGATTCACTCCCCAAATTTCCCTCCTCCTGCAGCAGGAGGTACTTTGAGAAGCAAACAGCTCTGCAGCCATGCAGACTCCCCCTTGACTTAGTCACATGTCTTACAGCTTCTTACCTGAATACCTGGAGTGTCTTGAACCTGAATAGCCAGAGTTTCACCTTCTATTTGGACTTGTCTGGTATAGAGATTACCTGCCAAGACAAAAAAAAATTATGTTCATCCTTCTTGTACAACTTTGAAAACATTGTGGGATTTTTTTTAACCTAGAAAAAAAATACAACCTGAACCAATGTACAAAAATAAGCTATAGTTTATCCTAGAAAATGGACTTAATTCAAATTTTTTGGAAACAACTGTAATTTTAACTCCACATTCGTGGATTTATTAAAACCAAGGCAAAGTTTGCAAGTTCTTGGAAGCTGATTTGTCTAATTTTAAACAGAACTTCCATATGTAGAGTATTTCCTTAAAGCAAATTTTCTTGCTCAGCATGTGTGGGATTTCTATTTTATTTTAGTACTTTATCGCTCTTTGACATATATTTGTATTTTAGCTATTAGATACAATGGCTTGTTCAGCAAATATTGTTATAAATGCACAGCCAACATTACCAACTGAAGTAAAAATGTGACATAACTATAGCCAGCCCCACATCAAAGCAGAGGCTGCCATGCCTTATCGTGGGATGGTTTATATAGCTCATTTCAAATAATCCCCCATAGGTACTTCATATGGCCTAAGGAATGAAACAATTTGCTAACAGAACATAGGTTGAAAGCCCTTAAGCCTCCCCAATGGCTAGTTTTAATCATAGGGATTGAAATAGTGTCCTCTTATTTAGTCAGGAACTCTCCTAAAATTCTAGTCCTTTTTCTTTGTTAAGAAAAGAGAACTTTAGATTTACAACTGCTCTCCTTTGGCCTTTGCTTTAAAAGGTCACCTCTGAAAGGCAGCCAGCAGAGAGGGATAGGGGTGGGGGGAGGAGCTGACCATCTTTTTTTTTTTTTTTATGACTTTTGCAGGAGTGTTTTGAAGGGAGAGGCTCTTCAGAACAAAGGGTGCTTCCAACCGGGGTCCCCATAGTTAAAACATACCAAAGGGAGTACTTTCAGGCACTTGATAAAATGATGAATGGGCTTGGAATGGAATGAGGCCAGATGGCAGTTATGGGGGGGCGGGAGCACGGGAGGGGGCAAGCAAAGTTGGATGTGGCAAGATCCTGATGCTGACTGTCACTCTGAAGGAACCTGTCTGGGAGACACTGAAAAATGAGAACTGGTGCAGGCTGATGGCATTTTCCTCAAATTTATATGCTCACCTGCATTTCTTTCATAGTCACCAATGAATCGTTTGGTGAGGAACCGGACCACCAGGGCTACAGGTCAGAAAAGAGAAAGGAAAGAGTCTTAAACCTGGCACTAAAGTTAGACTGATCCACACCCCACCCCTGGCCTGTAAAACAACTCTCCCAGAGAAAGCCAGCCAGCCACCAAGTGAAATTCCTACCCTCTCAGCTCGACCCTTCCTCCAGACACATGGACAGAGGGCTAAAAGGTATGGTGAATTATAGCTCTGTCCAGCTGAAAGGGTCATTTGGTCCACCCCCTCCTCTGAGCCAGGCTGAGCCGCACCTAAGCCTTCCAGCAGACAAATGTCTTTCTAATCTTAAAGGCCTGAAGGAGGGATTACATTCACTAAATCCCCTTTTGGGCTAGGCACTGCCCGAGGCTCAAGAACCCCAAAGTTTTAATTCCCGCTGTGTCGGTGGTGCGGGGAAGGTCGCCTGGCCACTCTGGATCCCAGTTTCCCTCATCTGTTGAAGGAGGGGTTAGAAGAGATGCTGGCTAGGGTCCCTTCTGAGGGGTAGCTACACCTCCAACATCTCCCCTGCCTCGTTTGCCCGCAATTCCGAGCGGGGGCCGCCCGCGTCCGGCCCCGGAGATAACCAGGTTCTCGCCCTAGTGCGAGGACTCACCAGTCTTGCCCACGCCGCTGGCCCCCACCACAGCGATCTTGACCAGCCGGCGGCCCGCCGCCCCCAGGCAGTAATCGGCAGCGGCCGCGCTGCCCGGAGTGGGGTACTCGGCAATGGTGCACATGTTCTGAATGAGGCGCATCTCCGCTCCGGCTGGGCTGCTCCGCGCGGGACGCGAGCTGCGGGGCGGGAAGAGGTTCGCACTGCGCGGAAGCGGGCGGGAGGACTCGGCCCAGGGGCTCCGCAGCAGAAAGAAAAAAAACCCAACAACAAAAAAAGTACTGGAGAGGAGCAGACGTAGAGCTCGAGCTAGCTCAGACTCCGGGATGGACTGCACCCGGCCTACGCGCGCTGTTTTCTCCGGGGTCGACCCCGCCCCCTGCCTCCCGAGGCCAATCCCTGGGCGCCCTGCACGAGGCCCCGCCCCCAGAGCCAAGCCCGTAGGGGCGCCGGGAGCCAGTGCGGGGCCCCGTGAGCCACGGGTAAAATGGAGCAGCGAGCCCGAGGGAGACAACGTGTGGGCCAGAACCCACAGCTCAGCCAATGGCGGGCGCCGGGGAGGGCAGCACTGGGAGCCGACCGGGGTCCCGCTGCGCCCGCACGGGGCAAATGCTGTGGCTGAGGGGTTGGGGACACCTCGGGTGCTGGGTAGCGGAGCTCAGCCTGGGGTCGCGCACGGTCTGGGTCTCACTAGAGCGTTTCGCCGGCATCTGCCCTCCCAACAACCAGCAGCCCCCCAACACACCTCGGGTGCCCAGCCTGCCAGCCCACTCTGCAGCCAACTAACCTCTCGACCCCAACCCCGCCCACCCTCTGGGAAACCTGAGCCCGGGAGGCTAGGGCCTCGTGGGTGTGAGTTCGGGATCTGGGAACCGGTCCTGCAGCCCGGCATCGTGCGTCTCATTAATTTGGGGAGTGATTACACGGACTTGGGTGCGTCTGGGGTGGCATCCCGTATCATAGATTTGCCTACAATGGCAATCGGTAACAAAGATCCCATAACCACTCACTTAAAATGGGACTTTTGACTTGGGGCAAGATAATGCCACCCATTTGCCCAGAGACCCACGTTCTCTGGCTCTTGTCCGCAGGGCGGCAGATCACTTACCCTCTGACAAGCTCACGTGAACGCACAGACTGTCCTGCTTGTACAGCATTCCCAGAGGCAAATCAAGGAGTAATTATAGAACAAGTTTTCCAGCGCCTCACACACAGTCACACCTCCAACAAGGGCCCTGAAATGGAAAGAAACTTACCCCGGCTGTGTCTGGTTGCCGACTACATTAGGAAGCAGAAACCAGAAAGGGTCCACACTTCGTCTCTGGGCATAAGGAATGGCGAGGTTAGTAAAGTGACTTGCCAAGAAAGATGTGTGCTTGCACTCATAAAATCCCAAGCTCCAGGGAAAGACATCTTTAATAGTAGGCTACACTCCCCAGCTAAGCAATATTCTGTAGCTGCATCTGACTGCAAAATGTCATCAGACAGGTAGACCACCTCCCTCCCTTCCCCTCCCCTCTCCCCCCTTCCCACCCTTCCAACCGAGAGGCCCCAAGTGTTCCAGAAGCTTTATCCTGAGGACAAACACTGTAGCTTTGCATCCACAGCCATAGTAAAGGTTGAAATGTAAAAGTCTAGGCCAGTGCTCTTGTTACACCTCCCAGGCATCTAGTTTGATTCCCTCTTCCACCCTCAACTTAATTGACCAGGTATTTGATGGAATTTATGATGCTGACCGAATTCAGGCTGAGGTGAACTTTCTTGCCTACCTCCGTTTAGGAGTTCTCAAGGAATTCAAGGCAGAGGAAAGGTAATCACAAACTGCCTTGGTAACAAGTATTGTAGGATGGACAACATAATTGGCAAGACACACAGCCTTAGCAATAAATAAAATAAAAGGTTGGTTTCTATGAAGGTCCCAGGAATGAAATAAATTCAGTCATTTGAATAAGGAGGGGAAAAGAGCATTTAGAATATGTACCATGTCTTTCTGTATGGTTTAAATCAAATTTTAATTTTGATGTGCTATAAAATCAAATGTAGCAAGACTGTAATTACAGGTAACCATGTACTTTTTAAACCCCTCCCCCAAAAGCCTGTAATTCTATCATGCTTACATGGTGAAATAATTATGTAGTCTAAAGTTTTTGTTTAAATGCTTTTTATACACACACACACATATTCGCATACAGACATGACAAAAGTCGTCAAGGAGAATTTCGCTTTGACTCTAAAATGCTTCTGGGGCTTGATTTTTATTACCATGAGCCCGCACCAAGCCTATGATTTTCCTGTCTGAAACACAAAAGCTGAATTTGGTATTCTTATTTTAGGTCTAAATGATCTGTCTGTACTTTAAGGAACACAGAAAAGAAAGCAGCAAGAGAAAGATGGAGAAAAGAAAGGGGAGCTCTTCAAATTCCAAACATCTAGCAAATAGCCCCCCTCCACCTTACCCTACTTTCAAACGATGACACTGAGAGTCACCCCTTCTTGGAAATTCACAGAATTACTAAAAAGGAAGGGGAGGGGACAGGAGAATCGATATATACTGAAGGCTTGTTTGGATCCAGGCTGTGGGTTAGGGAGGTAGTATACAAAAATCTCATTTTACCTTCCTGACAATCCTGTAAGGTAGATATCATCATTTCCAGTCCCATTAGCTATTGCCACTTAGTAAATGACCCTGAACCTTAGTGGATTGTACTTCTGTGAGCTGACTGTGCTCAGCTGGGTAGGTCTCGCTCAAGGTCTCTCATGTTGTTGCAGTCAGGTAGCAGCGGGGGCTGGAGTCACCTGAAGCCTCACCTGGGCTGGACATCCCAGATGGCTTCTCCACTCACAGTCTGTATTTCAACTGGAATGCCCAGGTAGCTGGGACTAGCCAGCATCTCTCTCTCTCTCTCTCTCTCCCAATCTCTCCCCCGCCCCTCTCTCTCTCTCTCTCTCTCTCTCTCTCTCTCTCGGCCTTTCCATGTAGTAGCTCAGATTCCTTCATGGCATGGTGGGTAGCTTCCCTGGGAGTGAGTATTCTAAGACAGGAATCAGAAACTGCCAGGCTTTTCAGGCTCCTGCATGGAAGATGGCATAGCATCACTCCTGCTGTGTACTATCGGTCAAACAGTCACAGAGCCCACCCCAATTAAAGGGCGAGTGTCAGGGACATAGGTCGCACCATCAGATAGGAACAGTGTCAAGTAATTTGTGGCCATCTGTATTTTACTTAGTTTTATAAATGAGAAAGCAAAGTCTCAGGTTAAAAATTCCTCCAAGGTCAAACACCTTATAAGGGACAGAGCCAAAATCTGAAAAGGATACATGAAATAGAAAATTGTCACAATGTTCACAGTGAAACGGTCTCCTATGATGCAATGCTACAAAGTGGTTGCAACTGCTCTCTCTGCCCCTCTTTCTCTGTTTAAGCTAAAAAAAAAAATGCCACTGGGGACTGCAATATGACAAACTGGGGAAAGAAAGAAATATTTTGCCAACTTCTGATTTTGCCTCAGCACCCAGAGTTTCTGTCACCCCCTTCAATCTTTATAGCTGATCTTAGATCTGAGAGCTTCCAGAGATAATCCAGCTTATGGAATTCCTTAGTACACTAGAGTGTAAATTCAATAAATACTTACAGAACGTCAGAGCCATGGACGTACCAGGCATTATGTCGGGTCCCAAGTCTACGCCGGCAAACAAGACAGATGTTGCCACCACTGCAGTTAACATTTAGCGTGGGAGACGAGACGTGAACGAGCAATTTCAACACAGTGAGAAGAAATACTTCTCTAGAGGAAATTCAGGAGCTGTAGAATTACTTGGTAGGGCTAAAAACCTGCATTGTGGAAGTTAAAGAAGAACGTGGAAAAGTTTGAGTAGCTGACCAGTTTGTGTTTTGTGGATGCGTGCATGTGTGTGCACACGGCAGGAGTATGGCCTGCTTGAGTGTGGCTGGTATGGTATGCAAATGTCTTGCACAAGATGGACAGCAATTTGAACATGTCACCTAAAATGTCATATGGCGTGCTGGAGTGTGATATGGTTATGTTACAGAATTACATGCTTATGATTTTGTAATAACAGATTTCATAATTTAGAAAAGGAGCATTACTTGTGCCGGACCCTGTGTGTGAGTATAAAGCAGGGCACTCAGATGCAGAGAGGTGGGTTAGTTGGCAAAGGACATAGTGTTCGCCAATATACAGTAGGTATTCAGTAAATATTTGTGGACTATAAATGAAAGCAAAGGCCTCACCTGGAGAGAATGAATTCAAGGAACAGAGTAATCCCCCATGAGTGGACAGGGGGAAGAGTCTGGTGATTTCTAAGGAAGGGCACACATATCAATGAAATAAGCCCCAGAAGTTGTATAGCTCTCCCTTCCATGAGATCATGCCTCATGGAAGCCAAATGGGCTTCCCTTCTGCTTGTGTCAACCAGAGTTTCTCCAAAAGTAGCCCCCTCTGAGCATCCAGGCCTTGACCAAGGACCAGACCTTTTTTTTTTTTTTTTTGATACCTTTATGAACCCTGCTTGATTATATCTAGTAAACAGACACCTTGTCAGCTATTTTAGACAGAAAATTATTTAATTACCTGCATTCAGTATTGTCAGAAGGGCTGGAGTGGTGGACTCTAGGCTGGGTGTGCAGAAATGACTATCAGAACTGAAAAACTGGCCCACGCAGGGAGCTGCCACCTCTTCCATAATCAAGAAGATGGAGAATCAGGAAGTTGCCACTGCCACCATTGCTACTGTCTCTCCAGACCCACAAAGGTGGAGACTCGCCTTGGCCAAAAACGCCAGTGTCTCCACAACGGAGCCTGGCAGCGGAGAGCAGACAAGACACAGAAAGATGGCCTCCTCCCTGCTTCTGCCATGCAGACCTTGTCCGAATGCATCTAGTTAATGAAGTTAATTTGTGTCTATTACCCAGGTGTGAGGGAGTCTGGAAAACGTATTTAGCTTTCTAGTCTTGGCCACACGTGAAGACACACTAGAAATGGAAAGGAAGACTTCCAGCCAAGATGGAGGCATAGATAAATGCGGCTTGCCTCCTCGCACAACCACAGCAAAACTACAGCCAAACTACAGAACAGCTGTCACTCAGAACCTTCAGAAAACTAAGCTGTATGGAAGTCCAACAACTAAGAAATTAAAGAAAACACATTCATCCAGACAGATAGGAGGGGCCATGGGTCAGAGGTGTGGAATGGGCTGATCCCACACCCTTGTATGGTGGATATAAATTGGAGGGATATCTCAGGAGTGAGGGATCCCAGCCCCACACCAGACCACCCAGCCCAGGGTTCCAGTGCCAGGAAGAGAAATCCCCATAACTTCTGACTGTAAAAACCAATGCAGGTTGGGCTGGTGGAAGAAACTGTGGGATTCTCAGGCATCTCCTCTTGGAGGGCCCCACACATGGACTTAACCAGACTCACTCCCTGTGGGCTCCAGCACCAGGGCAGCATGTTAAAAGAGCACCAGTGGTATACAGGGAGGAACTAAAGTGTCTGACATGGGAGCGAGAGCTGGGGACAGCTTTCTCCAGGACAGAACTTCAGATAGTGGCCATTTTTTTCCTGAGCCCTCCACCTCACAGTACCACAGTGCAGGGGCAACATACCTGAAACTCCATCAACCTGGCTCACACTGTTAGCCCTGCCCTGATGTTTATCTAAGGCTCTGTGCCATCCAAATTATGGGCCCACCCAAGCTGATAACCGTGGCTTTTCCATGAGTGGCTAGGCTAGGTGCAGGCCTCAGACCTTCCTAAATCCACTCAAACAAGCAACAACTGAGCCCAGCCCCCTTACCTCTCGCTGAGTGGCCCCAGGCCCCGCACTAGTAGCAGCCATCTATAGATCGCTTTATAGCTTACTCTGAGTAGCCCCAGACAGAACTCAGGCAGTGGCTGACCCTGGCCTGTACCACCAGGGAAACCCCAGAGCCTGCACACCCCATGGATAGTTACATACCATATCGGAGCACCACCACCCAACCACCTCCACAAGCCATGGAGGGAGGTGGTTTTTGGTCAGTGGTCACAGCCAGTCCCATCAGCTCTCTGGCCTGGGTAAATCCCTCCCACTGACCTGCTGACAGTAGTTAATACTCAACTACAAGAGGAAGGGGTACTCAGCACACACAAAGGGCAAACCTCAAGTACCCAGCTTGGGCGCAGGGGAAGCTCTGCCGCTGGGCCCTGTGGGACTCCCAGCACATTAGGCTGTGCTGCCAAGACAAGGAGTCAAAGCAGCTCTACATAGACACAATCACAGGGAGGCCACCAAAATGAGGAGACAAAGAAACATGGCCCAAATGGAAGAACAGATCAAACTCCAGAAAAAGAACTAAACAATATGGAGATAAGCAATCTATCAGGTACAGAGTTCAAAAAGCTGGTTATTAAGATATTCAAGGAAATCACTGGGTACTTCAACAGCATAAAATGATCTAATCAGAAATGAAGGTTAAAATAAGTGAAATTAAGGAAAATTTATAGGGAATTAGCAGTGGAGTAGATGAAGCTGAGAGTCACATCAATGATTTGGAACATAAGAAAGAAAAATATCCAATAAGAACAGCAAGAATAAAAAAGAATCGCCCCCCCCCCAAAAAATGAGGATAATGTAAGGAGCCTCTGGGACAACTTCAAGCATTCCAACATTTGCATCATAGGGGTGCCAGAAGGAGAAGAGAAAGAGCAAGAAATTGGAAACCTATTTGAAAAAATAATAAAAGAAAACTTCTCTAATTTGATGAAGGAAATAGACATACAAATCTAGAAACCACAGAGTCCCAATTAAGATGGATGCAAAGAGGACCATTCCAAGACACATCATAATTAAAAGGCCAAAGGTTAAAGGTAAAGAAAGAATCTTAAAAGCAGCAAGAGAAAAGCAGATAATCACCTACAAACAAGTTCCCATAAGACTGTCAACTGGTTTCTCAAAAGAAACTTTGCAGGCTAGAAGGGATTGGCAGGAAGTATTCAAAGTGATGACAAGCAAGGACCTACAACCTACATGACTCACAGCAACACCATCATTTAGAGTGGAAGGGCAGGTAAAGTACTTCCCAGAGAAGGTAAAGCTCAGGGAGTTCATCACCAAGCCATTATTATATGAAATGTTTAAGGGACTTATTTAAGAAAAAGAGGATCAAAACTATGGACATTAAAAATGGCAATAAATACATAACTGTCAACAATTGAATCTAAAAAGCAAACTAAGCAAACAAGCAGAACAGAAGCAGAATCACAGATATGGAGACCATTGGGACGGTGGCCAGTGGGAGGAGGCTCCGGGGGAACGGGAGAAAAGGTGCAGGGATTCCGAAGTACAGATTGGTAGTTACAGAACAGGCAGGGGATGTTCAGAGCAGGTACAGGAAGTGGAGTTGCCAAAGAACGTACATGCATGACCCACGGACATGAGCAAAGGCGGGGGGATTGCCAGAGGCAGTGGGGGTTGCTGGATGGAGGGTGGCACAGGGTGAAAAATTGGGACCACTGTAATAGCACAATCAAGAAAATGTAATTGTAAAATGTAAAGGAAGCTGAGTGTGAACCCCCCATTTCCTTCACACTTCTCTAGCATCCCAGAAAACATAGTCCCTGAAAAGGAGATATAAGTCCCAACCGGACATTTAATTTTTAATTACAAAAGTGTATAATGTGATTCTTTTTCAATTGATTGCTTTGAGGTGGCTGTTCACGACCACTATTATCATTGCTTTCATGTAGTATATATCAACACCCATCTCTGTTTTCCTATAGTCTGGTGCAGGAAGCATGTATGGATTTAATTGCTTAGAATCTTTTTTCGTTCTTTAGGAAGAGCACCCCTATTTTCCTTTAGAAACTCCCCAGCCCATTCTCATTTTGCTCAAGTGGTGTTGGTGGGGTGACATCAATTCCTGATTTCAAGGGTTGGTACCAGTAAACCACAGGTATTCTTTTAGGGCTAGCCCAGTGAAATTCAGGGCGCTCAGAGGAGAGTTTTGCTGGGAAGGGATGTTAACACAGCTGATGGAAGGTGAGACTGGGCCTCCAGGTAGCCATGTCAACCCCTTCACTGGGGGAGTCTGCCACATACGGAAGCCAACCCTGAAGAAAGCAAACCTGAAAGAGAGAGGGAGCCCAGACCCTGATGGCATGTTTTCAAGCCTCGCACTCAGCCATGCCTGAAAATCCAGACTTCCCCCTGAAGTTCCAGTTACTGGGGCTGACACAGCCACTTTTTAGATGAAGCTGGTTTGACACCTCTGTCACTTGTACTGAGCAAGCCCTTACACATTCTGTTTGTGTGGAGTTGTGGCCTCTGCACAAGTCACTCTGAAACTGACCCCTGGTACCAGCCATGTCCCTCATTCAGAGCTCAGCCACTCCTCTGTCACTGGGGATCACAGCTATCAGGCTGTCCCTTCCTATTTACTTCACCTTTGTCTCTATTGGTGCTATCCAGCAATCTATAGAAAGAAACACACAATCAACAAAAAAATTAGTACATCCAGACAATGGAATATTAACTAGCACTAAAAAGGAATGAACCATCAGCCATGAAAAGATGTGGAAGAAGCTTAACTGCATATTACTAACTGAAGGAAGGCACTCTGAAAAAGCTACATAGTGTATGGTTCCAACAATATGATATTCCGGCAAAGGCAAAACTAAGAAGATAGAGTAGGAAGGTCAGTGTTTGCGGGGGGGGGGGGGGGGTGGGGGAACAGGTGCAGCACAGAGGACTTTTAGAGCAGTAGAACTGCTCCGCATGTTACTGTAACGGTGGACACATGTCATCATACATTTGTCCAAACCTACAGACTGTGCAACATCAAAGTGAACCCCAGCAAGATCTATGGAATTTGCATGACAGTCCTGTGTCACAATAGGTCCATCAGTTGAAAGAAGTGTACTTCTCTAGTGGGGGATGTTGACAGTGGAGGAAGCTCTGCATACGAGGGAAACCCCCCAAAATGGAATTTATTTATGAAAAAATGTGTACTTATTCTTACATGTTTAAACATCAGTCACCGTCAAAGTACTCTCTATTTGATGCAATACCCCTATCGAGACATGTTTTCCACTGCTCAGAACAGTTTTTCAGATCATCGATTTTGATGCCTTTTAGTGCTTCTATCATTTTTTGTTTCACCTCTTTCACGTCAGCAAAATGTTTCCCCTTGAGGACTTTTTTTAGCCAGGGAAACAAAAATAAAAGTCACTCAGAGTGAGGTCAGGTGAATAGGGAGGGTGGGACATGAGGGTCATGCCATTTTTGGTCAAAAACTGCTGAACATTCAGCGTAGTGTGGGCAGGTGTGCTCCTAAATCACCCATCATGAAATGGGCAAACGGGGTGAAAGAGTCTTCAAAAAAGTTCACTGAAGCCGTACGCAGTCTCTCATAACAACGCCGTCTGGTACACTGATACAGATGGGATACTACAACATTCATCTAGCAGGGGATGCCTGTACTGCAAGGAGCCCGCCCTCCAGAAGATAATCCTGGCTTTGGGGGGTTCCTCCCATATGTGGGAGCAAGGACTGTATGAGAAATCTGTACCTTCTGCTAAATTTAGCTGTGAATCTAAACTGCTCTAAAAAATTAGTCTTTTTTTTCAAAAGGGGGTGTTACAGGCCATCTGGTTCATTTCCCTCTTACAATGTCTGTACTAAGAAATTGTCCAACCTAGTCTAGAATACTTCCAGTAATGGGAGCTCTGTCATCCACAGCAGCGCATTTACACTGAGCTGGTGTCTTTTCTCCAACAGCCTCTCCCCAGAAAGACGGATTTTGGTGCAGTCCCAGCTTCCAAACACCCGGTCCATTGCTCCTTTGGTTTTCATGGTGGTTTGAAAGGGCCTGCAGATGCGAAGGGGAAGGGGGCCGCCTGTGACGTGGGACTAAGGGAACAGCGAACGCAGGAGGTATATGCCTCCTGCACCTGTGTCGAGGACTGCTTGTAATTAGCATTTTTAATATTCAATTTGAAAAATGGAAAAGAACCATGACTTGGAGACAGCTGTTGAATTAAAGAGGGGAAGGAATTCATTCTGAGCTGCTTGTTTCCCAAGAGATCTCTGAGTATGGCAGTGGGGACAGAGATGACTTAGCACAGTGGAGGGTTTCACCCGGTGGCTCTGTGTAGTGCGTACTGGATGTCTCACAGCCCTGTGCGTTCCGCTGCGGAGAGCTGTGCCTGGTTCACAGGGGTCCTCGGGGACTCTTTTTTGTCAGCCTTCCTTTAAGGAGACACGGGACTCAAAAGCAGAATCCCTGGCTTCAAAAGGCAAAGTGGTAGGGAAAGCAGATTGGAATTTATTTAAATAAAAAGGATACGCGCGCGCGCGCGCACACACACACACACACACACACACACTCACACACCCCTCTGGCAATCATTAGGAAGATCAGCGATTGACTATAAAACAATTTAACTTTGAAAAAAAGTAAGATCTTTACGTTCCTACAATGGGCCTCCCCTCCCCTCTCACATACCTTGGTTGGTTTCTATGGTAGCAAATGGCCCACATTCCCCCCTTTCCTCGCTCCTAGAAAAGAGGGGCTAGTGTTCTGCAATTACATTCCCTTGCTGCTCTATCAGATTTTATCTTTCTTATTCTGGAAGGCTTCCTCCACCCTCTTTATTTCAATGAAATATATAAACTGAAGGTAAGAGAAAAGGTGAAAATAATTCTCTTTTTCATTCAGGGTAAAATCTGACATTTTCCTACTGTTTCAATGATTTGAGGCTTAATAGCCCAAGTCATTTTTTCCCGGGAACACAGAACACCTGTTTGATAAACAGTCTGATGACAATAACTCAGAATGATTTCACGTTTTAAATGTTACTTGGAACAACTAGTGAATTTCCACTGTGTTTTCACTGGGAGCAGGAAAACGCACAGTTCCCTTCTTCTCAGAGCCTTTTAGAACATCGAACGGCCTTGGAACTAACGTGATGGCAGCATTAATGGAAACAGTGCTGGGAGTTCCCTCAGTTAAATGAAAAGTCTAAAAATACTGCAGCAGCACCGTGCCAACGTTCTCTTAAATCCTTCAGTTCTTTTCTTCTTTGCTCCAGTGGGAAGAATTCAACAGGCACATTCACCTGCCCCTTCTCTCTCTAACCCATCATTGGTACAGAAGACGAAGGTGAAGAGAAGTAAGTTATTGGCTCTGGTCCCTCAAGAATGAGGGTTCTTGGGATATTTGACAAGATACTATGATCAGGAGATAAGGCCCAAGCATGCAGAAAAGGTTCAGAAAGTTTCAGACAATTGAGCCAATTGTTTAACAGAACCCTGGGTTGCAAATTCCTCAGTAGATTGGACACACCCACCACTTGCCAGCTAACTTCCCCTGGGGGTGCCTATAGAGTCACCTGCAGATTCTTTGGCATCCTTATTTGTTTTTGCACAGATGGCAAAGCCTCTCCCCCAGCCTCTTATGCAGTTTCTCAGCATAAGGTGCTAAGCTAAAAAGAAACAGAAACTCATCATAAATATCCACCTAAGATACGAGGAAATAACAAGCTTCACTCCCCACCCCCACCACCATTCCCCAAATTACTGGGAAGGTGAGAGGTTAAAGCTAGGTTGGGGCCAAGGCCACTGATTCTCATTGCTTCATCTGGATTTCAGGATTACAGTAACCATAAAGTACCTCCTAAGCCCTAATTAGCACCACTGTCTCAGAGCACTAAGTAGTGGCTAAAAGATCACGGGTCATAATGTGGGTTATAGCAGCGGAGCCCCCAGTCAGTAGAGGTATGTAAGTTACTTGGTTGGTAAAAATACAAATGTTTGATGTGACCATTTGTTAAATAAGTGTGAAATTCAGTCACCACCAAAAAACATCTTCATTGTGACAGTAGCATATAAAAGTTCAGGCATTTCACCAAGATACCTGCATTGTTGTGCATTTTCCTTCTGATTAAAAAAGAAAATGAATAGCAGATGAGAAAAATTTGACATGCCAGATTTTAGGAAATGCACAGATGACTCATGGGCTCACTTGGTGTGACAAGGGTACGGGTTTCTATATAAAGAAACAACTCAGCGCCAAAATAGAAGCTGCACACAGCAGAGCACAGCCCGTGGAGGGTTACACATTCCGAGCATGAGGAACACGAAGGCTGGTATGCTGGGGCATCGCCTCTGGGAATGTTGGATGAAGGCATTATTAATTCATTTGGAATGTAGCTGTCCACTCCAGGACCTTAAGTTTTTCAAGGTAGGAAGACTCGAGCGTAATTTGAAATAGTTAACTGACTCTAAAAACAAATAATAGCAACAAAAGTAAAACTTAATTTTTTTTGCAAAGAATATGCACTCCCATGTTAACTGGAACATATATTTAGCTTAATGATAAAAAAAGTTATAACAGATTTTGTGCCTCATAATATGTTCAATATCCAGTGAGATAAAGCACGTATGAAAGTACCCTGTAAGTTATAAAAGTTTAGTACTTTTATATATTTATTATGAGAACGAAGCATGTTGGGGGGTATTACAACTCTGTCAGATCCTCTCCCAAATTTCTCTTTACCTGGACCTAGATGAGGAGATAGGCTGGAAGGACCACATGGAAAACTTTATTCCATTCATTTGCCTAAACGCGCAGTAAAGCCAAAAGCCAAGGCATTCTTCTGTTCCCTCTCCATGGGCAAGAGACAGAATCATTTGTTTTGGACAAGCTACTGCACTCCATTGTCAGCCAGGCCCACGGGGATTTTAGGGCAGAATGAGGCAGGCTTCTGGCCGTTACAGCAAATGCCAGGCGCTGGAACACGGTGGGAACAATGTGCAGACTGTCAGACTATGCAGCCTCAGAATCAAGGAGGTTCTCAACAAGTGTGCAAAGCAGTAAGACCCATAGCAGCCTCTCCTTCCCCATTATGAAGCAACCTCGCCCCTACGGGGCCCTTCCAAGGCGTGGCCTGCCTCCCTCTGGCCCGCCAGTCTTTCTGTGCAGTTTGAAGGAGGCCTGGTGCCCCTTAGATGTGTGCTTTTAGTTTGTATTCTTCACCGTTGGACACACTACATTATTTGGCTGTTTGTTTATTGGCCAACTTTCCACACTAAAGCATAAGCTCCATGAAAGTAGAGATATAATTTTCACTACTCTATCTCCAGAATCTAGAAGATTGCTTAGCACATAGCACATATGAGCACTTAACTGGTGTTTGTGAGAAAAAAATGAATGGATGAATCGTGCATTTTATATGCATTGAGAAGGGAGATAGTAGAGAGAGCCCAGGGAAGCTAGAACGGTGGAGGGGATGCCCAGGGGAGCCAGGACTGGAGGGGTCAGGGAGAGCTGGGGATGAGAATGCAGGTAAAGATTGGCTTCGGAGGTGGACAGGCTGCTCTGGTCACTGGCTCGGTTTCGGCTCACTCTTTCCACTGATGCCAGTGAAGAGGGTGAAGACGGTAAGTTTGCATTCTGAGGTGACTTCGAGGTGGAGAAGGTGGAGAGAGTGCTACTGATGGCTGACGAGGGTCTCGGGAAGTAGAATAAAGTCAGTGGCTCGGAATGGAGTGCAGGACCGGGAAATGGCATGGTGGTGCTGGGTGGTGGGGAAGGCTTGAGGAGCGCAGCGCAGGCCAGCTACATCCACCCAAAATGCTGTGGAGAACCAAAGGACCAGCGGAAATGAAAGAACAGGAACATGGAATGTGCTGCATATTGTGATTTATGAAGTACTTGGTCTTCATCCACAGTTCCTGGCTTGAAGCTCCCCAGATCCCTTGGAAGTTCCTAGATGTTGAGAGTGAGAAAGGTATCTTTTGGATGTTGAGTTTCGGATTTTGACGAGTGGTTGGTTCTAGAGTCTGAGTGGGAGGGGAATCTAGGATGTGTGTGCGGAGCCGCCTGCAGGGAAAACGACGGGGACTAGTTCCCGACGCTTCCCTGTGGGATCTCACACTGAGGCAGTGCACAAATGGACATACGGGCTAGAAGGTGAGCTCACAGGGCAAGAACTGAACGATTTTCCCACCTCTGTAGTGCAGCCTGACACTCACTAGGTCCAATAAGTAGTTGCTGAATAAAACAAATGAGCAGAGCAGATTACGTGCAAGAACTGGCACTGTGTCCTGTGGGCCTTACCGAGGCCTGTGGGGGACTTGCATGCCCTCCTCTATGATGAAAGTTAATGCCTATTGAGCACATCCCATGTCCCAGGCACTGTTCCAATTTCTCCGTACATAGCGACTCGTTTGCTTGCCATCACAGACCCACAAGACAAAGCTAACACTGTTGTCATCCTGTGTACAGAAGTGTGACCAAGGCCCGGGAGAGCTGCAGTTTGCTCTGACAGAGCTAGGAAGGGGGAAAAGCAACATAGGAACCCAGACAGTCCAACTCCAGAGCCCCACCACCCACAACTCACTGACCACTCCTCAAAAGGTGCCACTGTCCAGCTACCCAGGGCAGAGTCCCCTTTATCCTCAGCCTTTATCTCACCTTTTCATCTTTTATGTAGCTGGCAGGTGGAGGAGGTTTGTAGTTGGAATGGAATGTGTGAAATGCAAGGAGGAAGAGGGCAGCAGGCTGAAAAGAAGGCTGGAGGCCCACGCTGTGGGGTGTGTGTGTGTGTGTGTGTGTGTGTGTGTGTGGTGGGGGGAGTGGGCAGTGAAGGGAGTTAAGGACAGCGGTCACTAACAGCGACTTCGCATATGACCAGCCAGGGTAAGAGCGTTTTCCGCTACAGCTACAGCTGTGTGGGTCACGGCTGCAGGGCAACCATTTGACCAGGATCGCCTGTGTTGATTCCGGGTCAGAGCATAGGAAGTTTAGGACTGGCTACCTGGGAAAGCACCACCAAACCCAATACTCCCAGTTTATTCCCATCATGGGGGGATGACAGGGTGTCACTTCTTGAATTTAACTTGAGCCTCCAGCTCCACCACCTCTTCATTTTGCCTGGGAGTCTCAAGGCTGGAAAAACTACTGAGAATTGAGTCCGTGGAGTGGAATTTAACTCCAACCATGAGCAAGTTTCTCTGCAAGGTGCTTTAAAAAAAGGAAAAATAACATTCACCTATTTCTTGGTGTTTTGCTTTTTCCACCTTCTGTCCTTCTGTTACATAACACCAGCCCCATGCTGAGCGGGCATAATGCTTCACAATAGGCCCGAGCTTGGTGACCAACAGCGCATCTGCTGAATGCTGGTGGCTGTTGACAAATGCCACAGCTCCACTTGAGCATTAATCATCCACAGAACCTTCGATTGCTTCATATGTCCTGCCCACGTGACCATTATGCATAGAGATGACAGGCTCCAGCGGGGGTTGGAGGGGAGGATTCTATTTCTGTCTTGGACAGTAAGTTTGTTCCACTTCCCTGGCAAATATACTTACCTTCAAATGCCCCCATCAACGTGATGTTGAAAAGTTTAGAAAGTTGTGCTTTTTCCAATGTTAAAACAAAGAGAAGCTACTCCAGAAATACTAAGTATTTAACTCTGAAATACAGCCAGTCAAGGTTATTTGTTAGATTACCTATGTGTCTGAGGCCAGGTTAAGGTCACTGAAATAATCTGACGTGATCCCTCCCCCCAAGGAATGTGTAGTCCAGTTAGGGAGGCAACTCTACAGAGGAAAGAATGGATGCTATACAGTGATGCCTAAAAATCATATCAAATTGTGCTTGAGAAAGAGAAAGATGAATGGATATAGCTGGAGCACCTCGGAGGAGCTGGGAGCTGAGCCAGACCGCGAAGGGTGAGTGAGATTAGGATGAGAGAGCAGTTGAAGGAGGAAGGACTGTGGCCTCGTTGAGAGTGGAGGCAGCAGCTGCGGAATTGTGTTAGGATGGGTGGGAACATGGATTGAATGAGGAAGATGTGACCAGATTATGTAAGGGTTTGTAAACTGGAAGGCATGACATTTAGACTTGAATGTTTGTACTTGTTAGTGCCAAGACTGAGTGGGGAACCCCAAGGTTTCAACATGCAGGAAGGGCTCTCACAGTAGCCAGTTAACCCTTTGGGAGCCAATTAGCATAACAGGTTTGAATTGCTAAGAAAGAATTTACTGAAACCTAACTGTTTGAATTACCAAATAAGAAACACAGTGAGCACAGCTAATGTCAGACATGGACTGCAATTCGATGGTTGACTCGAATTATGGTCCATTTCTGGTCTTTGTCTGCAAGACTCAAAGAAGCTAATACTGCTGATCCTGGTGCCTCGACGGGCAGAGACAGGAGTCCATGTGTGTGTTCAGGCAAGAGTAAAAGGGATAGCGGAGAGGGGACAGAGGGTGGCCCAAGTCTGGAGAAAGAGGATAAAGAGGGCCAGGAACCTAAAGAACTGGCTGCTTGATCAGACCTTGTTCAGAAGTTAAAATAAGCAGTTGAATTGCTCAAATGAAAAGCAGATAGACATGGGGACAGAATTAATCTGGAGGCTGAAACCATCCAGTCAACGTTTATGGAGTATCTACTATATGTCAGGTGTGTGTTGGGAGAAGTCAAGCTAGAACGTCTTAGTAAAACAAAGAACCCTGAGTGTGCGAGAAGAGAAGCCAAAGCGTGTCCAGCCAGGATTTCATCCATTTATTCGTTTGTTTGTCTGTGCGACAACACAATATATTGAGTCGCCCAATTCTAGGGGGTCCTATTCATATTGCTTTCTATGTAGACAGCACCCCCGGAGCACCATATATTTCATGTAAATACAAATGATGCATTTGGAACTGTGCCTCAGGGTGGCCTGAATCGCATGCCTGTTCTGTGCCAGACACTGTTGTGGGTGTTGGTGAATACAGGTTCAAGGACAAGTCCAAGAATAGGAACCAGCCAACCAGCCAAGGCTGGAGCTTCGAAGAGCACAAAAAGGCAAAAGAGCAAGATTTGCACACACAAGGCCCCAGAGCAAATGCCGCCAGACCCCAGGGGCCAGGCCGCCAGCCCTGGTCTGTTCCCACTCCTTCTAGCCCTCCCATTTGAAGCAGATGTGAAGAAGGCTGCAGGCGGAGAGGTGCTATGGAGACAGGTGAAAATTAAAGCACATTTGTATAGACAGGTGCTAGGTTTATGAAGTCTCCTCTGAGTATCCCCCAAGTGGGCTGCCTTCCTGCCACGGTGAAAGGTCAGCGTGAGAACAGGCGGGATCAGCTCTGGAGGCACACCTGACGCCCGGAAGGGCTTGTGTCACGAGCCTGCTCTGTAGAAGAGATTAATGGCTCTGCTCCCTCTGGACGGCTGGTGGCGGAGGGTAATTTCAAACCTGTGATGACACCTTTCTCTCCACCTTATTAAACACTTACTTGAGTGAGAAAGGTGAAGTCAGTAAAAATTTGTGGACTGCCTTGCCCTAATTTCGGCAAAACTTCAACTTTTCCTTCTCATTGGCTCCATGATTTACCGCACATGAGCTAACAGTCACAAGCTTGATACCCGAGGAGCACGGGGATGCTTCAGTGAAGTCAATACTACCGTCACGTTGATGGCTTATAAGGTAGTAAGCTGGCCGCAGTGTCACAGCAGATGTCTAATCGCTTAAAACTATGAAAACAGATTTCCATCGAGAAGCTTGCATCAGCAAAGCAACAGAAAGCTCCTGCTCGCAGCTGTCTCCCACTCCCACTGCGAAATCCCTCAACCCTTCCATCGTCGTTGGCCATAGGGTCAGTCACGGTGCCAACCTTTGATGCTGAAGAGCAATCCGTGATGCCTTCAGCTAAGAGAGCAGGACTGGCCTCAGCTAAGGAGCGGAGGAACAACCAGGCTGGAGTGGCTTCTATTTCATCTAGGGAGGACAGGAAAAGAACCTTTTTAAGTTAGGATGCATCCTGCAGAAAAAATAACAGAAACTCAATTCAAACTGGCTTAAGGATCCGAATGGAACTTCTGGGCTTATGTAACTAAAAAATCCAAAGGTAGCCCTAACTGGTGTGGCTCAGTGGATTGAGTGTCTGCCTGCGAACTGGAAGGTTGCCAGATCAATTCCCAGCCAGGTCTGCAGTTGGGAGCATGTGAGAGGCAACCTATTGATGTTTCCCTTGCACGTTGATATTTCTCTCCCTGTCTGACTCTCCGTTCCCCTCTCTCTAGGGATAAATAAATAAAATCTTTAAAAAATATAATTTAAAAATAAAGAAAATCCAAAGGTAGATTTGGTGGGTTCACTTGTGTCGGTTTATAGGCCCCAGCAACGTCCATAGGCCCAGACGACTTGGGCCTGCTTCTCTGTTGCTGCCTGTCTTCCTTCCCAGGCAGGCTCTGACCAGGTGGTTGTCCCTGAAAGGTCCTATTATCACCCACGCAGCTAGCAACTCTCAGATGAAAACATGTTCGCTTTCCCAATCAGTCTGGCAAAAGCCCCAGAATTGAGTCTCCTTGGCCTGGCCTGGGTTACATGGCCAACCCAGAGTCAATCATCTTGGCCAGGTTGATAGAAGATGCTTATTGCCAGGTCTCAATCATGTGCCCATCCCTGGGGCAGAGCAGATGAGGGCAGCCCCACTGAATTGCTT
Source organism: Tonatia bakeri (assembly GCA_004024845.1). Taxonomy (NCBI): domain Eukaryota; kingdom Metazoa; phylum Chordata; class Mammalia; order Chiroptera; family Phyllostomidae; genus Tonatia; species Tonatia bakeri. Next base: position 143,942 of record PVIA01002526.1, read on the forward strand.
GGACCGGAGTGAGAACAGATTGGTTATAAATGGGAAATGAATGCCAGTCAGGTAAAGAGCAGATCACCTCCCCTCCATGTATAAGTGAACGATCTATTCTGGGTCTTGACTCATAGGGTCCTGGCTCACAATATTGACATAGAACAGAGCCTGCCTAGGCCAGGGCACGCCGCCCTGGAGCCCCCGGGAACGTTGTGCTTCTGTAGCTTGCATTTAGTGTGTCTCCCTGGAAGAGAAAACAAACAAAATTTAGGTGCCTTTCTAAGAGGGCTTTATCTCCCATGGCTGGCCGGCATGCCCTGGACAATCAAAACTCTGTGGGAGGTAGGGTCGGAGGCGATGTTTCTCTCTCCAGGTCTAAGTTCCGTCTCTACCCCCTGCTTCCCACGTGATCATAGACAGGTGAGTCTAAGGAATTACTGTGGAAAATGTTGACCAAGATTAAAAGTTGGAGTTAGAAAGTCCAAAGGCCTGACATAGCCATACTCTTCCTCTTAGCCTGGCTGAAAAACGTTCCTTTGGCTAGGGTGATGGTGTCTGGAAAGGCCCACACTCTGATGATGGAGGGAACCTCCAGGAGAATGCCCTGTGCTGAGGGAAACCTCTTGGCCGCCGTTACCGAGTCTTGGGGAATAATCTGTGTTTGTGGCAGGCACTGTTGCCTGCCGTCTACAGCTAACCCCAGACCCCTGGCTGCTTCTCCTGTAGAAGCAGAAAAGGCCAAACTCTCACTCCTCGGTCTCCTCTGTTGCAAGGAGGATGCGACGCAGTTCTGGCCAATGACGTGGATGATGTGGAAGTTTGTTGAGTTTCAGGAAACCCTGCTTTGACTCAGCGGTCGTAGCCTCTCTCTCCTAACAGGAGGAGGTCAGCACATGGGAGCGAAGCGGGCAGGAGGGTGGAGGCAGAGGGGACACAAGGAGTCTCTTCTGACTGCTCCGTTCTTGCAGTGAAGTGCAGAGCAAGGTCATCAACTAAGAATGAGGGTAGGGAGGTGCTTGGGTGTTGGGGAGAGAGGAGACGATGTCGGTCAGCCTGGAGGTAGGGTGGTGGGAGGTGAATGAACTGGGGACAGGAGGATTGTTGGGCAGACTTAGGGCTGACTTGAGGTCAGTGGTCAAGATGTCAAGTGCCCTGACTGGTGTGGCTGGGTTGGTTGGGCATTGCTCTGCAAAACAAAAGGTCGAAGGTTCAGGTCCCAGTCAGGATACATGCCTGGGTTGCGGGTTCGGTCCCCACTTGGTGCTTGTACAAGAGGCAACTGATTGATGTTTCTCACATCGATGTTCCTCTCCTTCTCCTTTGCCCTCCCTTCCCCTCTCTCTAAAATAAATAAAATCTTTTTAAAAAATATAAAGTGAGACAAGCCAGCATGGCTGAGCATTTTCCTCCAGCCTTGTTCATTGACCCACATGGAGGCACAGGCTAGGATTTAAGTAGGGTTTATTTTTGCCAGGAAAGTATAATAAAAAGAGAGAAAAGGAAAGGGGTTCGTGGGCTTTGAAAGGAAGTGGCTGTAAACGTGGACCGTGGATGCTAAGCTGGAGATGGAGGGAACTGAGAAAAGGAGGCAGGTGAGGCAGCAAACTGCTTATAAACTAATGGAGACGTCTACCCACTGGGGCTGAAGAATGGTGTGGGCTGAGCTGTGTGCCACAGGTGGCAAACACAAGGTCTACAGGCTGAATCCAGCCCTCCACCTTGTTTTATCCTGCCCAGCACCTTGTTTCTACCCGGCGGCAGTGCCGAGCTCTAGCTTGACTGTTAAGGAGTAGTTACATTTACATAGTCCTAGAATTACATTCGGCCCTTTGAAGGCAACTGCGAGGCTGATGTGGCCCCTGGTGAAAATGAGTTTGACACCCCTGTGCTAAGGAAAGGGAGCCGAGGAAGTAGGAGGTGGTGATCAGAGGTGGGCTGTTTGGGACTGAGGTCAAGAAGGAGGTGCAGTCATTGGTCATGACCAGATTATGATTGAGATGCGGTGTCCAGAGTAGAAAATGCAGGCAACAGGATTATTCTCTCCTCCATCATGAATTTAGATATCCAGACCTAAGGCCCCAAACCACAAAGGTGCTATCCTTCCATGTCCCACCAAATTGATCCATCTGAGCCATTAAGTGGAAGCGTTTCAAAACCTCTCCTTCCAGCCCTGACCAGTGTGTCTCAGTTGGTTGGGTGTCTTCTCGCAAGGAGAAAGTTCACCGGTTCGATTCCTGATCAGGGCACGTGCCTAGGTTGTGGGCTCAGTGCCCAGTCAAGGCATGTTGCTTCTCTCCCTTTCTTCCTCCCCTCTCTCTCTAAAATACAAAAATAACAAAAATTAGAGCCCTCTCCTGCCCTCCCTGTCCAGCTCCCAGCTCTAGGAGGAACCCCAGCACCAGAGAGCAGCAGGACAGGACTGCAGGTGAGGGGTACCTGCAGGGATAAGGGCTCATGGTGGGAATGGTGGCTTAGTCTCAGCACAAGGTCAGGGCTCAGGAATTAGAAGTGGCTGCAAGATAAGGGGAAGCCAGGCTCTCGTGGACTGAGGGGCTGAGGGGCTGAGAGTTGCTCCCCTTGCTTGGCCTGAGTGAAGTCCCCAGGGTGAGGTGGAGGTGAGAGCAGGGGAACCGGGGAAAGGTAGAGGGGAAGAGCTGAGAGCCAGGCCGGGCACTGCGTTCATACAGCAGTCCTCTTACCCACAGTTTCATTGTCTGAGGGTTGAGCCACCTGTGGTCAGCTGTGATCCAAAAATATTAAGTGGAAATTTAAAAAATTAACAAGTCATAAGTTTTAAACTGTGCACTATTCCTAGTAGCATGAAGAAATCTCACGCTGTCCTCCCAAACAAGAATCATCTCTTTTTCTAGCATTTCCAGCTCATAGACTCTCACTGCTGGTCAGTCACTCAGTAGCTGTCCCGGTTTCCACGCTGGCGGTCTGGTAGCACAGTGCTAGTGTTCGGGTCAGCCTGTTCTACTTAATAGTGGCCCCAAAGCGCAGGAGGAGTGATGTGGCAGTTTAGGTATGCCAAAGAGAAGCCACCAAGGGCTTCCTTTAAGTGAAAGAGTGAATTGTTCCCAACTCAAGAAGGAAAGAAAAAAATTCATGTGCTGAGGTTGCTAAGATTTGTGGTAAGAGTAAATCTTCTATCTATGAAACTGCCTGATTTACAAATCAAACTGTATCATAGGTGTGTATGTGCGTACAGGAAGAAGCACAGCATCGGTAGGGTTCGCACTATCTGCAGTTTCAGGCACGCAGCGGGGGTCTTGGAATGCAGCCCTGTGGATAAGGGGGGACTGCTGCAGTCCAGGCTTCAGAGCTGGAAGGGACGGTGGAGAGCATCGGCTCAGGTTAGAAGCTGCTACACGCAGCAGAAGCCTCGGGTGGGCATGTCAGGGGGTCCACAGTGACAGTCACGCCCCACAGTTGTCAGGGTCCTGGATTTTTTTTTTTTTTTTTGCCCACCACCCTCATTATGGCTTCCATTTTAGTGAGGTTACTTTGGACAAGTTGCTTTATCTTTCTGAGACTTGGTCTTCATCTGAAGAGTGGGACTAATAACAATACCTGCTTCATGAGGCTAATGAACGACTAATTAATATATGAAAAGTTCTCTGCACCAGTGCCCACACAGTAAACCTGAGCTCTTAGTTATTCTTTTCAGAACTAGAACAGCGCCAGCTATATAGCTGGAGCTCAATAACTATCTGTGGAATTAAATATTACTATCGTTATTATTGAGTACCAAGTGTCCACTGACACCTGGTACTCACAAGCTGTATCAAGGAGCCACGCTGCCACAGCTCCTGAGAAGGGCTTGCTTGGCTTGGCCCACCTGTGTTTCTGGATGACCAGTTGCCTGAATCGGAACTGACCTGAGCAGTGGTCAAAGGGACCAGCCCCACGTCAGCCCAACGGAGCCCAAAGACAGCGCCTCAGCCAGACCAGACGCTGCTAATGGGTTTTGTCCGCCTGCCAAGTCCCCCCTGCCTGTCCTCGGGGAGGAAGGCAGACATGACTGAGTCCTTGGGAGGCCAACTCCCGCCACAGGCCGGGAGCCTGGGAAGGAACACAAGGAGACAGTCCCTGGAGGGGCCGTTCCTGGGAGTTCTGCACAGGCCTGGGCGGCGTTTCCCTGTCCTTGAACCCCTGGCAGCCTCTGCATGTGCAGCCCTCGCTTCAGATCGCCTACTTCCTTTCCCTTAGAACTACGGAGGGAGGGATGGTGGCCAGAAAGCTCCCGGAAGTCAAAACAAGCCTGCTGATATGAAAACCATATGAAAACTTGGCAGGGTCCCAGTGCAGCCTAATGGGCCTCCCAGGCCTCACCGAGCCCAGACACTGGCCCTTTGTGGGGTTGGGGGCCCTGGCTCCCAGTCCACAGAAACCAAATTAGAAAGGAAAGAGTAAACGGCAGGCCGCCAGTTTCTTTTCTGTCATCTCTGTGCTTCGAAGGGCTTAGAAACAGATTGGTATCAGGCACTATAAGTAATAGTAATTGAGCGCTTCACTCGCTGGGCTTATTCGTAGTTTTCCTCGTTTCCTCACTCGATCCTTGTGGCGCACCTTGTTCCCACGGCAAAACCCAGGTCTCTGAGGTGGGTGGACGCCAGGTGACCAGGGCTACTCAGCTGGTGAGTGGTGAAGCAGCAGCTGGGGCTCCAGCGCGGCCCGTCTGGCTGGAAACCCGGACCTTTCATTGTTACAGAGAGGCCTCCCAGGTGACCTTCTGGATTTCCCAAACAAATTTACCAACATTCGAAGTTCCGCCTCAATGATTAGCTTTCAGAAAAAGGTGTTTCCCATTCTACAGAGAAGTTGAGGCAGTTTTTCCTTCCGGTCTTACAAATCTTCGGATAGTACTCTTAACATCCCAATTGTTGTTTGTACCTGAAGTGACCATACATCAAAGCCCGTCGGGTGAGAAGTGGTCTGCTTGACAGGGCTCATTAGCATGACGATGAAATTAAATGTTCCCTTAGAGCAGCAACTGGAAGAAAACACACAACCAAACGGAAAGCGAGGTGAGTGGCCGCGCGAGCCCTCCAGTCTCCTGCTCCGTGCCGAAGCCCGGAAAGCAGGCCCGGCGTGCAGACAGGCTGCGGGCATCCTCCGTCTGCAACCTACGATTGTTTGTCCCTCCCGAATATATCTTCTCGGGGCGCAATCACTTTAAATTCATTTTAAAACTCGACAAACTTTTGTATGTCCTACAGAGCCCAGGTAAGGTGTTCTGAATTTCTTTCTCTTGGACTTTAGGGATGGTAGCCTGGAGAAGATCCTGCTCCCAGAAGTGGCCTGGCTCACTTTTGGAGTTTCCCTGAGCCCTGAGCATTTCAGGAGACCCGAGGATCTGCAGCACCTTCCTCATGCAAAGACCCATGGAGGGTCCTCCCACTTCCTGGGACCAGGGAAGGAACAGAGCCCCAGGTAGGAGGCGAGGCAGGCAGAGCAAAGTGGGGAAACAACCCTAGTGTCCTGTGGCAGGACCCTGGCTACAGGGACCCTACACACCAGACAGAGGCTGGGTGGCAGTTAACAAACCAGACCCACAGGGATTAATGAGTGATGATCTTTTGAATGTTTTTTGATTTACAACAAATCTTTTTGTACATTTTGAAAAAGTGCAGACCAGTGTATATAATAGCTCCTATTTTTTTAAAAAAAGGGAGGAGTTATCTGTATGTATAGCATTCTCTCTCCCCACCGTGTGTGTCTATATCCATACCTATATCTGATATGAGTTTCTGCACATGAGTATACTTTCCATATCTCTGGATTGGTAGGTAATGAACTGGCAACAGAGATTGTTTATAGAAAGGAAAACCAGAGTCTGCCAATCAGAGGTCAAAAGAACATTTACTCTTTACTAGGTAACCATTTATAGTGTTTTTGGATTTTTAAATTTTTTCAGAGCTAACGCTGATTTAGCACATACCAGGTAGTATTCTAAACATTTCACTTGCAGAAACTCACTCAATCCTCACCACACCCTAGGAAGTAGGAACTGTTACGAGGACCATTTTGCAGGTGAGGACACCAAGGTTCGGAGAACCTGTACCCCTCAGTATCGGTAAATGCTGGCATCTGATCCCAGAAAGAGAGGCTCCAAATACCATATGCATGTGCCGCTTTTAAAGGAGAATAAAGATGCTATTTTTAGAATGTCAAGGGGCATCATTGTAGCTGTCTGCCCTCGAGGGAGAACCATTCCTGCCTCCATGACAGCCAGCTCTGGGTCCCAGTGAGTGAGGGGTGGGTTGTTGGGTGGGGTGTGGAGGGGGTGGGGGAGGTGAGAATGGGCACCCAGTGCCCAGGTCCCCAGTTAGTAAAAGAGGAGCTGAGGGTTTCCTTCTCTAGCAGCCCTTGTTCCCCATTAATCTATTGCCAATTTTGAAATATATAAATTAGATCTTGTTTGAAGCCTCCGTCACATTAGCATACCAAGAGGGAGAAATTAAAGGAGTGCCTCTCCTGGCCTCAAATGGGTGGGTGGGAAATTGAACCCCTCTCCACACCGTTTCCCTCACTGCATTAAAGAAGCACGTCATGCCGTCTAAACCGGCCTGGGCTGCAGTACGAATGGCACTCTCTCCTGACTCACTGTAACCCTGAGCCAAGTTTGGCCCCCAGGCCATCTGGCCGCAGCCCCCACAGTCCTCCCCTTAGACCCAAACCGGTACTAATTGCCTTGTTAACAGAGCTCCTCTCAAGAGAATGAAATTTAAGCAGAGGAATATCAGAGTGTGATTTTAAGAGAAGTGAGTGGATCCAGAAACTGATAGTATTTCCAGTAACCAAGTCTCAGAAGGCCCACGGAGCAAATAAAGAGCATTTTAATGGTATTGTCAGGAGGATATGACTTGTCAAGGCAGATTTGCAAACAGGAAAGGGGGCAGAGACCACTCCTGTCTAGACATCTGATTAGTGGGAAACCGTAGGATTATGAGGAGCGTGGAGTTTTCTGGCTGCCGTTTCTGCGGAGGTCAGGCTCTCTGCGCAGGGGCTGGATGAGAGCTACATTTGTCTCTAGTAGAGAATGCTGGCTGGTCCTCCTCCTCCTGGGGGCTCGGATAGCCAATCCCAGGCTGGGAGAATGTATTAGTAGATTTAAATCTGCTCCCTTCGGGCGGTGGACAGTTAACTGGTGGGGGCTGGGGGTGGGGCTCAGAGCCAGGAGAGCTGCTGCTGGAGGAGGTGGTTCTGGGAAGTCAGGCCCTTCCTGCCCTTTCACCTTCAGTCCCAACTTGCTTTTTGACCACACTGCTCGCTGGTCCCTTGGACTCAGGACCTGTGTTCTGCTTAAATAACAGCCCACCTCCTGCTCCATCATGCCGCCCAGGACACCACAGAGACCACAGGACTTCCAGTGAGGGAATTACGGCTTGCGGGGTGGGCAGACACACAGTTCTTACTTGGGTAGTGATGAGGCCAAGTGAATGAGGGGTGCATGAGGAATGATTGCACAGGCTTGGGTAATGGACTCCGGAGGTCACCAGTAGGTTCTAAAACAAAGTGGACTTAGAATCAGGAAACTCGAGATTCCAGGACAGATTCCTCACCTCCAAAGTGAGGACGTTACTATTGCTATCATGTTCCTGTACCACCTGGGGCCTTGTACTCAGTGCTGTCGGTCATCACCACCTGCCTGGGCTGCCCATTGTTGCCGTGACCCAGGACGGGGTGTAGCTCAGCAGCACTTATGAGAACATCGGAGCCCCGCTCCAGGTCAGAAGCAGGCACTACGTCACATGCCGCAGTTGGGGTTGGAAATACACAGTAATTATAGCAGTTTGTGTCCAGCCAGGCAAAGAAAAGCCACTCCGGATTTAAAACAGGGAATGGGCTCCAAGGCACGTGTCACACACGTGATGAAAGAGGCTGAGAAGCCACACGGGATGGTGAGACAATCCTGAAATTGGCAATGGTGGGCACACCAGAAAGCTAGAGAAACAAAGGGCGGAGACGGTACAACCAGAGCCCAGGCAGGAGATCCCAGATAGGAGCCTTGACCGTAGCAAGTCTGCCTGGTGGGAGGAGCAGGGAGAGAAAGTGAGGGGAAATAGCTTAGATTTTCTCCTTCGCCCGGCCCTCCAGCCTCCCCCTGGGACACAGCCTGCACGGGCCAGGCCCGTGCCACCTGGTGCAGAGCAGGGCAAGGGCAAGCTGGGGTCCAGGGACAGGACCAGACGTTCTGGAAAACATTTCCTAGCATCTGTGTCCTCTACTCGGCAACAACCAGAATAAGCACAGGATGAAATATCTATGGATTCATTAGTTGAATAATTCTTTCACCTCCCCCCAAATGCCCAGCCCTACAAACTCTGAACCCCATGAGGGCAGGGATGGAGTGGCCTTATCCATTGTTGTACCCACGATACCCAGGACGGTAAGTGCTTCATCGTTGATTCTTTAAAATATTTGTTCAGAATAAGAGTGAACGAACCAATGTGTACTGTCTGCCATGCAAGCGTGGACACGCAGAGTGGAGCCCACAGGATTTCAGAGCTGGGGCAGTCCTGCTCCTACTCACCCCACGCTCCCCCAGGACTAGGGGACCACTGGCACTAACTACCACCGCCCCCCCCCCCGCCCCCAGGCTTGGACTCAACGTCCTGCAGCTTCAGCAGGATTTTAGAGTTTAAACAGATTTGACTTTGTTACCAGGACAGGATCCTGTCCCTTGATGAATATGGAATAAATATGGAATTACCTATTCTGTAAAACATAAAATGTTGTATGCATGTTAGAGAGTATAGCAACGATTATTACATTTTGCTTGGTAAGCACATCTTCTGCCTCTACTGAGTGACAGGGAAAAATTTTAGGGTTTCTGGCACAGATAGGAATTCCAGGTGACAATATAGCCAGTTGGTCACAGGCAGAAATAATAGAGGGAAGGTGAGAAATTACGTAGACTAGAGATTCAAAGAGAGAAAAGACAAGACAGCCTGGGCAGCTCGCACCTTCTCAGGACAGAGAGGGAGCACAGGCCAGGCAACAGGAGGCAGCGAGGGAGAGCCAGACCCCAGCTGTCTTGGGCGACTCCCCAGCAACCCAGACGGCTTGTTTGTTTGTCCAGAGGCCTCTGTCAGCTCCTCTCCGGCCTGCCTGCCTCCCGCCATTTGCCCACTCCAGTCTCAGTCACTTGACTGGGTAAGTGGGAGAAATATATTCATATGCATCCAGGTGCAATTTGGGAACTAGGTAGATGAGGTGAGAGGTAGAAGGCATCTGGGTGAGGCTGTCCTTCCTTATTGGGGAGAGCGATGGAACATGTGATAGAGAGGGAAAGGGCCACAGGCAAGGGGAAAGCTCCTTCCTTCCCTCTGCCCCCCCACCCCGCTCCAGTTGTAACTCTGCCAAAGCAAGCTGAGAGCCATTGCCCAACTGATTCTAAAGGTTAATTCCAGCACAATCTAACCCCAGGGCATCCTGCATTTGTGGTCAGACTAGGCGGCACTGTTATCAGCCAGGAGTGACTAAAGGGCTGGAGATACGGAATCAGAAAACCCAGGTGGGGGTAGATCTCAGACATTCTGTGCCATTGCCTGTTACTCAAGGGCAGTTCTCTGGAGGAGCAGGACATCCAGGAGCCACTGGCAGCCGACATCCACAGCAGCTTGGGGTGGGTGCACTGCCAGGGGGTGGCTCAAGGAGGCGAGGGAACTGGTGTCCAGTAGGGAGGTGAGGGTGGGACTGTGGCCGGGGGCGGTCAGAGTTTCAGGAAGAGGGAATGTCGGTGCAAGGGCCCTGCTGTGGTGGGGGTTCTGGGTGCTAAAAGCAAAGCAAGGAGACTGAAGCCTAGCAGCATGGGGGGTGGGCGCAGAAGACGAGGTCCGCCTGTGATGGAGACGGAGGGAGCAGGTCACAGGGGCACTGGTGGATCTTAGCAAGGCCTCTGGCTTCCTTCTGAGGGTTTAGAAGCCACTGGAGTGTTCTGAGTAGAGGATTGGCAGGCTCTCTTTTGTTTTAACACAGTCATTCTGGCTGCAGTGTTGAGAGTAGACAGAAGAGGCTGAGGGTGGCGGCTGAGAGGCCAGTTAGGAAGTCATTGCAATTATTCAAGTGAGAGAAGAAAGTGACTTGGACCAAGGTGGTGGGGGGGAGGGTGGTGGAAGTGGTCCAATTCTGGAAATACTTTGAAAGTCAAACCAGTTGGGTTTTCTGAGACGGAGAAGCATGGGTGAGGCATCTTCGAGGGGATGATCGGAAGTTCCTTTTGAACACGTTGAGTTCGTGGTGTCCGTCTGACATCCAAGTGGAAATGTCAAGTGAGTAGGCCATTAGATGTGAGCGTAGGAGTCGTGGGTGAAAAGAAGTCCCTCAAAGCTGTGATCACCCACAGGGAGCGAGTAGGGGTCAAAAGGGAATAACAAAGTACAGTTGAGCTTGGGCAGTCCCATCGGATATCGGCGTCTCCCCAGTGCCCAGGCCAGGCCCACTTCGTTTCCCCAGGGCACTCGCCAGTGCTGACATCACAGGGATGTCACTAAGCCAGAAGCCCTAGCCGCGGGACATTCGATTATGATTCCGAATCATAAATGCAGAGATTTTCAAATTAAGCAATACTTACATCAAAAAGCTGCATTTTCAAGAGAGATAAAGGAGTGGGTTGATCGCTGATAATAGGTTTTGTAAATGAGTCACCACAGGCCTGCTACCAATCAAGCTTCACACACACACACACACACACACACACACCCCTCTCTGCATTTTAAACAGGATCCTGTCTGTAAAATAAGGCACCTGCTTTTTATCAATGCATCTGTTGTTTAAAGGTTTACCAGTCTCCAGGTATAGACACTCAAAGATCCCCCCTCTCAGGTCACCCTGTGGGGTGTCGCTTGCCAAGCTGTGCACCCAGCCCCTCTCCTCCTGGGGAGATGAGGACAGAGCAGGGAGGGAGGAAGCAGACCTTTCCCTGCGTCAAGGTTCCTGTCCCCCAGTTCCATGAGATGCTCCAGCCTATCACTGGAGTCTCTCTCCTGGTCCCTGCAGATGGAGGCACGCCATCCCAGGAAGACGCTGAAGAAAAGAAGTGCCTTTGCAAAACTCGTTCTAACTTGGAGACCGTCACTAAAGCGCCTGTGCCGTGGTAGAAGGAACGTTGGGCTGAGACGTATTCCCTCCCTTCCTATTCTGCCGTGAACCAGGGGGATGGCTTGGGAGTATGCTCAGCCCACTTGTAGCTTGGGCCCCTAGTGCATGAAATGCGGATCTGAACACCCCACGGCGTTGTTCTGAGGATTAAGGGAATTGAAATGTGTAGAGTACAAAAAAGGATGTCTGTCACGAATTAAGTTATTATATTTTATTTTATGATACATTAATGATAATGGAGATCTTAGTTCTTATTGTGTTGGCCTAAGAACATCCAAACTGTAGAAAATTTTTATGAGTTTATTAGAGTTTATTTGAGCCAGACAGAGGATACTCCTGGAAGCGAGATCTCAAAAAACTGAGAAAACTGATTCCCAGAATGAGAATTTGCGGTTTGCTGCGCATTTGGAGTTGGGGGGAACTTAAGGAAGGTTGAATAAAGGCGAGAGGAGGTGAAGCCAGGACTGACTGAGATCACCCCTGGCGTCCAACCCACGCGGCCCGCGGGCTGCTTGTGGCCCAGGACGGCTATGAATGCAGCCCAACAGAAAATCATAAATTTACTTAAAACTTTTTTTTTCTCCTCAGTTTTCATTAGTGTTTGTGTATTTCATGTGTGGCTCAAGACAGCGCTTCATTTTCCAGGGTGGCCCAGAGACGCTGAAAGGCTGGACACCCTGGAGGGGACAGCTAGCAGACGGTGAGCTCTCTCGAGGACGGTTATGCTTTGGGGTGGTCTGGAAGAGAGGCGTTTCAAAGGTGTGCCAACCTACTGGGTTGGTCAAAAAAGTTAATGTAGTTGTTTTCCATAAAATAAAAGACATATTGTTTTATTTTCACCAACAACTTTAGTGATTTGGATATTTTGAGTATGTTGGCTGTTTCCCACATGGTGTAATGTTGATTATTCTCAGCTAATGCCTTGATTTGATCATTGTCAACATCAGCTGGTCTACCTGACTATGGAGCATCATCAAGTGAGAAATCTTCAACATGAAACTTCACAAACGACTTCTGACATGTCCAATCAGTCACAGCACCTTCTCCCTACGCTGCACACATCTTTTCTTTGTGTGTTTCAGTTGTGCTTTTGCCTTTCTTGATATAATACAGCATAATATGCTGAAAATGGTGCTTATTTTCTCCCATCTTCAATATTAAAATGGCCACACAAAAATTTACCAATTTTAATGGGGTTTTTTAATGCACACTGATATGACAGCTGTCACAGTACAATCTAACAAAACTGTTTTGAACAGAGTTAAAGATAACCAGCACTGCTAGAGCCATCTCTGAACTTTTTGGCCAGCCCAATAGCTGCGCAACAGCAATGGAAGGGCCTGCTGAGTGCAAATGTAACCCTTTTACTGAGGAGCTCTGTGCCTGGGGTATGTTACGCCTGCCTGGTTAGGAAGTGATGATCAGACCACCCTGTGCAGCTACTCTCTGTCACTGGGCTTGTCCGATCTGTTACAGAGCCCCTTTCTTGTTAACAGTTGAATTGACTCTGTATCGGCTTGTTTTGGGATCCTGGGCAGGTCAGTTCACTTCTCAAAGCCTTTGGGCTCCTGCCCTCTGAGAGCATCTCGAGTCCTCAGCAGTCGGAGAACAGCACTTCATTCCTGGCTCAGAAGAGACATGGTGACCGATGAGGTGCACTTGCAGGAGACACGAGGACACCATCAGAAGCGGGGAGGACGCGCACGTGGCAGGTGAGAGGACTGGCACCTCCTGCTCCCTCTCACCCTTTTCCTCTGGAGGAGCCGTTGTCTTCCCCAACCCCCACCCACTTCGTCCTTGCACCCTGGGTCCTTGGAAGGGCTGTACAACCTGCTCTGAACGGCCTCTCCTGGTATTGTTGACATCTGCAATTTCAAGAAAACAATCACATTTCATTTATTTCTTCTAGGAAACAGCTTCCATAATAAACAAAAAGGCCCACACTTCTGAGAACGAGTCTCTCTGTTTACAACATCTGTAAGGTCTTGCTTATGCTTTACCTTCCTTCCCTGGCGACCGTTTCGGCACTCCATCTCCCGTACGTGCACACGTGTTCCCCGAGACTGGGTGCACCTTGCCAAACTGGGAGGGAATGGCTCGTGGGCAGCCGCAGGAATCCTTGGGTGCCTGGGGCTGTGCCAACCCTGGGAGAGGGATGTGGAGGAAGGAGGAGGAGGAAGAGTCCTGGGCTAAGGGCCAAGAGCAGAGCCAACAGAGCATCTGGCCCCTGAGGCAAAATAATCATCTGGCCTCTGACTTGATTAGAAACAGTGTTTAGTTGCCGATATAGGAGATCTGACTGTGTTACCTTCAACAGGAGGCTTATTCCCCTCTTCACAGAAAAGAAGGCTAGAGGGCTTCTCTAGTAGCTCTGCAAACTCGTTTGGGACCCAGCCTGCTTGTAGCTTTGTGCTCCACCGTCCTCCGTCGTTGCTTTCATCCTCTGAGTTTGCCTTCTGATCCAACACGGCTGCTGGGAGTTCTAGCCACCCATTCACAGTCACACAACAGGAAGAGCAGAAGGAGCGTCCACACCCTCTGCCTTCCCACCGACAGAGCAAAGGGTTCCGCTTTCTCACACCCTCTACCTCTACCTCTGTCCGGCGAGACCCACGCAGTGCCTCTGTTTAGCTCCTGGGGGCCAGAGCGGAGCCGCACAGCTGCCTCTGACCGCAGAGGAGGCCGTGTTCCTTGCAGAGTCCCTGACGGCCGTCTGAGGGGAAGGGGAGGACGAAGACTTTTAGTTAGTAGCGGCACCATCTCCCTTTCACCGTCTGCGCAAAGCTGCCCTGGCCCCAAACCTGCAGCCCCCCGGGCAGCGAAGCGTCCATAAAGCACCACATCTACTTGTGACTCGAGCAGTCCCCAGAGAATGTCAAAAGGCTTTTTCCAATCACGTTGTGCTATACTCTTCTAAAGAAAAATTGTATTTTTATTTTTTCAAACTTTTGTAAATTCTTTACAAGGTTCTTTTTCTGCTGTATTTTTTCCCATTACCGTTTAGTCCCCTTACACACGCCTCCCCCCTGCAATCGCCACACTGCTGTCCATGTCCATGAGTCCTGTCTGCTTTTTGCTCAATCCCTCCACCCCCTAACCTTCCCCCACCCACAACTTAGCTGTCATCCTGCTCTGCATCCATGAGTCTGTCTCTATTTCCCTTGGTAGTTCTGCTTGTTCCTTAGATTCCACATATATGAGTGAAATCATATGGTATTTGTCCTTCTCTGACTAACTTATTTCATTTAACGTAATGTTCTCCAGGTCCATCCATACTGCCTCAAAGGGTAAAATTTTCTTCTTTTTTATGGCTGAGTGGTATTCCTTTGTGTAAATGTCCCACAGTTGTTTTATCCACTTATCTGCTGATGGACGCTTGGGCAGCTTCTATATCTTGATGATTGTAAATAATGCTGCAATGAACATAGGGGTGCTTATGTTTTTTCAAATTAGTGTTTGGGGTTCATTTGGGTATATTCCCAGAAGTGGAATAGCTGGGTCAAAAGGCAGATCCATTTTTAATTTTTTTAGTTATTTTCTTAGTGCTTTCCACAGTAGCTGCATCAGTCTGCATTCCCACCCACAATGCAAAAGAGTTGCCTTTTCTCAAATCCTCACCAGCACTTGTTTGTTGATTTATTGGTGATAGCCATTCTGACAGGTGTGAGGTGGTATCTCATTGTGGTTTTAATTTGCATTTCTCTGATGATTAGTGACATTGAGCATCTTTTCATATGTCTGTTGGCCATTCGTATGTCCTCTTTGGAGAAGTGTCTATTCAGGTCCTTGCCCATTTTTTAATTGGGTTGTTTGAGGGGGGGTTGTGTTGAGTTTTATAAGTTCTTTATAAATTTTGGATGTTAACCCCTTATCAGATGTATTGGTGCATATGTTCTCCCATTCTGTGGGTTGTCTTTTTACTTTGTTGATGTTTTCCTTTGCTGTGCAAACACTTTTTAGTTTGATGTAGTCCCATTTGTTTATCTTTTTTCTTGTGTTTCCCTTGCTTGGGGAAATTTATCTGATAAAATATTGCTACGAGCAATGTCTAAGATTTTGCTGCCTGTGTTTTCTAGGATTTTTATGGTTTCAGGTCTAACATTTAAGTCTTTAATCCATTTTGAATTTATTCCTGTGCGTGGTGTAAGAAGGTGGTCTAGTTTCATTTTTCTGTATATATCTGTCCAATTTTCCCAACACCATTTATTGAATAAATGATCTTTAGCCCATTGTATGACCATGCTTCCTCTATTGAATATTAATTGACTATAAAGGTGTGGTTTATTTCTTGGCTCTTTATTCTGTTTCATTTTTTAGTAAATAGAATTTTTTCCACGTTGGTACATTTCCAAGGATGTTTTAGCTTAACAGCAGGGGTTAAACTCTTCAAAAATGGGTGGCCTAAGAATTTGGCTGGCAGGTGAACTAAGAAATCTGGTTCTGACTAAAGACCTAGGCCCCAGTCTTAGCAATGACACCATCTGTCTGGATCCTTTATTCATTCAACAAATATCTGTTACACATCTAACCTGCTCAGGACATTGTGTTAGATATTGTTGACCCAAGAACCAACACATGTGGTGTCGCTGTCCTCATGGAACTCACAGTCTAACGGGGCTATAGAAAATTCACAGGCACTTATAAGACCCCGTGGGGAGATGCCGAGGGCCAACCCTGAGGCTCCCTGGAAGCTCATTCGCAGGGTCCTTGACCCTATTTAGAAGTGTCACGGAAGGCTTCCACAGGGGTGACCTCCAAGTTCAGAGCCTGTGGTCAAGCAGAGGTTATTCAGATCGTGAATAACAAAGAAGTCACAGGATCAGAGGATGGTAGGTCCTTCAGGCCACAGTGCAGACAGCAAATGGGGGAGGAGCCAGCATGGAGGCTGGGAGACCCGTGATGAGGCCAATGCTTCATCCAGGTGAGCAGGAGAAAAGCAGAAGCAGTTTGGCCAGAGTGAAGGGGATGCATTCATGAGCCATTCTGGAAGTAGCCTCAAAAGAACTTGGTGATTGGTTGATGAAGAGGATCTATTCGGGTTGGGAGGAGGGATTCAAACATGATGGTGTGTTTCTGGCTTCAGAAGCTCTAGATGCTGCTGTGTCCTGGGGCTCAGTAACACAGGGGACAGGCCAGGACCTGTGGCCAGAATCTGCGCCTCCACCTGTGGCCCCAGGACACTAGGTCAAAGGACAAGACAGCAGGGTGGGGAAAGACAGTGAGTTTAGTTGCGGGCAGGTTGTGTTTGAAGGGCCTGCGGAGAAAACCAGGAAGTAGTCAAGATGTCATTGTCCTTCTGGGGTGCAGGAAAATGATTTTGAAATCATACATATGTCTTCTCACATTCTCTACCCTCAGGGTCACATGTATACAACAGGACTGTGCGGGGCTGTGCGATGTGGTCGCCAAGGTTCCTTCCTGCTCCAACATTCTCTGTGCACCAACCAGCTTCCCCTCCACCCTCACTGCCTTGTCCCAGGGATGGTGCACCACGCAGGGGGTGGGGGTGCGCAAAGCATGGGGGCATCTCTCCAAGGGGCCCAGCCTAACCCAGTTCACCCAATTCTTGTAATCAGTTTAGTTACACGACCAGATTCAGATCAGAGTGAGGATTAGCCAAGGAAGTCTGTGAACGGTGCTTTGAACTTCCCAGATGAAAGCCTCCTCCCCTATTCACACAAAGAAAGCCCAAGATATTAAACCGTGACATAAACACATTGCTACCCCCCGGCCTTGCCCGATGCGGCCGGCTGGGTGATCAGTTGGCATCCCAAATTACCTTCCCCACATGGCATTCCACCCAGGTCTCCCGGAGGGGGGGAAATGGATTCTGTCCTCAGCCCGCTGCTCCTGGAATTGCAAGCATTCGGTGAGCCGCCCCCAGGCCTGCCTTCTCCAGGACTCCCGCCTGCAACCCCCACTAGCGGAGGAAGAGGGACTTCACTGCCCCACCAGCTCTCCGCTCCCTTGCAGGGAGAAAGGAGAGGGGCAAACCCGGTCTGCTGCTGGCGGGTTATTGTTCCCAGATGGAGACTGTCAAACCTTGTCAGCCTCAGATACACACTGAGAGCGCTGCATCCGCATTCTTGGGATGTGTGGCTGCCCAGCTTCACCTTCTGTGGCCCTCGGTCCAATAACATGTCACGTTCCTTCAGCCTCACTCCCAGCTAAAACCCTCTCGCCTGCTCCAAGCCCGCGCATTTGGAGCACACGTGCACCGTGGCTGTCTAAATATTTAAGCCAGGCTAAAGGGCGGCATCTTTAGTTGGGATTGATTACACTGAGTTGTGTGAGTCGAGTGGGTCTCACCTGCTAGTTTCACGATGAGCTGTGGGAGCCAAGAGCCGTTGAAGGTGCTCCTTGGGCCTCGAGCCCTAAGGTCATGAATGCAGTCCTCAGGGATTAGCTGACTGACTGGTCTTCAGCCCAGGGCCTGGCTCCTGGCACCACAGAAGGTCTTGCCAGGGACTGATGCAGTGGCCCTGTGCCCTTCCTTTTCCACTCAACATAGCCAGTCTGCCATAAGAGGAAGCCCGTCACACAGCCCCCTCCACCCCAGTGCTGGCGTAGCCACTCCGAGTTGTGATACTGCTCCCACCCTGCAGACCCTCCACTGTGAGTCTGTTTTCTTGGACTTATCCGAAATAACTTAGGCTCCTGTTCCAACTTCAGTGAATCTGCAGACCCCAAGGGTACCTGTGGGGACAGAGCGGGGCACCTGGGGCCCAGGGATGATGAGCGATTTGCTCAGGATGGCACAGCAGTGGGAAGTGAAACCAAATCTGTAATCCCCGACCTCTGACTTTCCTTCTCTTATGGGTTAAATTGTGTCTCCAGAAAGATATGTTGAAGTCCAAACCCTGGTGTATGGAAATGCGACCTTATTTGGAAACAGAATCTCTGCGGATGTGATCAGGTTGAGATGAGGTCGTTAGGGTGGATGCTACTCCAAGAGGACTGGTTTCCTATAAGAGAAGAGAAATGTGGACAAAGACGCACACACAGGGGAAAAAATATCCATGTGAAGATGAGGCAGAGATTAGAGGTCCACTGTCACAAGCCAAGGACACGTGGACGAAGCCACCAGACGCTGGAAGAGGCAAGGGGCGGCCTCAGAGCCTCCAGAGGGAGTACAACCCTGCCAATGCCTTGATTTTCGCCTTTAACCTCCAGCACTTGGAGGGCGTCAGGTTCTGTTTTCAGTCACCCAGCCTACACAGAAGCCCGGGAAACCAGTACACCATCCACCTGCATTTCTGATGCAAGAACTGGATGAAATTCTGAATGAAAACTTATTTTGGTGGAAGCAATAAGGAATGGCTCATTATGGGTTTGGGATATTAGAATACCCACCAGGTCATGTTCAGTGCACAAGTCATCCTCAGGAAGGACCCGACCCTCAGTTCCTCCTTCTATCCCAAGAAATGTCCTCCATCAAGGCCCCATGATATGGGCACCTTGTCACTTTTTAAACTTCAGTTTACAGGCTGATGGACAATCAGAGGGACTTTTCCTCTTAAGGCTGCTCAACGTAATTCTAATCATTGGCATGTAAGTGGCCTTCTCATGAGAGGGATTTTAAGGCATTTAACTAACGCTATGGCCCATGGAAGTGGCTTCTGAGGTTAATGCCTGGTTGAGCCCTGGCCAGGTGGCTCAGCTGGTTGGAGAGTCATCCCATACACCAAAATGATGTGAGTTTTATTCCCGGTCAGGGAACATACCTAGGTTGACGGTTCGATCCTTAGGGCATGTATAGGAGGCAATCCATCGATGTTTCTCTCTCTCTCTCTCTCTCTCTGTCTCTCTCATCAATAAACATATTCTCTGGTGAGAATTTATTTTAAAAAAGAGGAAAAAATGAAAAAAAGAATTCCTGATTGACATCTGCTTTCTGGCCTCACCTGTCCCAATGACTCCATTAACTGAGTCATTTAGTTGAGTGGACTCAGCAAAGGAGGTAAGAGCTGGAATAGAAAATACTAGGATTTAAGCTTAGGACTGGCTGTGGCCTGTGGGTTTGGGCAAATGGATACTTTGCAATTAATGTTTATCCTAATTCTCAAGGGAAGAATACTATGAGCTAGCAATTTTTCCAGAATCCATTGGCCAACTTCTTGAGTCAGTGATGCTCCTCACAAGGCATCAGTTGGTGGCTTGTGTCCCGCGATGCCTGTGTTCATGCCCTAGCACCCAGGAATGCTGGTCCAGGAGAACCCCGAAGCCCCCTGCCTTCTGTCAGCCCCCCACATTGGCTGAGGTTAGCTGCCCAGACCCGAATGTCCTGGTTGCATAACTTTGGGAGCAACGGTCCTAATACTATGGCTCTTCTAGTGATCTAAACACATCAGGAGATGGTTCTGCCTGCCCCCCAAAGCAGGAGTTGAACTAAGTGGAACCATACCTTTGCCGTCGTTCCAGCCCAACAGGTGGAACCAATTTAAAACCTCATGATAATAGCATTGCGTGTGCAGAAACTCCCCTATGTGTTGTAATGCTCCTCCTGGGGACAGAATGTTCTTGCCTGTGTTTTGTCTACCAAAGATAGGCACCACACTCCGAGGGTAACAGGTCTAAACAATCGGCCATTGCCTACACCAGTTCCGGTACAGCCATACTATGCCCCCTATGCAGCCACAGAAAGTCATGCTTTGTAAGCAAATTTCATGGCATGGGAAAATGTTTGTGGTCTGCTTTTAAGTGAAAAAAGCTGCTTACAAAACAATGTACTGTACAAAAGTAATTGTGGACAATTTATGTATATATCCAGAGAAACATTGGAAGGCTATATTCTGAAGTGTAAATCCTGATGAAATGTTCAGGGCCATGAATGTACAATGGCCAGGCTTGTGTAAGTTGCAAGGACATTTTCTCGAAACACAAGTAGTGGCAGACCTCTCAGCCCGGGTTGTGCCTGCTGGGAAGGCCCATCCTTTTCTAGTTACACGTGGCGCCACGGACATGGGCATCAGCCCTGGAGATTATGGGAGAGGCCAAATTTTATTCTATGTGCTTTTTCATGGTTTGCAAAAGTTCTTCAATGAGTATGTGCTACTTCTGCATAACCAAAAAATCTATACAATAAAATCATTTTTTAAAATACAATTAATGGAAGTTTACACGCTACTTTGATAATATTACGGAATTATTTTTAAGCGAGCTAATGATATTGTGGTTGTACTTTTAAAAGCGCCGTTAGCCTTTAGAGATGCCTACCAAACTGTATACTGATGAAATGATGTGACATCTGGGATTTGCTTCAAAATAATACAGGAAGTAGTTTGATAACCACAAAACTGCACATGCACACGGTCCTCCTGATGCCCCCTAACCCTGTTTCTATTTTCTTATTTTTTCAAAGTCCTTGCCACCTTCTAACAAATGATGTCATTTGCCTATGTACAAGGTTTATTATTGCTCTCCCCGCTGCCCTAGAATGTACGCATGACCAGGGCAGGGGTCTATGTCGGTTTTGTTCAGTGGTGTAACATCTAGACCTAGAGCAATGCATAGTACATAGTAAGTGCTCACTAAATTATTACTGAATGAATGAATGAATGAATGAATGAATGAATGAATGCCACGTGTTATAAGGAGCCATGTAGCTCATCATCCAGACAGCTCCTGACATACAGGCAGGGGCCAGCAAATGCCATTGAATGGAATGAGGTTAAACAGTGGTGTGAACCGGCCCTTAGGAGAGCCCTGGACAAGCCTAATGAGAGAGGCAGAGTTGGTCCCTTCCCAAACCACTTTTTCTAATTTTTTAATTTTTGTCCTCATCAGATTTCCAAATCCTCAGCTACCCACTTTAGGAGCGCTGACTTTCTGCTGGTGATTCAGTGCTAAACGGTTTCTGAGCTGGCCGAGCTGACAATGCCTCCCCCAGATTAGAAAAGGTTATGCTTTCAGAGTTTACATCTTGGTCTTTTAATAAGGTACAATTAATAAGACCAATGAGTGTAGTGACCAAAAATAGTTCCCAAAGAGCAGCCTAATGCCACATAATTGTAAATCAGAGGGACTGATGAGTCCAGGGTGCTGTGAGATGGCGTGCTGACGGGCTGCGCCCAGTGAACCAGGCCTTTCCCAGACAAATACAGACCGGCGAGTGCTTTGTGCCCCATTTCCAAACTGCTGCCCCCTGCACACCCCCCTCCCCCACCCTGGCACCTCTCTCTGTTGCTCACTCTCATTGTCACTTTAGAAGCTAATTTTGGATATGCTTATTTCTTTATTTCCTGAAATAATAGCCTTAAAGACAAAAACGATAATAATAACTGACTGCTGAGAATACACTTTCGGAGCCTCGGTTTCTGTTTGGTGGTTTCATGTAATTCCAGTCTGGTTTGGTGGGTTTTGCCTTCTGCAAAGTTAACAGCACAACTGAAGTCTTTAAATAAAAATCTATTTCTTATTTTTAGTAAAACAGGAAGGCATGTTTAGAAGGGTGTTTAGAAGACATGGATGAGCAAACGGAAGAAAATATTTTCAACTGCCTGCAACCCCACTGCCCAGAGACAGCCATGGCCACCACTCCCATTGCACCTCACCTGCATCTTTTCACATCTTGTGAACTTCCTCACCTCCCGCCCATCTCGCCCTGTTCAGACACTTCAGCTGCGTTTATGGTGGTGAGGACGTGGGATGTGCCACAGTAAGCAAAGAGGCCGATGACAACCTGCTGACTTCCCCAGTCATTTCTCGCACATTGTGCCCTCAACTCCTGCACCCACTCCTGCAGAAGAAGCCATCTTCATTATGCTTTAGTCTTGCAGGGATTAAATCACAGGCCTCCAGTGAGGATGGTGTGGCCCAGGGCCTGAGCGCCACGCTGGGACACTGTCTCAGAATTACTTTAGCTTCCTGCAATCAAAGAATGAAAAGGATAGAATCTATCCATCATTCAGCTGACATATTTACGAACTGCCTACTCTGTACCAGCGTTCACATTATCTATTGCTGCATAACCACTCCAAAACAAAATGGCTTTAAACAAACTATATATTTACTACTACTTCTCACACATTTGTTCTTGGCTGGGCTCAGCTGGGAGGTTCTTGTTTTGAGTCTTCCGTGGTTGCAATCATGTCCTGGCTATGCCTGGCTTGTCTGAACCCCATGACTTCCCCTGCTCCTCACATGGTGTTTCACCCTCTAGGGTTCTCCACTGAGCTTGACCTTCGCAAAGCATGGAGGCTTCAGAGTGCTTGCACTTCTGACATTAAAACTGGCTTCCAAAGGTGGAAAGCAGAAGCTGTCTGTCCAGTTTGGGGCTACACTTAGAACAGGTACGGCGTCACTTCTTCCACCTTATATAAGTGATAGCTGTCATAGGACTTGCCCAGATTGAAGGAAGTGGAGAAACAGACTCTACCTCTTGATGGGAGAGTAGCAATCACACTGCAGTAATGTGTGAGGGATGGGAAATATTGTTACCAACATCTTTGGAAACTACAATCTGCCACAGCGGGGCACTGTGTATGGCCAGAACATATAGTGTTGGGGGCCACTCAGTTCTCAGAGTTCACACCTAGTAGGCAAGATAGATATTTAACGAATAACCATGCAGTAAAGTGTATATATTTCCACATGGAAAAACCAGGTGCTAGAAAGGAAAAAGGACAATGGGAAAGGAAAAGGATAAAAGGAGCTTGGTTGAGGAATGCCTCTCTGAAAATGGAGCCCATAGACTAAGACCCCAAGGTGAACAGGAGTTATCCAGGTACACAACATTCCGAGCAGAAGAGACAACATGTGAGAAAGAAGGAGAGTGGGGTGAAAGCGTAGGGAGCTAGAGAAAGATGGGTGCAAGACGAGGCTGAAAAAGTAAGCCAGGGCTCAGTCATGCAGGGTCTATCAGCCTTCACTGAATACACAGAATTTTTTTTCTTAGCGCAATAGAAGACCACTTGTTTGGTTTAGATTAGGTTCAGCTGCAAGTCACCGAACTCCAAACAACAATCTATTAAACAAGGCAGAAATATATCTCTTCTTCACATGAACCACATTTTGCATAACTCATTAGAGGCTAGGATGCCTGTTCATTGTTTCAGGGAACTAGCACCTTCTATATTCCATCTCCCATCCTTAGAACAAAATTTACCCCTACCTCATGGTTTAGAATGGCTGCTTGAGCTCCAGCCATCACATCTGCTTGGCAGTCAGCAGAAGAAGGAAAAAGGACATGTTTTATCCCTTTCAGGATACATGCTATTTCTATTTACTCTCATTGGCCAGAACTTATGTAGCCACACCTATCTGGGAATAAAGTTTTCATTCCAGTTGCTCATGTGCATATTTAAATATTGGATGTTTTATTACTAAGGTTGAAGAGAAGAATGGATACACAGAAGTCCCTTCTATAGTACTGAAAGGTTTTAAGAACGGGAATATTTCCTACATTGCCCAACATGTTATAAAACAAGACATTGGTTTCATTGTCAAGGTTTCTGAGTTCTACGGTGCCCCTCCAACACACACATGTACTACTGTTCTCTGGGTGACCTTGAGCATTCCCTTAACTTCTGTGGGCCTTGTCAGCAAAAGGAGTCTGTCCTGCCCATATCATCAAAGTGTTACTGTGGACTAGTGAGGTGATAATAATTAAAGGGCTTAGCAGGGGGGAGGAGTGAGTAATCATGTTTAGGGAGGGCGTTATTTTTCAGAAATACCCAAACTGTGAACAATTTAGAGATTCGGAAGCATCAAGGAGATGAACAACACTCCATCTTCCCGATGCACATTCTGTAACTCGGCAGCCAGCAAGAAGTCCTGAAGTGCACCTGAGTGGGATGATGTCTCCTGCCCTTGACTAGACAGAACTGAGCTGATGTCATCAGCTTCCTCGGAAATGCCATGTTCGGCTGACCTGCCGCCTGAGCAGACAGCAGTCTGCCTTTGATCCCAGAACTCAGATTGCTGAGATAAATGACCCGAGCTTCCGAGAAAGCTGGGCATGTTCACATGCCACATGGACAGAGCAGGGTTTGGGAAGAGTTCGTCTCTGACACCCGCATTACCGACGGGTGAGGACAGAACTGGAGTCTATTTGTTCTTGTTCTAAAAAGCTTCCGCAACCTTATGATAGAGTAAGATTAGCTGTCCATGGACTGTCTGCTAAGCTATGTGACAGGCTCTGAGCTAAGCTCTTTAAATAACTATCTCATTCAACACTCAACAATCTAAAGAAGCAGGAGCCAAGCATGCCCCCATTTTACAGATGAGGAAACTGAGGTCTAAGAGCCCATAGTTAGTACAGGCCAATAACATTACTTTTCCCCAAAAGCCTGGCTCTTACATATAAACCCCCAATTACTCTGCCTCCAACCACCTAAAGTCTTAGTGGAGCTCACTTCTGATTCAGTACACACGACCTGCAGGTCTTGGGTGCCCTGGCTAGACTGGGTGATGGTGTCGTAGAGACAAAAAAGGCACAGTCCTGGTCCTTAGGGAGTTCACGGGCTTGTGGAGCCATACACCAGGTGAACGTGCTGCTAAGTATGCAGAGCGGTTGCCACTTACATAGGAAGAAGGCCTTGGAGACGGTGCCAGGAGCAATCAGGGAAGGCTTCTGAGAGGAGGCAATGCCAGAGCCAAGTGTGGTGTCTCTGATTCAACTACAGTTGGATGTGTCTGAAATAGTGTATGTCTCTCTCTCTCTCTCTCTCTCACACACACACACACACATGCACACACAAATATTGCTGCTTTATTACTACTCCCTTTGAAGTCATCTGTTTGATCTTCCTCATTTATTTACAAAGAGACCTCCAGTCACCCTTGGTAAGAATGGCTTGGTGGGCTTTCCTGTACCTCAGCCCACCTATTTCATGGGTCAGCCCATTTATTTAATAGAATTTCACCTTAGTTTCCAGATTTGGAAGCAAAAGGCAGCCTCACGTAAGTTTTCAGAGGAAGACGGAGGACAGGCCCATGCCAGCCTGTCTCCACCCTCAGCCAGAGAGTGGGACTCCCGCTGTAAACCAGGTCATCCTTTCTTCCGCTCATACTTCCTCACCACAGGCTTGTTAGGACCTTAATTCTCATCTTTTATTCCCATGATAATTGTTTCCATGGAGAACATTTTGTTCCGTTGGGAAACGCAAGGCTTGAAACTGTAAAAATGGAAAGTTTCCATTTTCTGTTGCTTTTCTGGGGGCCGTCACATGGAAGGGTCCACGTCCTGCCTCCACCCATCTGAACATTCTTTCTCTTTTTCCTTCTCCAAGGGGTAAGAAAGATGAAAAGCCTGGCATTCCAGCCCATTGCAAGGAAGATCCAGAGAGGACATAGCAGGAACCCTGGGGCAGCGTGGGTGACGGGTCTTGCTCCCGAGAGGCTGGATATCTCCATGTTCAGATGGTGCTCAGCAGTTCCCAAGAGTGCGGGCCCGCACAGAGCCTCTGTGCACAGGGGATCAGTGAATGGGCTGGACAGAAGGGGTGGGACAAGGGATCTGCTTCGAGGTCGTGCTGGACACATGATGGAGAAAATGTGGTTGTCCTTATTGGAGACAGAAGGCTGGGTACTATGAGGTGGAGGTTACAGCCTTCCCTTCAGAGTAGGAGAAAGAGAAGAGTCTTACCAGGGTGATCACCTCGTGAGGTGTATAAATGTCTAATCACTGTGTTTTCCATCTGGAACTAATATAGTATTGTATGTTAGCTGCAACTGGAAATAAATTGTTAATGAAGGTTAGAAGAAAGAAAAGATAAAGGGAGAGAGGAGACTAGAGGGAGGGAAGGAATGAGTGGACTGAAGGGGGAAAAGAAAAGGAAGCTTAAGAACCAGAATTTCTAAAACCAGCTTCTGTCAAATTTTTGCCATCATCTGTTAAAGGTCTAAAACCCTCATTTAACAAAAAAAAAATTTGAATAGTTGCCATTAGGATGAGGACTCTTATGACATGACGGTGTGAATAAAGCATCTGAGTTTTGGAGAAAAGCAGAACTGATTTTAAATCTTGACTCTGCTACGAGTGACCTGGGCTAAGCCTCTGTTTCCTTGTGAGTAAAAGCGGGTGAGCTGATCCCAGAGGAGAGGGGCGACCACGCCTGATAGCACAGGTGTGGGCGGTGGGCTCCAAGAGGACACCGGCGGCGCCACAAAACCTGCTGGTCTGGCCTGACGGCACCCTGCAGTCACCTGGAGAGGGGTCCCCAAGGAAGGCATCTGTGCACTCCTGAAGGCTGGAGAAGGGCAGGCCCCTGGACAGAGGAGCTGTGGCCCTAGCAGCCCCAGGGGAGGTGAGACGTGCCAAGTGTGTGAGTGAAAACAGAGGGAGGCGGCCAGCCATCAGGCTGCCAGCTCTGCTCAGGCGTCTTGTTGATCCACGGTCTACTAGGTTTCTCACATATTAGTTACTTTTCTTCTCCTACCCCCGTTTATAGCCCTGTGGTAGCTGGGAAACACTGCACCTCTCCATTCATTTAGATTCTATATTCCAGACATGAAATTCGGGTTTGAAGCCATTGTCCTTATTTTTAAGGTTGATGGTTCTTGTGTTCTTTCTTCAAAAGCTGTCCCCCTCTGGTGACCTGTGCTGAATGCACTCCTAAAGCAGGCATCCAGCTCATACGCAGATTCTCCAGCAACCCAGTGTGCCATAGGGGCTGTGTGAAGAGGTGTGTGGTTCGTGCGCGTGCTTGTGGGTGTGCGTGCATCTGTGTCTGTGTGTCCCATCCAGGGTGAGGGTGGCCCCTTCTGTCAGCTCTTGCATCCTCTTCACGGCCTCTCCGTGAGTAAATTCATTCTCAGTCCTTTGAAACATTTCATCTTTAAGCGCACAAGAATGTTAACATTCTATTTGGGCTTCAGGAATTATGTATTTAAAAAGTCACTTGAAATTGTACGACAATTAAGTTATGAATGTTAACCTTTTTAATCTTTCAAATTCCATGAGCAAATTTAAACATGTCCTTTTCTTTCTTTGGTCAGTAAGTTAAGTGATCATTTGGCCTCCATCATTTTTTTTTTTTGATGTTAAGAAACACCGCACACTTTCTTGCACTGTACAGGTTTCCGACAGCTCTGAAAATGGCCTGCAATCAGGAGGGAAAAAAGTGGTGTTTTCCTCCATGGGCTTTAAAGAAGTTAATTCTCCAGAATGGAGTTAAGAGATAAAATGTGTGTCTAAGTAATTGCTTAGGAATGAGCTTTAATACAGTAATTGCTTAATGTGATAACAAAGTCTAAATATGTTTTATTTGCAATGTTGTTGGAACAACTTATCAAGGTAATTTATGCTGTGAAATGAGATACTTCTCTCCGAAGTTAAGACATCTAAGAGCTCCAAAGAGAGCTAGAATATGACACCTATTTGGGGACATCACTAAAGGAAAGGAAAAGGAAGTCTAAATTTGATTAAAACTTGGAAAATCTAGTGTGTTTAGATGAAATAGTTCAGTACGGTTTATCTGGATAAGGATGTTTAAGTACCAGGAAACCATTCTAGCCTTTGATACATGAAATACAGTTTCATGTTGTAAGACATAATATTCTAACATCTTACAACCCACTGGATATTTTACAGGAATCTAGTCTTTCATTTCAGCTATTCGTGTGTGTTTAATTTTGATATAAGTTGCATTATTTATTATATAAATAGAAAAGAACATTTTAATGTTGAGGCAGAGATTCTATCTATTTATTTATGTATTTTCAGGTGTATGGATATATTTATAACAATAAAAGTAGTATTACAAAAAGTTTAACCACAAATATACCTGAAGGAGATTATACTTCATCGAGTTTATTTTAGAAAGTCACAAATGTGTAGTCATTTGATTAAGGAGTACAGCCTGCTTCCTGGCATGTTAATTGCTTTGTTTTTTAATTATTATTTTAAATATATTTTATTGATTGTGCTATTACAGCTGTCCCAATTTTCCCCCTTGCCCCCAACACCCAGCAACCCCCCCCCGTTTTTTCCAGTAATACCCCTGCTTAGTTCATGTCTATGCGTCATGAATATAATTGTTTTGGCATCTCCATTTCCCATACTATTCTTAATATCTCCCTGCCTATTCTGCTCACTACTAATTTGTACTTCTTAATCCCTGCACCTTTTCCCCCATTCTCCCCTTTCCCCGTCCTAACCAGTAATCATCTAAATGATCTCCATATCTTTGATTCTATTTCTGTTCTCCTTGTTTGCTTAGGGTTTTTTGGGAGGGGGGGTTAGATTCAATTATTGATAGTGGGAAATTTATTTCCATTTTAATGTTCATAGTTTTGATCTTCTTTTTCTTAAAAAAGTCCCTTAAACATTTCATATAGTAATGGGCTTGGTGATGATGAACTCCTTTAGCTTTACCTTGTCTGGGAAGCACTTTATCTGCCCTTCAATTCTAAGTGATAACTTTGGTGGATAAAGAAATCTTGTTTGTAGGTCCTTGCTTTTCATCAATTTGAATACTTTTTGCCAGTTCCTCCTAGCCTGCAAAGTTTTTTTTTTGAGAAATCAGTTGACAGTCTTATGGGAGCTCCCCTGTAGGTAACTTTGCTTTTCTCTTGTTTCTTTGAAGATTCTCTCTTTATCTTTTAACCTTTAGCATTTGAATTGTGATGTGTCTTGGTGTGGTCCTCTTTGTGTCCATCTTGTTTGGGACGCTCTGTGCTTCCTGAACTTTCATGTCTATTTCCTTCACAAAATTAGGGAAGTTTTCTTTCATTATTTTTTCAAATAAGTTTTCAATTTCTTGCTCTTTCCTTTCTCCTTCTGGCACCCCCTGATATGAATTTTGGTATGCTTAAAATTGTCCCAGTGGTTCCTTACCCTAGCCTCATTTTTTGGGTTCTTTTTTATTCTTGCTATTCTGACTAAATGTTTTTTTCTTCCTTATGTTCTGAGTCATTGATTTGACTCTCAGTTTCATCTACTCCACTGTTGATACCCTGTAAATTTTTCTTTATTTCAGTTAGTGTAACCTTCATTTCTGTTTAGATCATTTTTATGCTGTTGAAGTACCCAATGATTTCCTTGAGCATCCTAATAGCCAGTGTTTTGATCTCTGCATCTGATAGATTGCTTATCTCCATTTTGTTTAGTTCTTTTTCTGGAGTTTTGATCTGTTCTTTCATTTGAATCATGTTTTTTTGTCTCTTCATTTTGGCAGCCTCACTATGCTTGTTTCTATGTACTAGATAGAACCTCTTTGACTCCCTGTCTTAATAGCATGGCCTAATGTAGGAAAGCCACTATTAACCACTTTGGAGGGCCTGTAGGTTGGATGGGGAGAAGACTTTTGTAATTGCCAGGGCAGGGCAGCCTGTGTGAACCAGGTTGATGAAGTCTCAGATATGGTGCCACCACTCTGTGGCTCTGTGTGAAGGAGGGCTCAGAAATGGAACAATGGCTGTTTCCTGGACTGTGCAGTTCATCTAAGAGAAAGCTGTCTGCTGGCACTTGCCCTGATGCTAGACACTTCAGTTCCTCCCCATATGCCACTGGTGCCCCTCCAGCTGCTGCCCTGGTGCTGGAGTCCACAGAGAGTGAATCTGAGTAAGCCCTAAGTCCACTGAAAGCCCTTTAAGAGGAAATGCTTGAGGATCCCTCAGTTTCTTCTGCCATCCCAATCCACACTAGTTTTTATAGCCAAAAGTTATGGGGGCCTATCTTCCTGGCACTAGAACTCTGATCTGTGTGGTTTGGTGTAGAGCTGGGATCCCTTGCTCCTGAGATAACCCTCCCAATATTTGTCCACCACATGTGGGTATGGGACCAGCCTATTCCACGTCTCTGTGTCCCTGCATTGCCACCCCTCTTACCCGTCTGGATGAATGTGACTTCTTCAGTTCCTTGGTTGTCAGACTTCCATACAGCTCGATTTTCTGCCATTTCTCAGTGATAGTTGTTTTGTAGTTTAGTTGTAATTTTGCTGTGGTTGTGCAAGGAGGTGAGATGTTTACCTACACCTCCATCTTGACTGGAAGTCTCTGAGATTCCTTATAAAAAGTTATACAGATTTACTGAGAAAATTAAAATCACCCAAAATCATACCATTAGGGAGAACCATTACTAGAACTTGGTGTCATTTTTCATGCATAAATAACAGTTTTTAAAAATTAGGGAATTACAACGTGTATACAATCTTGTACCCTGGTTTGTTGTGCTTACTGTTTCTACTGAACAGATGCCAGGCAGGTTTCTGCCATGTCATTTTACATGCCTCTGGAGCATCAGTATTATCAGCCACATTGTTTTCCATTGTGTGAATGTACCACAATTGTTTAGAAATTAGCTCCCTGCTGTGTATCTCTTGAGTTCTCTCCTGGGTGTTTTGTTCTCTTGTTAGGTAGTGTGAACTGTGGGGTAGGTAGGCCTTTGTGCATACCTGTGATTGGTTCTCTGGAACAAAGTGTAGGAACATTTGTAAATCTGTTCATACAGATGGCCGAATTACCCTCGCAACAAGCTGCACCCACTAATACTCACTCCAGGAATGTGTAAGAACAGTGGAGAAGTTGAAAATGAACACTCCAGGGTCAAATCTCCACTTTTCACTGTTTAGTCATGTGGTCTTGGGTATATTATGGAAATTTCCTGTACCTCAGACATCACACCTACAGAATGAGGAAATAAATGTTTTTATGTCATGTGGCTGTTTTGAGGATTAAATAAGTTGAAGTGCTTAGGCCTGCAAATGGCATGCAGTCATCCAGGAGAATCTACAACCAGATGCTTCCTTCCACTCATCGATTCAATTTGCCCAGTGAATATTTGTGGAGTGCCCTGTGTGCGCCAGGTTCTGTCCTTGCACATGGGGTATGTCAGTGAACAAAACCGATGATGATGCTTGTCCTCAGGAAAGTCCTGTTCCAGTGGCAGGAGGGAGGAGACAGACAATAGATACAGACACAAAAAACAAATAACTGTACAGAACATTAGGGTGATGAGTCTGCTGTGCGGGGGGTGGGCAGGGGAAGCAGAGCGAAGTGCGGATGTTTCAGGAACTCAGGGGACTCGGGTTGGAATTCTGAGAAGGGTAATTAGAATAGGCGCCAGTGAAAAGGTGACAGTCGAGCAAAGACTTGAAGGAGGCGAGTCAGACAAGCAGATAACAGGAGAACGCTGTAAGCTGAAACATGCCTGGAGCCTCAGGGGCAGGCAAGGGGCAGCTGGCCGGAGCCGAGGGCATGAGCGGGGAGGGAGAAGCAGGAGGTGCAGGCAGGGGTGGCAGGGCAGATCACGTGGTCCTACCCCGGGGTCGGAGAGCAGATCACACTGGGCCTTTTCTGAGCGGAGGAGTAACATGACGTAACTTAAGTTTGTAAAAACCTCTCTTGCTGCTGTGTTGAGAATAGACTCTAAGGGTCAAGGGCAGAAACAGTGAGGCTGTTAAGGGGCCTCTGCAGAAGGGGGTTATGGTGACTCTGACCAGGGTGGGGGTGGCCTGAAGTAGCCAGATTCTGCAGTGAAGGCCGCACCAGTAGGGTTGGCCGTGGGGTGTGAACTGCATGTCGGGTTTGAAAGGAGTAGGAGCCAAGGATTTATTCCATGGCTTTTCACCTGAATACCTGGAAGGATGGAGTTGCCTTTAATTCAGGTGGAAGATCAAGAGTTGAGTTTGGAAAGTGTTAAGTTTGAGGAATCTGTGAGATATCATAGATTTCTGGTGTTTGGGAGGCAGCGCTAGAATGGAGGGATTCACCATCATAGGCATGGCATTTTTGTAAAGCTACAAGATTGAATAAAATCTTTAAGAACATGCATTTAGAGACCAGGGTCAATAACTACACCAAGGTATATAGGTGGAAAAAATAGAGGATGAAGAAAGGGGCGATGCAGTATGTCAAATGCTACAAAGAAATCAAATGAAGACGCAGCCTGAGAACTGGTAGATTAATATTGATTCAGCAACCTTGACCGATGAAAGCAGATTTGATGGAGAAGGCAGAACAAAGGGCCTTATCAGAGAAGGTTTAAGGAAAAAAAAAAGAGAGAGAAAACTTGGAGACAGTGAATACAGACAATTCTTGGAGGAATCCCTGTGCTCTAAAATAAATGTGGCAGTCACTAGCTGAGAAAATAGAATTTTAAAAAGGTACTCTGTGTGTGTGTGTGTGTGTGTGTGTGTGTGTGTCACTCTGTTTTAAAGAATGGAGGACCCCCGACCTGTGTGGCTCAGTTAGTTGAGCATCTTCCCACAAACCAAAAGTTCACTGGTTCAATTCCCAGTCAGGGCACATACCTGGTTGCAGGTTCGGTGCCAGGTCAGGGCGCATACGAGGTGCAACCGATGGACATTTCTTTTACATCGATGTTTCTCTCCCTCTCTTTCTCCCTCCCTTCCCCTGTCTCTAAAAATAAGTAAGTAAGTAAGTAAGTATATAATCTTTTAAAGAATGGAGGAAATAATGGTACGTGTGTATCTATACGAAAAGGTTCCTGAATAAGGGAGAAAAAATTCAGGTGTAAGAAAAAGGAGAAGTGTTGCAGCATTGTGCACAGGCAAGAGTGATTGGACTCTAAAGTGGGAGGGTGCATTTTAGATGGAAGCCTAGAAAATTCGGGCTTCAGATGCTGGTAAGTGGGCAGAGGTGGGAAGGGAGTCCGTGAACATTCTCTCCTGATAACCAGGCGTTTATTGAGCAACTCCTTGATGTCCACACTAGGCTGCCCATTAGTTCATTTTACCAGGCTTTCCACACCTCGGACATGACTTGGCCTTTCTGAAGCAACTCAGGAATGTTTAGGAGAGTTATTGGGTTTCCAGGGATGGTGGTAATTGCACCGATAGGAATCTGGAGAGAGAAGCATCTTTCCAAAGTCCTCCCTGAATATGTGGGGTCAAGAATTTGAAGCAGTTATCCTATCATTTGTTACTAAACGTTGATAGAGCTGCATGCTAAAAATAGCTGTGTTAAAAATAAAAGGTCCCAGTACTTATCTGAATTTTGTCAACTAAACTGCCAAGAGCTACATCTACATTTGGAAACATTTGTGCAAACACTTGGATATTTGGAAACATCAGAAACCTTGGCATTGCTGGGCATTTTTCAAGCTTTATACCCCTTCTCTAGATATTCTGGTTCTGTGTGGACACAGCCAGGCAGTGCGAGCGATCCATTTGAAATCCACAGACCTCTGTCCGCAGTGATCTGTTCCATCCTTGGGGGAGCCCTCACGAAGCAATCATGGAGCCACGAGAAACAGAGTGTCACTGCCATTTTATCTTGAATTGTCCATGAAAATGAGCATTCCCTTCTATTTAGACCTAAACTCTCTCAACAAATTTTCATTTTGTGCCTCAATTCTCATTCTAAGCAATTAAGCTATTTCAATTTCTTCTGTTACCTCAAGCAATTACAAACCTCTCTGCATCTTGTTTCTAATATTCGATGAAACCCGAAGCCTAGTGAAACCCTTCCATGCTGTGGCTGATGTGTATCATCAGGTTAAGTCAGCTTTGCTTTCATTGCCTTTGGATTCTGTTACTGTCGTTCATTATGAGTTATTGGATAAGAGGCTGCAGCATAACTGACTGGAAATTAAATCCAAGGTACTGTTCAGCATCAAAAAACCTGTGATTCTCTGCAGCCAATCAGGTATTAAATTCAGCCTCCTTTATTTATTATACAAGGTATCATGATAAAGAATAGGCAAATCTTTTATCCATTCTTCTTTATACCTTTAAGAGTACTTTACAGTCTATTGTCCCATATTTACACATTCTTATTGTGTAGAAAATGCCACTCGCCTCCAGGAAGAAGCAAACTTTCAGTAGCTGCTTCCTGAGTCTTCCATACCTATTTATATGACCAGGTGCCCGGCGGGCTTGTTTGCACCAGCATCACCACAAACGCGTGAGTAATGCATTTTGATGTGACATTGAGATGGCTATGATGTCACCAGGCGACAGGAATTCTTTAGCTCCATTTTCATCTTCTGGAACCGCCATCCTGTCTCCAGTCCATCGTCAACTCTCCTTCATGACCAGTCATGTCTTGGGCTGGAAAAGGTTTCAGTAGGAGCCTCTGTGCCATTGCACTTGCTCCTGGGAGAAACCCCGAGTGGCCCGAGTGGAGTGCTCAGCGACTTTGAAGTTTCCTCCACAGCGACTCTGCGGTTGCCTTGGCAGTGCCCCGCGGGCCTTTGCGAACTGTGGCCAGCCCAAGCTCTGAGCGTGGGTTTCTCTGACCGCAGCGCTCTTATGTGTTTACGTGCCACGGCTGTGTGTGGGGCTATTGTCGATTTTAGTATAAAATAATTCTTAACTTTTCTGCCCAAACTGGTGATACAAACAAATGGTTTTCCTCGTGGCCCCAAATACCAGCAACAATTGGATTATTCCACATTTTCCCCAATTTCAGCCATTAAGGGTTCCAACTTTCATGGGTTGTACTGTTGAAGAGTTTGAGAGAAATAGGATAGACACTGGGGAGACTCAGCCAGCAGTAGGAAAGGTTTTTTTTTTATAGATTTTAGAGAGAAAGAAGAAAAGAGAGGGAGGGAGGGAGGGAGGGAGGGGGAAAGGGGAGAGAGAGTGAGAAACATTGACTTTTGTTGTTCCACCTATTTATACATTCATTGGTTGATCCTTACACGTACCCTGACTGGGGATTAAACCTGAAATGCTGGCATGCTGGGGAAAATGCTCTAACCAATGAAGCCACCCTGCCAGGGCCAAAAATGTTTTTTTTTAAATGTATAATAAAAATTTTTTTTGAATGTATAATAAAGGAACTTTATCATGGTGAATTACTAGGCTCATCAAGTAGGAAACAATCGTAGTAATTACATTATAATTAGGAATGTAATTGGGTACAAAATAAATAGGCAATGAAAATAAACATTGAATAGTCATTTAAACAAAATTGTGATAGAACTTGGCTGGGAGAGGAAGTGACAGCATGGGGACGGAAGATGTATTTGATGATATCCTGTCATCCATCGCAGGACAGCAGTAGGTAAACGCCTGAACTCTACACACCAGGAAACAGTGATGGAAGCCCACTGCGTAAGGATGCGGGTGTAAGTTCCAGAAAAACAGCCAACAAGAATCTCGAGAGAGGAACTGGGAAAGCGCAGCGGCACGCTAGAGCTGACTGGTTCTCGACGAGGCCAGCTGGGCACCGCTCTCCCGGACTCTGCTCAGTGACGTCACAGTGGGGTCCGAAACCAGCCAAGGTGGGCGTGCTCACAGCCCTGAAATGGGAAACACTGTAAGTCAGGGCTTTTTCCCCAGAGAGTCAGTGGCTGCACATTTACCAGCATAACACTGGACGTGGAAGAAGGGGCTCCTTTTTTTATTTATAAGCTTTGCTGTACTATTCGGTTTTTCAAATTGTGTATCTGTATCACTTTGGGAAAATGATATTTTTCAAGGAGTAACCCATGGGGAAGAGAGCATATCAGAGAGAGGGGATTTGCTTTACCAAACAGAATATATCACAAAACCAATATAATCTAATCACTATGGCATAGACACAAAAATAAACAAGCAGAAGAAAATAGACTAGAATCCAAAAATTGATCCCTACATATTAATAAATTTATACATGATAAAGTATTTCAATTCAATGAGGGAAAAGTGATTAATGCACACTGCTGATACAATCGTCTGTCCACTTGTATTAGTCTGCTTGGGCTACCACAGCGAAACACCGCAGGCCAGGCTGCTTAAACAACTGCGTTGTTTTCTCACAGTTCTGGGAACTGGAAATCCAAGATCAAGTTGCCAGTGGGTTTAACTTCTACTGAGACCTCTCTCCTTGGCTTCTGCAGATAGCTGTCTTCTCACTTTGTCCTCAGGTGGACTTTTTTGTGTGCACAAAAATTCCTGCTATTTCTTCCTCTTTTTATAAGGACACTTGTACTTCATTTCGCCAGAGTGCCTCTTTGAAGACCCTGTTTCCAAGCCCAGTCACACTGCGGCCTAGCGCTTCAACACATGAATCTGGGGTGGACGCAATTCAACCCATAACACCTCCTACAAAAGTCAGGTTAGACCTTAAAGAATAAAAGACTTAAGCAGGAGGAATTAAGTCAGAAAAACATTAAACAATAATCCAGGAGATTCCATATAATCTAGGGTCATGGATGTTTCTTAACCAAGTTGGGAATCTCATAAACCCTAAAACAGTGACTATATAAAAAATTTGAACTTTATAAGGTAAAAGATATTTTAAACAAGGTGTATCAGTCAGGATACAGTGCAGGCAGTGTGAAGTGCCCTAGGTTTTTCAAGAATGGAG
Source organism: Tonatia bakeri (assembly GCA_004024845.1). NCBI lineage: Eukaryota > Metazoa > Chordata > Mammalia > Chiroptera > Phyllostomidae > Tonatia > Tonatia bakeri. The sequence goes on from PVIA01002526.1 coordinate 180,233, forward strand.
GAATTTAATACAGGGAATTGGTGTTTGCAAAAGTACTGGGAGAGCTAGGGGACCATTGGCAGCAGTGCGGCTGCCATTACATGACTGATTGTGAGGGGACATCTACAAAATTAGGATCCAGATATCAGGAAGTTGTTGCTGCTACCTACCACCGCTGCTTCCTCACCTCTGACATTCAGGAAGCTGTATCAGACGCTGAAACGCAAGCTGAGGTCACAAGTATTCATGTCTCTCCAAACCTGCTTTCCAGCAAAAATAGCACAAGGAAGTGGCTGCCATCTCACTTCTGTCTTCCAGGTCTTGCATGATTGCATCTCACCTGTGCAACTTAATTTACAGCTGATTCCGAGCTAGAACGGCATACGTAAAATGTGTTCCTTCTCTTTCCAGCCACTATGATGAGGGAAGTGCTGAGATGGGAACATCATATGACCAGACTACATCCAGGGAACAAAGTCCTTTAAAAAACAATACATCTGGGGATTGAGTGTGGAAATTACTGATGCTAGACAAAGGCTCATAAATTTAAATCATTAATAGCTCTCATAGATGGATGAGAAAAAGGTAAACAACCCAGAACAAAAATAGCAAAGGATATGAATAAGCAATTTGCACAAATGGCAAAGATAAACAAAAGAAAAGAAAATTTGCTTGGACTCATATCCAAAATTAAACACTAAGATATAACTCTATACCCACCCTAGTGGCAAGAATTTGAAAGAGCAATGGCATACTAATAGAGGGCCTTAAGAGGAGGGTACTTGAGTAAGTTCAGGATTTAGGTAAAGAAAAGAAAAATCAACCTAGCTGTTTTAAGCAGAAGGGAATTTAATACCAGGAGTGAGGTGCTTGAAAAATACCCGTTACTGAAAGGGCTAGGGCCGTTGGCTCTAAGCTGGACCCTCAGTGACGAGTCCCAGAAACCACTGCCGAACTCACCATGAGAGCTGCTGCTTGTCTGCGTTCTTTCTTTCTCTCCTGTGGAAGTGAGTGATGAAGTATCATGTCTGTAAAACAGCACATTACGTGTGTGCGCGCGTGTGCATACATAGGGGTCTGATTACGTGAGCACAGAGAGAGCGCTTGGAAGGATGCGCACCAGGCTGTTACCGCGGTTACCAGCGTAGGCGAAGGGATGGCGTAGGGATGGGTGTCTGAAGTGCTGAGTGGAAAAGGTGAGGGAGGGAATGAAGAGAAGGAGATGAGAGGGAAGGGGAGAAAAAGAGGAAATTGCAAAAAAAAGGTTATACTTTTAGCATGACTCACTCAAAGTCACTCTCTCAAAGCCTACAATTTTAAAAGCTGTCTCCAGACATTGACCAGTAAAAAGATAGCACCGTTCAGCGAAGTGTGGCTTCGTGATTGACAGGCATGAGAGCAAACTTCGAGCTCAGTCACTGTCTTAGTGTTCCAGGTGTTCTAGAGTGCAGCTGTTTTCATTCTGGAAAGCAATTTGGCAAAAGCCACAAAACTTCCACATCCACTGATCCAGAAATTACACTTACAGGAATCTAAGTTAAAATCCTGAGGCGATTTGGATAAAATTTTTGGTTTTAAAATGCTATTTTAGTATTAATTATAATAGCAAAACATAAGGAAAAAACCAGTCTAAATGTTTAGCAAAGTTAATTTAATAGATTCACAGAATGAATCATCAAGCAATCACTAGAACTCGTATTTTTAAGGACTTTTAATGACACAGGGAACTGCTCATGATGTAACACTAAGTGAATGACAGAGCGGACCTAAAATTGTGGACTGCTGGATCGCACTGTTGCCAGACACACACAGAAGGCCTCAAGGAGCTACACCGAAATAGTAATGCTGGTTAGCGCTAGGAAATAGATTCAAATGGCTATTATTTTCTTCATTTATTTGTGTATTTTCCAAATTTTTTAGAATGAGCCTTTCTTTGAGATGGAATGTTCTTTTGCTCTGACATGAGAGCAGACTGGCTGGCAAATCAGCCACCCCAGTCATTCATAGACTGTGAACTGTCTGAGACTTGTCGTCTGCTTAGCATGGCGTTCTCACTGCTTAAAATGTGGCAGTGGATGTGTGATGGACGGATGGACGGATGGACGGGTGATGAATGGATGGATGGATGCATGGATAAATGAATAGAAGGGTGAATTTGGTTGTTCTGGTTGGGCCAGGCAGGGGGCCTTCCATTTTCAATCCTCTATTCTTTTCCCCTGAAGCTTTAAGGCATAGGAGGACTTTCTCAGAGATTGAAGGTCAGTCTGTTAATTAAAGTAAAAGTACCACTTTCACCCTCTTCTATATATATCAGGAAATAAATTAAAGAGAGGATAATATTTGTAAGAGAGAGCCAAAAATAACCAGAAATCACCTATGCCCTTGTTAATATGACAGATGAAATCATCGTAGTTGTGTGTGAATAAACCGGTCCTCGGGTTCTCCACCAGGTCCTACCCATATGCTGAGGCATGTCTAGCATCTGCAGCCTCCAACTGCAGTGAGGAAAGACATAAGCCAATATCGTGCTAGGAAGAGCTGGGGAAGGTAGGCATTCGGGGCATTTAGTGCATTTGAAAAGCAGTCCGCATCCTTTGAGGCGTCAGAGTTAAAATGTTGTGAAATGGCTCTTTTGCTCAAGACCAATTTACCTACCATTTTGAGCATGAATTTATGTACGAGGCACCTTAACTGTGTAATTGCACTTAATCCCAAGAGCAGTATTATTATCCCTGATTTATTTACTAGGAAGCTGAGAAGATGTAATTTGCTTGAGGGCACCCAGCGACTAACAGAGCCAGGATTCAAAGCTGAGCCCGCCCAGCTCCAAAACCGCAGTCTCGGCCCAGTATACCCAGCAGTCAGACTCACAGCCTAATTCCCTCCCACTCCAGCGGTGTTAAGGCAGGTCCTTTCATTGCCACTTTGATACACTCATTTGTAGTCGGTTAAACCAGTTCTTACACAGACTTTGTTAATGGATGTTAATGCTGCTGTTCTAGAATAGCTCTCCCTCCAGGATGCCCGGGAACATTTCAAAGTCACCCTCAGCAATAACAAATTATATTTTCCTTAACAAATTTCTCACCTAGTCATAAAATGATTGTAGATGTCGCCTGCGTGCGTTGGTGTTTACATCCTGGCAGACCCCGAGAGCACAGTGGGCTGTGCAGGAAAACATCAAAGTTTAGTGGGTGACAAAGAAGCACCTCTGATCTCCACTTCAAAGGCAACCCAACAGAAAAACCTTCCTGGCAACGCCTTTGAAATTAATGTCAATCAGGCTTCTTCCTGACTTGTTTATGCAAGTACGTGCGTTATGAGTGAAGCTTGTAGGAAACCATAAGCCTCCTCTAAAATAGCAGTAAAAATACCTACAGCACACACACACGCACTTTTTTCCCTGGCATATTGTAAGAGAATTTTAGTAAGTGGACCCTTTTTATCCCTGATCCTTGATTCTCTAACACCGATTTCCAAAGGTGCCAACAAGGTTCCATCACAGAGGGACGAGCCTTGTTTCTAAGCCCCCAAATCTAGCACCTGGCATTTTCTGTAACGTCGTCAGAAGAGGCTCCTTTACTTTCTCTCTGGAGCCAGTGTCTGTCTCTTCTCCTGAGCACACACACCGCTTACGAAGCCTTCCAGTCTGGGGCAGGGGCATCTTTGAAATTCTCAATCCTGCCCTGACTCATGTGGCTCTCTGGGTTGGGCGTTGTCCCACAAACCCAAGGGTCGCTGGTTCCATTCTGGGTCAGGACACACGTCTGCGTTGCAGACCAGAGCCAGGTCCCAGGCTGGGGGCGTGCATGCAGCGGCCAATGGGTGTTTCTCTCACACATTAATGTGTCTCCCCCTCTCTTTCTGCCTCCCTTCCCCTCTCTCAGAAAATAGATAAATAAAATCTTTTTTAAAAAAAGAAAAACAAATTTCTCAATTCCACCTCTACCTCTTCCGCCTCCACCTCCATCCACCTTCACCTCTTCTAGGACATGGCAACCTGAGGAGGAAGGCATGGCTCCTGGCACGCTTCCCATACTGGTTTGATGCCTCCGGTCCGCTCCCACAGCGCCCGGGTCTACACGGACCACATCACTCACCGTCGCCATCATCCCTGCGCTCTTAGAAAGCCAGGGCCCTGTCTGTACCATCTTCGTATCGCAGGCACATAGTGCTCACACACAGTGGGTGCTCCGTCAGTGCGTGTGGTCCAAATTAGGTGCATGATTGAGAGTGCAGACCACCCTTCGCCCACGTGGCTGCAGATGAGAGTCCCGGGAGTCTGGGGCAGGAAAGGGATAACGCTTGAGGGTAGGTCCCCTGGAGCAGGAAACAGCAGTTGAAGTATGTGATGTGGAAAGGTCCAGGGAGGCTTGTTAGCAAGGGGCTTATGAGGCGCAGGCTGGAGGCGAGGGAGAGGAGATCATCTGACAGCCACTGCTTCGGGGCTCAGGCTCCAGCTTCAGGCCCAGAGCCAGAGCCCCTGGCCGTGCCTCCACCATGAGCCTGTGTCAAAAGCAGCTTGGTAAGACCCCAGGAGGGATCAGATCGCCTTAAGTAGCCTCCTTTGCTGTTGGTATTTGCTTACAGTCATTATGAAATACCTTAAAATGGTTTTAGAACATTTTCAATGAAAATACCCTGAGTTTAAGAATTCACTGATTCGGCCTTGTACAGGTTAAAGTCTTAGGTAAAATAACACTGGGAATGGTCAGAGGTAAAAACAGTGCACTTTCCCCTTCATTCCGCACTTACACAGCCACTGCCCTGATGAGTATAAAAGACTGTGGAGAAAGAACAAAAGACAGAACACACATTATTTCCAATTTCATCTCAATTCCACCATATATTAAAAGGATGATTTCTCTTCTGACTTACTGAAATGAGATGAGAGTTGATTTGGGGGGATTTTAATAACAGGGATTGTCTTCATTCTTTATATAAAATTCATCTCAGAGTCCAGACAACGGCCACTAGTAACGGCATGGCCCAAAGCACGAAGCAGCTACGTTAGATGGGTGCAGGTGCAGAAAGCAGATTTGATGTTAGCTCCCGCAGGTGAGGGGGTCTCAGAGGCTGCCACCTCTGTTCAGTTCCTTCTTCAACCTCATCAGTGAGAGAAGAAGCTCCACCTTCCCTGAGGAAGATTGAGGGCAGGGGTGGAGACAGCCAGGCCTGCAGCCTCCTGGAAATACCGCCACCTGGAATCTAGAGGCATGGGGAACTAAGCACTTCCCCCAACCAGCTCCATATTTTGAATACTGAAGTTGATTTTGTTCCTTGTGTTTCTGGCCTGGATTCTGTCTTTTAAAACTGAGTAAATCACAGTGTGTGTCTGACCTAACTGCTGAAATGAGGACTATGCTTCCCCACAGAAAGAGTCACGTAAGAAGGAGAAGAGAAACTTCCGACTGGCTGGAGTCCTGCAAAATCACCGAGGCTGAGTGTTTCATTACTTCCTGTACACCAGTCCCAGGCCACAGCATTGCTGTTGGGACGGATGGTAAGGTCTCAGAGTGATCAGCAGTCACACTAAAGCACATTATCCCAGCTCCGACCAGTGTGGCTCAGTTGGTTGAACATCATCCCCCGCAAAGCGAAAGGTTGCTGGTTTGATTCCTGCCCAGGGCACGTGCCTGGGCTGCAGCCGTCCCCTCTCCCTGGTTGGGGTGCTTGTGAAAGGCGGCCAGTCGATGTTTCTCTCCCTCTTTCTCCCTCCCTTCCCCTCTCTCTAAAAATAAATAAATGAAATTTAAAGCACATTATCGCAAACCCCTCAACTGGTTTGACATGTAAACTCCCACAGACACCACATCCTGACGCACCAACTTACTTTGACATTATTTTTCACAGCAAGCCAGCTTCATTCAACACAGGCTTTAATAATGCATTTCAGATACTCTCGCTAATCTTACTGAAAATAAAGAGTGCAGCTTTGAAAAAACAAATAGACCTTGATTTATAAGGAAACTCTTTCACTTCCTGCCTACTGTTTTTATTATCACTTGAAAGATTTATCTTATTCTCTTTTTGTTTAAATTTGGAAACTGGAATTTTAAAGAGCAGCTGATAAAGTACAAATTCCAGACTTGAAAGTTTTAGCCTAATATTAACTCATCGTAAAATAGCTAGTAGATTTTCCCTCTTGATGAAAATAAGGCAACAAAAATGCATTTGCATTTACAAAACAGGTCAAGGTCATTGCAGCGCTCATCAATCCTGCCACTCCTGCGGAAAGGGCTAAAAGCGTTGCCTACATTTTGCAGATGGAAAAAAAGTAACAGGTTCCATCTTGCTCTGGGTATAATAGCAAAAATCCTGTGGTAGAGCCTGAAATAGAAACCTGAAGGAATTTGTGTTCCTTTTTTGATGTAGAACAGGACTCAACTCAAGGAGTATCATTAAAATTATGCTACAGAAGAAGCAGGTCTATCTCTTCACTCAATTGTTTTTTTGGGGAATCAAATAGTTCATTTTGGTTGTAGTTTCAATTGGATACATTATGTTAATTAATTTAACTGACCAACCAAATATAATTCATATGGTAATTTCATAGAATATATTAGATGCTCAGCATAATGAAGAGTAGAAAACCATTTCAAAGAACTTTTTTAAAAAGGAAAAGCAATGTTTGAAACGCAATAAATAATAAAATAAAATCCAATATAGAGTTGAGGAGACTTGTGCCCAAGACAGGAGAGTAGGGAGGGAAATGCTGAGGTCTCCTCCTCCCAGGACCACATCAAAACTACAACTAAATTATGGGACTGCTGCCACTGGGAGTCACCTGAAGACTGGCTGAACAGAACTCCTGTATCTATTTCCTGTATCTAGTCTCCTTGAGACTATAAAGAAGAAGCCCCATTGAGACTGGTAGGAGGGGTGGAGATGAGAAATGGGCGAATTCTGCACCCATGTTGTGACAATTCAAAATTGGGAGGGTCATCTCGGCTGTGGAGGAGAAGGGTCCCCGCCTCACACCAAACTCCCGGTCCGGCACCAGTGCTGGGAAGAGGTGTCCCATATCACCTGGCTGTGAAAAGCAGCAGAGATCGCATCCCAGAGAGACAAAGTGCTGCGGGAGATGGAGAGATGCTTCTCTTAAAGGGTCAGCACACAAAGCTCCCTCCCTCCAAGCTCCAGTGCAGGTGCAGCAGCTCAAAAAGCACTGGAGAACACACAGGGAGGAACTAAATTGACTAACTTCAGGGCAAGGGTGGGAGGGGCAGAGGTCTGGGCAACTTTATCTGGGGGCAGAAGCGCTAGAAGGCGCCACTGTTTCTTTGTTGACGTCTCCTCACCACCCAGCTGACTCAGAGCAGGAGAGCACCAAACCTGTGCTCTCCATTAACCTGGCTAAAATAGTTCGCTCATCCCTAGTGACCCCCTAAGGGCCTGCCCCACACAACTGGCTCAGTTGGCTCCTCTCCAGGAGTGGCCTGCTTCAGCTCATGCTGCAGATTCAAAGGACCACGAGCTCCACATAAGTGGCAGCTGCCCCAAGCTTGGGCTGCAGACTCTCTCAAAGGTCCACAAACCCCACACAAGGAGCTGCTGGCCTCAACATACATTGCAGGCCCTGCCAAGAGACCCCAGACTCAGAACAAGTGGTAAGTAGTCTCAACTTGTATTGTGTCTCCCGTAGGTGGCCCCAAGCCTGGCGTAAGTGGTGTCCAGTCTTAGCCTGGAATGTAGCTCCAGCTAAGTGGCCATAAGCTCAACACAAGTGGTAGCTGGCCGTAGCTCTTACTGCAGTACCTTCCAGTAAGTCCCAAGCCAAGCACAAGTGGCAGTTAACCTCAGTTCACAGTGTAGCCTCTCACAAGCACCTCCAAACCCAGCACAAATTGCAACCAACCACCTATCATTTTGTAGCTCCTACAATGCAGACCTAAGCCCTGCATAAGAGGCAGCTGACTTTGGCCTGCACTGGAGTCCCTCCCAAGAGTCTCCAGGCCCAAAACACCCAGTGGCCAGCTTCAGACCTCACTGGAGCCCCAGTTCCACAATGGACACACCCCAAAAATGGACTCTGCTACCACCAGAACCCATCTACTGCGACTCCCACTCCATGGGGTCAGTCACTGCACAACAGCTCACCCACTGTAGTCATGACCTCACAACCAAGGGCATTCAATAATGATAAAGGGAGCAACCCAACAAGATATATTACAAGATATAACTCTTGTAATCATCTATGCACCCAACATAGGAGTGCCTAAATATATAAAGCAAGTATTAACAGATATAAAGGGAGAGAGCAACAGAACAAGAATAATCCTAAAATGTATATGGAACCACAAAAGACCCAAATAGCCATAGCAATCTTGAAAAAGAAGAAAGTTGGAGGAATCATGCTACCTAACATCAAACTGTACTATGAGTCCATAGTGATCAAAGCAGCATGGTGCTGGCATAAAAACAGACACATAGGTCAATGGAACAAAATAGAGAGCCCAGAAATAAATCCACACCTTCATGTTCAATTAATATTTGACAAAGGAGGCAAAAACATACAATGGAGTAAAAGATAGTCTATTCAATAAATGGTGTTGGGAAAAATTGGACAGATAAGTGCAAAAAAAAATGAAACTAGACCACCTTTCTACACCACACATAAGAATAAACTCAAAATGGATTTAAGACAAATGTTAGACTTGAAACCATAAAAATCCTAGAAGAAAACATAAGCAGTGAAATATCAGACATTTCTTGTAGCAATATTTTTTTCTGCCCAATTGCCTCCTTGGGCAAGAGAAACAAAAGAAAAAGTAAACAAATGGGACTACATCAAACTAAAAAGGTTTTGCACAGCAAGGAAACCAACAACAAAATGAAAAGACAATCCACTGAGTGGGAGAACATGTTCACCAATGATACATCTGATTAGGGGTTAGTTATCCAAAATTAATAAAGAACTTATAAAACTCAACACACACACACACACACACCAATCCAACTTTAAAAATGGGTAAAGGACCCGAAAAGACATTTCTCCAAAGAGGACATGCAGATGGTCAATAGACATATACAAAAAGATACTCAATGTCACTAATCACCAGAGAAATGCAAACTGAAATCACAATGATGCCCTGGCTGGTGTGGCTCAGTGGATTGAGTGCCACCCTGGGAATCAAATGGTCACTGGTTCAATTCCTGGTCAGGGCACATGCCTGGCTTGCAGGCCAGGTCCCCAGTAGGGGATGTGTGAAAGACAACCACACATTGATGTTTCTCTCCCTCTCTTTCTTTCTCCCTTCCCCTTGTCTAAAAAGAAATAAATAAAATATTTTTTAAAAAATAAATAAAACCACAATGAGATATCACTTCATACCTGTCAGAATGGCTACCATCAATAAATCAACAAACGACAAGTGTTGACAAGGATGTGGAGAAAAGGGATTCCTCGCGCACTATTGGCGGGATTGTAAATAGATGCAGCCACTATGGAAAATAGTATGGAGTTTCCTCAAAAAATTAAAGACAAAAATACCATATGACCCAGAAATTCCACTTCTGTGTATTTATCCAAAATATTCCAAAACATTAATTCAAAAAGGTATATGTGCCCCTGTGTTCATTGCAACTTTGTTTGCAATAGCCAAAATATGGCCCTGGCCGGTGTGACTCAGTGGACTGAGCACTGGCCTGTGAGCCAAGAAGCTGCAGGTTCAATTCCCAATCAGGACATGCGCCTGGGCTGCGGGCCAGATCCCCAGTGGGAGGTGCAAGAGAGGCAACCACACACTGATGTGTCTCTCCCTCTCTCCCTCCCTCCCTTCCCTTCTCCCTAAAAATAAATAAATCTTTAAAAAATAGCCAAGGTATGGAAACAATCTAAGTGTCTATTTATAGACAAATGGATAAAGAAGATGTGGTACATACAGGGCGGGGCAAAAGTAGGTTTACAGTTGAGTGTATGGAAAATAACGATAATTAATAAATAATAATACAAGAATAAACTCTGCGTTTCACATAAAACTGTAAACCTACTTTTGCCCAGCCCTGCATATATAATGGATTATTATTCAGTCATAAGAAAAGAAACAAAATGTTCCCATTGCGACAACATGAGTGGAGCTAGAGCATATTATACTGAATGAAATAAGTCGGCGAAAGGCGAATACCTTATGAGTTTACTCGTATGTGGAATCTAAGAAACAAAATGAATGAACTACGAAAACAGAAACTAGTTCATAGGCACGTAGAACAAATTGGTGATCGCCGGATGGGAGTGGGTGGAGAAGGTGAGGGGTTGCCAGTTATAGAGGTGCCCTCGGGGGTGTGGAGAGCAGCACAGGGAACCGTGTCCACGATGCTGTTACTCACTGTGGAGTCGGACGGGCACTGGACTTATCAGGGATCAATTTGTAAGATATATAACATCTAATCACTGTGGTATACACTTGAAGCTAATATAATATCGTATGCCAACCTTAACCGGAAAATAAATATTTCCTAAAAATAATTTTAAAAATCTCCTGCACTCAAACACCATATGACAACGAGCCCTATTGTTTAGGGTCTACCCGTCAACGGGCAACTTCTCATGTGGAATATAGTTTTGGACTTCAAAGGGTTTTAAGTTAAATCCCACAATGACTTTTAAAGAAAAGCACCTTCAAGGTTTCAGAAATGGAGAATTCCGTGCTGCCATCCTGTGTCTGCCCTCTGGCCATTACAGCTGTGGTTTCAGTTTCCTTTTCTGTGTGTGTGTGTGTGTGTGTGTGTGTGTGTGTGTGTGTGTGAGAGAGAGAGAGAGAGAGAGAGAGAGAGAGAGAGAGAGGGAACGGGGGCTGCAGGGAAACTTTAGCCACTTGCTGCTGCACAGTTTGGAAGTGCGTAGAGCTTCTGCTGTGTTCACTAGCCACCTCTACTATTAGACTAGGAGTGGAATAGCTCTCACAAAATGTCAGCAATTTGCAGAGCCTCAGGAGCAAAATGAGGAATTTTATTATGCCCACTGTACCTAGTAGGTAGCTGAAAGGATTAAAAGTGTTATGTAGAGCAATTAAAGTAGTAAGGAGCATGTAGTAAGTGTATAATAAAGATTCACTCTTATTATCTTTCTTTTAAAAGATGTCATTTATTAATTTTTAGAGCGATGGGAGGGGAGGGAGAACGAGAGAGAAAAACATTAACGTGAGAAACATCGATTCGTTGCCTCACACGCACCAAACCCGCAACCCAGGCCTGGGCCCTGACTGGGAATTGGACCAGCGACCTGTCTCCTTGCGGAACGGTGTCCCACCAACTGAGCCACACAGGTCAGAGCAGCTCTCGTTATCTTTAGCGTGCTGCCTCGAGCACATGCCAGCCTTGCAAACATCAACGTTTCACTGACATGCATTCATACAGTACATTGTTCATGAGCACCATGTAGGCATTTTTAAGATGGTCTAAATGTCCGGCATACCCTGGCAGCCACCAGCATCTCCTACCACATTCCCCTGACCCCACTCCTGCAGCCTGGTTTATATGGTGCAGCAGCCTGCATCTCTCTGCATCCCCACCTCGTGGCTTTTGTGCAGAACTCACAGCAGCCTTCCTCCATTCCCCTGAATGCACTGAGCTCTTTCCCAGACACCCGTTCGGCTCTTCCCTCTACCTGGGCTACCCCCGAAACCTCTCCTTTGCCTCATAAACTCATCTTCTATTTTCTTCTTAATCATCCCTCCCTCAGTCCCATAACTGAGTCTTTGATGTCTATTTAAGCTCTCGTTAGGAGGCAATTTTATTACATTTTTAAATGTGATTCTTGTACTAATGTGTCTTTTATCCCACAAGGCTAAAAAGTTCCCCAAGAGCAATCCCATGTGTTGGGTTTTGTTTTCTCACTACCTGTTTACCTCCGGGTCTACCACAGTGGTTGGCATATAGCGGTTTCTCAATACCTGCGGGTTCTCTACATGACAAAACGTCCCCGAGTGAGGCTGGTGCTGCCCGGGGCTGAGCCTGTCTGTCTCTGCACTTTATCTCGTAGTCACTGTTCTTGCATTAGGACTTACTCAACTGTATGGTGGAAATGTACATATCTTACTAGGTAAACATAGCGTGGGAAAAATAAAATGTGAATGTAATGTAAGAGAGAGAGGGAGGGAAAGAGCAGTAAATGAAGCAAACAGAAACAGGTGATGAGTAAACATTAGCAAGAGGCAGTATGAGTGGCAGCTGCACCCAAATCCTAAGCCAGACAGGTGACAATACGGTGCGAAGAAGTCAGTGAAGAGGCAAGAGACAACGATGAAGAACCCTGGGGAGGCTGGGGAGGCCAGTGGGACTGGAGGCCAGAGCAGAGGGGCGGGAGAGTGCAGCTAGGAGGGGAGCCGCTCCAGCTGGCAGAACCTTGGGAAGCGTGAAGCATTTGCAGGCCCTTGGGGGAGGGGAGAGGAGGGACTGGGAAGCTGAGGGATTCCAGGACCCCGTCTCATCCCCATGACAAGCGGTCTTCTTTGTGAGTGCCCTAGCAGACTGCCACCAGGACTGTGGGCCAAGTGTCCTGCACCCCAGGCAATGGTCCTTGTCCATCTTGCACCTTGGTCTCCACGTTACCAAACATGAATCAAAACAGGACCCTCCTCGGGTGGGTGTGCAGGGTGCCAACCAGCTACTCATGTAGCTACCCTTCTTCACGGTTAGTTGTTTCTGCAGTGAACTGTATTCTCCAAAGCCGCGCAGTGATGCCAGTCCTGGAGAGGTTTGCGTCTCTCTTTCCCAGTGTCCTGTCTGCACGGGCATTTGTTCCCAGAAAAGACAGTTGCTGTTTTTAGTTTTTCAAGTTGTAGGGAATACTTGGGATTTTCTCCTTAGCAGTTAGCACCCTAAGACATATTTTATACTTGCATCTTGGTTTTTTATTCTCCGCTAGAAGGTCAAAGGCCTGTTTTGTCCAGGTAAGAATTAGAAGGCTGCATGGCACTTAACAGGCACTCAAAAGTGAAAAGTGTGGCACAGGAAAAAGCACTTCAGTCTTCTGGGGGGCTGTGTGACCCAGAGCCCTGGCCCAGGCGCTGAGCTGGGAAGGGGAGGGATAAGGGCCGCGCCACGAGGGTTCCTGTGGAAAGTGCTTTGGCTGGAAGAACCAGATCCACCAGAGCTAAGGCCTGGGGAGACGACAGATAAATCCCGAGCCGACTCCCGCCATCCCTGAGGATCCAACAAAGACCTCCACGCAGTCTTCCTGTGCTGTCTGAGGAGCAGAAGCTAGGAGAAAAGACCACAGGTGACAAAGCCCTGCTCGCTTCTCTCCATCCCACCGCCCCTCTCCGACTAGCCGCCCGGGGATTGGCTGCCTGTCCCCACCCCGCCCTCCTCCTGCCCTGCCCCGTCCCAGTCCCGGGGATTGGCTGCCCTCCCGGTGGACTGCCTCCGGGTCCCGTGCTGCCTGCGGAGTTGCGGGGGCTGGAGGGCTTCTTCGTCCCGCGGAGTTGGGGGGGCTGGGGTGTCCAGTCCCTTGCAGTGGGGAGGTCACCCAGCGAGCCTGCATCTCCTCGAGCTTTGCGCCCTGGAGCTCCTCTGCTCCTGGCGGCCAGAAGAGAGGGGCGGAGCAGCCCTCGGCGACCCGGGGGGCGAGCAGCTGTGTGTGCCCCAGGGCCTGCGAGCACTGACACCGCGGAAGGCGCCTGGCGGGTTCTTAGGGTCAGGCCCCAGCGGGTAACAAGTTTGCATTTTGCTTCCGCAGCGTGCAACCTGGTTTAAATTTTAGCGGGTTGGGTTTCCGGTTCCAATCCTGCCCGCGAGGACTGGAGAGCCTGTCCCAGACTTACCCTGGGCCTGGGAAGTTTGTCTTCACGGTCTACTGCGGGGGCGGGGTTCCTCTGCCTGACTTCTAAGTGCGGTATGTCCCAGTCCTTGTAACACAGGCTGGTAAGCCAGGAAAAGCGGAATGGCGACACTGAGACAGATATTTGAAAAAGCAGTTTGCAGCCATCTAGTAAATCCTATCTTCCCTAAACAAGGACACCCTGGTTTACCCTTCTCCCCAACCAGAGGGTAAATATCTTAAATCACCCTACTCAGGAAGATAGCAAAAATCCAGTTACTGCCATTTGCCAACCTCACCCAAGGACAGGTGAAGTTAAGGGAATTAATCTCATTTTGTCAACATTAGCATAAAACTGATGAGTACTCTCTTGAGATCCTCACCAAAGATGTTCCCTAAACTCCCCCCTTTAAAGCATCTCAAAACAAAGGTCTCCCATGCTCCCTCCCAGGAGCTTTGGCTGCATTGCCTCCCATTTCCTGCCTGTATCACCAGAACTGGCATCTGTGGAGACCGTGAACAGGCATCTCCTGCCCTGGCTGGGGTGGCTCAGTGGATTGAGTGCCAGCGGTGAACTAAAAGGTCACCAGTTCGATTCCCATTCAGGGCACACGCCTCCATTGTGGGCAGGTCCTCAGTTGGAGATGTGCGAAGGGCAACCAATTGATGTATCTCTTGCACATCAATGTTTCCCTCTCTCCCTCCCTTCCCATCTCACTAAAATAAATAAAATTTAAAAAAAAACCAGGCATCTCCTGATTTTGTTATCAGAGGTGGCTGGTAAGTGCCTCACTCAGGCCAGGGCACAGCCTTCCACAGTTCATTCTAAGTGAGAACAGAAGACCTTTGACCTGTACCTCCTGAGAAGCCTTTGGGGGCCTTCCTTACCCAGATTAGGTTTGTAAGATATCTTGAGGAAAAAATAGGTAAATTGGAACACTCCTGCCCCCTCTGCACTCAGGAAGAGCAGAGGAAACTAGTTCCAATCAGTCAGTTTCCCCTCTGGCCAGATAGGGGCATACCCCTCCTCTTCCGACTCCTCACATTTTAGTCCTGTGGGTCCTCGGGACAGGGGAGGCCCTGGCCCACATAATTGGAGGATTTTTTCCTCGTACTCAGGAGCAGCCTGTCTGGATTGGGCAGTTTTTCTTTCATTGCCAGTCATTCTGGGAAATGTTTCAAATGACGGGTACAGTCCCCCGCTCCCTACAGCTCACAGGAGTCCCACTCACGCGGACTCTTCGTTTGGCAGGCCATGTCCGAGCTCACAGAAGCCTATGCACCAGACGCCAGGAAGGGGGGTCCGGTGAGTCCATGGCCACTGTAGTTGGTTTTCTGCCGGCCGGCACGCCCACGCCTTTGTGTCACCAGAAGCATCTGGTAGCTTAGAATGGTAGGAGAATGGGGGACGCCTGGTCACCCCATAGAGAACTCCCTGGTCAAATGAAAGTGGGTGCCTCTAGGGACCTAGGGAGTTCCTCTTTTTCTCTCCTGAGGTCCACCACGGACAAAACGGGAAATACCCCCCCATCCCCTCAGGATCCCCTTGAGGATGCATTCTTAGAAACTGGGATTAATTTGACCTTGAAAATCTCAAGATAAAGAGGCCAATTTTCTTTTGCAATACAACTTGGCTCCAGTATAAACTAGAAGATGGGAAAGTTTGGCCTGAAACTGGGAGCCACAGTTACAATACCACATCCAGTTAGACCTGTTCTGTAGAAGGTTAGACCTGTTCTGCAAACAGTCAGGGGTTCCCTATGTTCGAGCCTTCACAGCACTGCATTGCAGTCCAGCCCTGTGCTCTGGGCTTCCCCTCTGTGACATTCTAGACGACCCCCTTCTACGTTCCCCACCTGTCTCTCAGGGGAAACCAAGTAGGTCCCAGAGTCTGAGGCCTCTGCTCCCACTGCAGAGGAGTCAACCTCTCCTCTACTCTACGCTCCAATATATCCAAAATTACCAGCTGAAAAGAAACCTAGCCCGGTGGGACATACTCCAAGTGGAGCCCCACGTCTCCCCACTGCTGCTGCCCACCTGCCCCTGAGGGACGTAGCAGGCACAGGAAGCCCTATTCGGGTACATGAACCCTGCTTGATATCAGGCCTGCAGCTGTGCAGAGATAGACTAAGGCCTTATTCACGAAGTCCGAGGACTTTGGCTTCCTATGAGCAATGGCAATGAGCCCACCAATCTGGTTTAGTAAACAGAGGTCAAGCCAAGCTTCATGGGTAGAAACAACAGTTACCTACTCAGGCCACAAAATATCTCTGGGTTCTCAAAAACCCAACCTAAAATGCTTTGAATCCAGTTTGTCCATCTCTTTCCCAAAGATGAAAGATGACCAAAATCTTTATGGGCAGCTGGCTATTGCTGCCAGAGGGTTTCCTATTTCACTGTGCTCGCCTAGAGGTGATACGCTGTCCTCCCAGATAGAGCCGCAGAGCGCCTCACTGAGGCTCTGCACTCCGAAGCAGTGAAATTAGAATTGCCCAGCCATCCAATTACCCAGTTCTCACCTATATTGCCATGAAAATGGCAGGGTAGCTGCAGGTGTTCTAGGGTAACCTGTTTGCTGTCAGCCACACCCCCGGGAATATTTCTCACGTCAGCTGGACCCTGTGCCCACAGGCGGTCACCTCAGTTGCTGCGCTAACTGCCAGAGCAACACCCTTACACCAGTTTCCTCATTTGTCTTTGTTTCCCACATTGTGTCGGCTTTCTAAAAGGTTCGTGAGCAGCACTGCCCCACTCAGCGACAGGCCACCAACCAATGACAGACCACCACTGTCTTGCACCTCTGTAATCCCCTAACCCTGGCTCCACCGTTAGCCCTCCCTGATCCAGACCCCCACTCCCTCCCCCGTGCTTGCCTTACCCGCAGAGATGGTGTTTAAACCACCAGTGACCTCTTAGACATTTCCTTCAGCGGTCCAGGCTTGCTCTGTTCTGTGATAGCTCTTAAAAATGAAATGTTTAGGTCAACTATGTCACAGTTTGCCCACATGAAACACTCACAGCACCCTGCCCTCTGCAATCATCAGCCTAAGCTGCCTAACTCCTAGCCCTTACTAAAGACCTTCTATGATGGCAGAAGACAAAACTACCCCTACACTTACGAGATACGAGGACAAGGCATTCTGAACATCACTCATTCATAGGGCCACCCAGAGTTGGAATCGATTGAACAGAACGTGACACACAGAGGGGCCCTTGGCATCATGCTGTTGGCACACTCAGGAAGGCCCACAGAGAGTTGACCTCACCGATGGGCACACATGTGCTGGCTCACGGCCCAGCACACCCTGCAGTGTCCTTAGAAAATTACAGAGCTAACAAGGCTGCTAAAGGGGCCTCCTCGCCCGCTCTGCTCTCCAGCGAACTTGCGACCCTGCCCCTATCCCTGACCAGCACCACCAGCTATCAGGTAAACACCCACAACCAGAAAAGAAATGGCCACAGAAAGGTGCCAAGCATTTATCAGAGGGATTACAGAGGGACTGGACCAAATGCACAAACTGTGACCCTACCCTCTGACTTTTTGGCTTGTACTAATCTCCCTTCAAACAGGACATAGGTGCAAGTGAAATGATCAAGGATCTAGGAGACAATTGTTCCTGCCCCGGTATCCACAACATTCCTAACCATGTTATTTCCCAGTGCCCTACCTGTAAGTCTCACCAAGTTTTTGGCAGGTAAATGGTATACCCCAGGGAGTCCTCCAAGCCCCACACTGCCCTGTGTGGCACCCCAGGTGGACTTTACAGGTTTACCTTCAGCCCGAGGCTATTCTCACTGCTTGGTTACTGTCTACACGTTTACTGAGTGGCCTGTGCTATCCAACGAGACATGCCGATGCAGCAGAAGTTGTAAGTAAACTGATAACATTATTCCTTGTTTCGGCATTCCCTTAAGAATTGAATTGACCAAGGAACTCACTTTACAGCAGAAATAAATCACTTCCTTGAAAAGACCCTGGAATAACCATTAAAATTCCACACCCCCTACCATCCCCCCTAATCCTCAAGGCAAGTAAAACATAAAAGTCTGGACATGAAAAGAACTCTAGGAAACATCTGTCTAGAAATGACTAAAATAACCAGAAGTGTTATTCCTGGCCTTTATACAGATCCAGAATACTCTAAATTGTCCCATTTTGAAGTAGTTTTTGGTTAACCCATGCCTGCTGGCATTTGTAAACCTTCCACTCCTGGACTGGGTGAGCATTTTGGGAACTTGAGTGGACAAATCAATACTATCACCAATCATTTACAAGAACTATTATACATGGAGCATATTGTGAAGAGGCAAAAAAAAAATGTCTGGTCTTCACTGGCTGACAAGCCTTGCCATCACTTTCTTCCAGGAGATGGAGTGTGTGTCAAAATATTTAAAAGAAAGCATGCATTGTCACTTCACTTGGAGAGGGCTTACGAAGTACTGCTAACCATCTATACTGCCAACACAGTTAAAGTCCTCCTGGACTCACATGAGACACACCAAGCTACATCAGTTCATCACTTCCATGCCAGCTAGAAGGCCATCCCCTGAGTGACGCCCTCAGGCTCCATCCAGAAGCAGACAACACAGCTTTACCCAAGAATTTCATTTCCGTGTATCTTCCCTTGAAACCTCTCCTCTCCCTGACCTGGAAAATTGCCTGACTTAGAAAGTTAAACAGACCCCTTCTTTTCTCATTAATAGAAAAATTAACTAGAGGTTGTTTGTCGTAACCTATTCTCCCTCTGCTCCCTTTCAAATTGTGTCTTGCTTCAACTAACCCTATCTGCTTTTTCAACAGTTCTTGAAGAACCCCAACACCCACTCACCCCAGGCTTCCAAACCCTGCCCACCTCAACTAATCAGTCTGCTGGCTGGTCATGGCAACATCTAGGTGACGCACATGATCCTGAACTCATTTTTGTTCCTGCCAGTGCAAACCCCTGATGGACCCATTCTGGACAGTGGATGTGTGAAAGGGGATGGCATCTACAAGCAGAAGGACAAAAATCGCTCTGCTTCCCCTGACGGTAGAGTGGTTTGGCGCTGGGAAATCTCCATGGAAGCTCAAGGTCTCTCCTCTGCTCAGGTGAGGCGATTGCAGGGAAATTCTTCACTTTTCATTAAAAATAAAAATGGCACTAGACTCTTCCTGGGCAACATACCAAAAAACAATACTTAATCAAAAACTATGGTTTGATTCCACAGACAGCACCTTCAAACTCTCTATAGATGTTCTAAAATGAGTCCAAGTCTGGTTCACATGGTACATTTGCCTGGTCACTGAACAGTGTTCCTGGTTTGTAGGTCATCAGGTGGGCCCTGGACAAGCTCGGCTGTTCCCCTGGCTGGTCTGCGCGACACCCAAGGTTGCATAGGTGCAGACCAAACTTCTGGAACGACCTGGTCAGGTAAGGACACCTATCTCTATAGCTGCCGAAATCAAACCGCAGGTGTTCTCTGCCAGGTCTTCTTTATTTTACTACCTGTTTTGCTCTCATAGCCTGACAGAGGTTCATGGGACATAGAGATATGCAGATGCCAAAATAACTAATGATGAAGGTCATCACAAATACCAGACCCCAACCTGGGGGTCACAGGTTCCACTCTGGCCTTGGCCACGAACAACTCTGGTCTCTAAGTGGCAATAAGGTATGTAAGGGCTCCCACCCACACGTCAGGGTGATGTGGCCTTGGATCCCTGGCTCCTTCCCTCTCTGGGTGTCCCACTTCAAATCCTAGTTAAATCATGAACCTGGGCACCTTCATACATAAAGTAGCACCACATAGACGTGTCCAATGAGACAACAGAGACAGTCTGCCCATATATCTCAACACTGATTCGGTACACACACTTTTTTCAAGTTGGGGGACTTCTGAGCAAGAAGAGGCAATTCTAAGCATTTCTAAAGAATAGAACAAGAGTGGACGGCCCCTATGCAGGCCCCGGAAGCACGCCAACCAGGAGTTAGCTTTAGCCTCTGTCCTCCAAAATTAGCATCTTCTGGATACAACGGCTGCCCAGCAAGAAAAACATGAGTGGTCATCGACGAACAATGCCGCTTCTGTGTAAATAGACCGGAGATGTGATGTCTCATGGGAACCATTTAAAAGAACAGAAACGGATGGAGGTTCTACATCAAATACATTAAACACAATCACTTAATTGGACTGGCCTGTTCTCAGGAAGGAAGACTGAAGTGGCTGGATGGAGCCTGGGGCCATGCGTTTGGATTTGTTCTTTTCTGCTTCCCCATCATTGTTATCACCTGTGTTGTTTCCTTTCGCACATCCCTCCCTTACCTACCGACTTCCAACTTGAGTCTTCTCTCCACAGCAGTGGACCTGGCTCCTGGCCTGTGAAACTTCATGTCAAGTTTTGCACGCGGAAATGAAAGGACTAACTCCACCAGAATGGCATAAAGACTACTTACTTTAAACTAAGAACATCTAAACAAACAGTAGCTGCCGGGTGGTGGGGGGTGGAAAAAAGCCTTCTCTTCACTTTCCTTTGATGAGTAAAGCAGGCCTTTCTGAGAATTAAGTTACCATAAACCCTCTCTGAGGGAGTCTTCTGAAAAGGAGGAGTCTCACTCGGCATTGGGACCTCCCAAGGAACTGTGTCAATAAGCCCCATTCGAACCTTCCCCACTTCCCCGCTGAGGCCTACCTCCCCTGCCCCAGCCCATCACGCTGAATTACACAGGGCCCCGACCACGTAAACCTAAACCGGGAGAGGACAAGTATTCCTCCCAGTAACACTTTCTAGACATTCCTGGGTACACCAGGGGTATGCTCAAATACATAAGGGAATTTGGAAACCGTGATTTTGTTTGACGGTGGAAGAATTCATTGTATGTGTATTAAATGTAGATTCAAAGTACATTGATGAAAAGGATTTCTGGGAATCTTTTTAAATTCATCTCCATCAAGCTTGGGTAGTCACCTACTCTGTTAAATAACTGAAGACATTCTTTTTATTTCCTTCAGGGAGAAAGCTATAAACCACTGGAGCTGGGATGGTCTGGGGTCCTGTTTCCCAGTGTGCATTTAACCTACAGTCTCAGGGGGCATTTGTCTGGCCTGGGTTGCAGCCACCTGACCGTCGAGGGTAGCGGCAGAGAGAACAACTCAGGAAGGACAAGCAGAAGGCAATGGAAGCCAATGACATACAAGGGGGTGGGCAATGAGATGCTTACCCCCTTTCTAAATGTTGAATATAAAACTGGTGAGCATTGTAGCAAATTGATGGCTTATTCACACAGAGAGAATAATTATTTCAAGTTACACAAGAAATACAAGCAGTATTCTGGGTTTCTCTGAGAGGTGGGTTTGTTATTTATAGTCACGTTAGTGTCAAAAGAAGGTAAGAAGCGAAACTTCTGGGGGAGATGGTCCCTGAGCAGAAGCCTGTATCTGCTTCTCTCCTGTGTGTGTTAAGCAAAGTGTGGTTAAACCTTGCACTGAAACTGGAGGAGCCATTGGAAGACAAGCACGCAGCCTCCCATACTGAGTGTTTGGGGTTCGAGGGGCAGGAGGCATTTGAGGGGTGCAGAACACTCTCCTGGAGTGGCAGAGTGTTAGAGGCACTGTGGGGGAGGGGTGTGAGAAAAAGAAATCTAGATTCTTGACACGATCTTGATTTTCTTCTAAAGTGGAGATGAACAGTAAAGGGTGGGTAGGGCCAGCACTGCTTTCTCCGTGGCCTTGAACACAGCAGTGATTGAGTTTATTACTAATAAGTATCATTTCAAGGGAAGGTGCATAGCCATTGGCCCCAGGGGTTCACTGCTCAGAGGTCACAGTTAAGGAGGTTGGAGACAAGGCGAGACTACCTGCTGACTTACCTGTACACCTCGTCCCTCCTGCTGGAGCATGGGTTTCACAAGCACAGATATGTTTGTTGGATCACAACGAAGAGGCTTATGGCAAGGATCAAATAATGCTCGAGACCTCACGGCGGACCGTGGGAGTTGCTTTGTCCACTGTAAGACTGAACTCACTTACAGCCAATGTGAACATCTAACAGGTTAGCTTTGGCTGTGGTCAGCTGTAAATTTTGGAAAATTTATGAGGAAAGTTGATTCTACCATTTTGGAGTTCTTATCATGGTTTACTTTGTTCCCCTTTTCAAGTATTCAGGTGCATCAGGAACCTCGTACACGTATGCAAATGTACTTATTAAGCCCTTATTTCACAGTGTCAAGTACTAACGAAGGTAAGAGGAAAAGTTGTGAGATGAGAATGCAGTCTTGGAGGGCTGGAAAATGTCCACTGGAAGGAGCAAGTCTTATTTCGTCAACTGGCACCAGGGACTCTGGGGTGTGTTAAGCCACACAACGTCCGGTCACAGGATACACAGCTTTTCTGCTTCCACGTGTGAAGTCTGTAGGGAGTGGAAAATAACAGATAGTAGTTTCAAAATTACCAGTGTGAAAACAAAGATATTTTTGATATTTGAAACTTATTTTGTAAGAAAATATCTTTCCATCATTATACAACAGATGGAGCAGAAGTTATATTGATTGGCAAAAGTTTTTTTTTAATTAACCAGCTCAAAAGCTTTACCAGATGTTTTAGCAATTCATTGAATTATCAGCACTTACTAAGATTCAATGAGAGATGCCACAAAACAAGGCCCAATGTGATCAATTCTGTTAGTATTAAGAACAATCCCTTGAATGATGTTTGTTACAAAGATAAATGATTTGAACACCTTAACCGACAAATATAATTAAAATGGCTCTCTAAAAGACATTGCTTTTAAGTGCTTTGTTCACAAATTGATATTGCAAGTTTTGGTTTAATGAATGAAAAACATTAACTTTTGTGTAAATATTCTGTTTCATGTTAAATTTAACTCACAAAATTCTAGCACTCAGTGGTGGATCTTTTCTGTTGCAATGATTACTGTGTTTTACTTGTGGTCTCCTGCTTCCTTCTACGTTTGTTAATTAGAAATCTACTGGAAGGGAGATCTGTTATTTCAGTCATTTCTACCAGTGTGGACTCAGGGGTGTGCACATTGTTCTCCGGTTGTGATCCAGTCCTGTCATTTGTACTGAGGCTGACACTGTCCCAGCTTTGGCTTCTCAGAGCGCTTTGAAGGTGGCTCCTGTGGCCTTTTCACACACTCCTCTCCTCTGCTTTGTTTGTTTTAAACACTTCCTCACTTTCTTTTGTGCTTCAAGATGCTCCAACCTCATCTGGTATTTTTCCTGCCCAGCCCTAGAACCAGGAACCGTGGTTCCTTTTACTGACAGTGTTGTTTAGACACGGAGATGTGGGCAGGAGGTAAGCTCAGTGCTCCTACTGCCGTGGTATCCCTGCACAGACGCCCCTCAGTGGACGAAGCTAGGAAATGCGTCTTTGTCCATTGAACCGGGTACACACATGCAACCTGTATTTCCACCGATACGTCTGGACATACTCAATAAATGAGTGCATGCTGATATCTGCCACTCAGTGCCACAGGTGCATTCCAGCCCTGCCTCCATCCTTGCTGATTTGTAAGCTCTTTCTCTGACAATGAGAAACCTGTCTCCTCTTATCTAAAAACTATTATTTGTCACACCTTGTGGGTGAACTAGTTGCGTGTCACACCTTGTGGGTGAACTAGTTGCGTACGGCTGGTACAGAATTGCTAGCCCGTACCCCTGAGGGAGACAACAGGATTGCAGGGTTTGAATTTTGATCTTGAGCTTCACCGTGTCCAGTCAAAACACTGCTTTTCAAAAGTTAGCTCTGCTCCCAGATTTACTTTTATAAAGACAATTTTTAAATGTTTTATTTATTTATTTTTAGAAAGAGGGGAAGAGAGGGAGAAGGAAAGGGAGAGAAACATCCCCTTTCAAGAGATACATCAATCGGTTGCCTCTCACCCCCAACTGGGGACCTGGCCCTCAACCCGGGCATGTGTCCTGACTGGGAATCAAACCAGCAACCTTTTAGTTCTCAGGCTGGTGCTCAATCCACTGAGCCACACCAGCCAGGGCTAAAAGACAATTTATACCTTGTCAGGAAAATACACTGTAAGAATTGGCATTTAAAATTTTTAAATTCATAATTCTGTGACCTTTTCAGAAAAACAATGATATATTTGTGTGTTTCTGAAACAATGAAAACTATAAATGTATAAACCTATTTTAAAAGTTGATCTTTCATGGGAATATAGATTATCTAGGTACAAAATGGAAGTGAACAAGAAAACCACTTACTTCATTTAAATCACTTAAAATGGGATAGGTTCCTCACATAATTCTAATGTTACCTAGTTAGACTTCTGGAGAACAAAACATTTAAATTCTTTTGATTGTTATATTGTAACTTTATAGAAGATAGAATATTTAAATGTGGTGATTTTAACCAGCTGTCAGCACTACAGAAAGAGACTATTTACAGGTGGACATTGGCATTATCACCTTGCAGCAATTCTGCAGCACGTGACTTTCAGACCTAGAGATCTGCAACATCCGAGGCTAAGAAAATGCCCAGTCAATACTTCCCATGCAATACAATATGCCCATACAATACTTCCATTAGGAAGTATGGTATGTAGCAGTTAGAGCTATGGGGAACTGTATGATAAAAATAATTGTTATGGGAAAATGTGAATGATTTTCTCAATTTCATAACATGAATACTTTGAAATTTAATAACAAACTTAAAAGTTTTTAAAAATATGTTTATTAATTTGAGAGAGAGAGGAAAGGCAAGGGAGGGAGGGAGGGAGAGAGAAAAAGAAGGAA
>PVIA01002527.1:0-161636 GCA_004024845.1 Tonatia bakeri
CTTCCCTTTCTTCCACTGGTCTCCAGAAGCCCCTGCTCCTCTCTCCTCCCCCATCTCCAGCCCCCAGGCGCCTCCAGTTTTCTGGGAAATCAAACCGTCCAACCGCGACACCAGCGTGGGAGTGGACCCAGGGCGGAGTATACTTCTGGATGTCTGGTCTGTGCCCACGACCAGGGCCAGTGCAGAATAAATTCCAGAGTGAGTGGTTGTTATGGGGATGCCCACCTGTCTGAACTGAGAAATAATCTATAACATTTGCAGACGAAGAAACTGAGTCTCACTGAGGTCAAATGAGTAGCCCGGAGCCACACAGCTAGTACGGGGCAGAGCTTGGGAGGCCAGGCAGATGGGCTGGCCCAGCCCCTGCCCACCACCTGCCCGACGGCACGTTCCAGAAACTGGGTGGGCTTGACCTGTGCATGGTTCCACAGGTTTGCTGAAAATGCTTGTGTATTTTTAAAATGTGTGTGCATGTTGCCAGAAGTGATAGCCTTTCCAAATAATAAATTTGTCACAGAAAATTTTAGATGGAAACTTGAAATGGGAAAGATTTTGAAAATACTTTCTGAGCTACCTGAGCAAAGAAACTTGAAAAGGGCTCTAAAGGGGCACGGCAGGTATGAGTGTGCCCCAAGGGCATGGCAAGTGTGAGTATGTCCCAGGGCCATGGCAGGTGTGAGTACAGTGGTACCTCCGTACTTGTCTGTTTGTTCCGTTACTCTCAACGAGTGCTGAAACCAATGAGTACCAAGCAAGCGACAAGTGATTACGCATTTATTTTTTTCTCATCAAAATGCGACTAATACAGAGTTTGACAAGTTCTGAAGCTGACTAGTACCGACATGTGACTGTATATCTCAGGAGTTAAGTGGGCCCACCTCGCATATCTCACAATATCCTTCAACAACCTCAGAATCATTCCCTTTTCACAGATAGAAAACTGAGGGCCCAGGAGGTTACTGATGTGACCAAGAGCAGATCCAGAGTTCCTGCAAAGCCCACGTGCCTAACGGGAAGGAGGGACACTGGTTAGAATTTATTCCTTCAAACCCCTCCCTGCCCCAGGGTCCTAAACAGTGCCCCCGCCAAGTGTGTGAGATGCCTTGCTGCCAATTACAGCGACTGACACCTGGCATACTGTGCTGCCTCAGACTGACCCAGAAGGCCTGTAGCAACCTGAACTTGGCAGAGAGCAACAGTCTGGGGTCAGGTTATTTTTAAAATGTAATGTAATTTAGCTCTTACAAAAGCAATTATGAGAAGATGAGGAAATCTGTCTTGTACCAGTCTGAGAATAATCGAAGGAACTGAACAAATTGTTACCGACACTAAGAAGATAACATTAAAACAATTGTGATGAATGCATATTGTCCTCCCTAACACTAACTTCCTCCTGCTCAGATTAAATGTTTAAAATATCCTAGAGGCCCCCACCTGGACTTCTCTTCCATGAACATGGGTCCCCACAGGCCACAGGTCTCCTCAGAGGCTCTCCCCCAGAGGTGCTGACCGAGCAGGACTCGTGGAGTGAAGGAGGGACCACCCTGAGCCTACCCCTGGGCACGTACATGCCTTGCACTGCGTTTGCCACTGTTCACAGGCTGCCTTATGTAATCCATACAATACTATACCCCTTCCACAGGTGAAGAAACTGAGGTACAGAGAATTCAAACAATTTTTTTCAAAGTCAATTAGTTGTTTGATGGCAGAAATGAGATATAAAACAGGTCAGTACAATTTTAAAGCATAATTTCATCTTCCAAATGGAAAAACATGTCTTTACCTTACTATAGACATTTAATTGAATCTTTTATTTATGCAGTCAACAGATATTTGTTTCATTTCCTCTATGTGCAAGGGACTAAGAGAGCTGCAAAGATAAGTCATACGAACATGCCCTTTCAGAACTTTAGCTAAAAGTGAGAAATAGGGGGAAATACTATGGGTTGGCCAAAAACTTTGTTTTTTTCTGTAGGATGGCTCTAGTAGTGCTTAGTTTTCTTTAACTTCATTCAAAACAATTTTTTAAATTGTACTGTGACAGCTGTCATATCAATGTGCATTTTTAAAAAAATCTTATCAAAATTGGTGAATTTTTGTATAACCATTTAAGCACTGAAGATGGAAGGAAATAAGCAACATTTTCAGCATATTATGCTCTATTGTTTCAAGAAAGGTAAACACACGGCTGAAACACACAAAAAAGACGTGTGCAGCACATGGAGAAGGTGCTGTGACTCGTCAGACGTGTCAAATGTGGGTTGCGAGATTTCGTGCTGGAGATTTCTCGCAGGATGATGCTCCACGGTCGGGTAGGCCAGTCGAAGTTAATAGCAATCAAATGGAGACATTAATTGGCAACAATCAACATTATATCATTTGGAAGAGAGCCAACATACTCAAAATATCCAAATCAATAAAATTACTGGTGAAAATGAAAATTGTGTCTTTTATAGCAGGGAGCAATAGTCTGGGACCAGGTTATCTTTAAAATGTAATATGATTTAGCTCCTTACAGTACTGGCCAACCCAATACTATGAAGCAGATGGTGATAATAGCATTGATGAGTGCAATTACCTTATGAGAAAATTGCCAGGACCCCCATGGGCGTGGCTCTGCACAAGCAGGGAACAAGGCCTGTCTGAGGACCAGCACAGTGATTCTCAAACTTACCTCCCACTGGAACTGCCCCCCCCCCAGGGCTCAGGACACTTCAGTCAGAGCCTCTGGAGGTGGGAGAACATTTGAGGTTCCCAAGAGGGTCCATGAGCAGCCAGGACTGGGAAGGCTGCTTCCAGGACAGATAGGATGCTCAGGGAGAGAAGGGGAGGACACGTGGTTCCAGGAAGAGGTGGAGTGAGTGTCAGGCATGGGGGGCGGAGCTGGGCGGGGCGGAGTTCCAGCGGCTCAGGGGCAAAGTCAGAGGCCTGGAAAATCGCTATTAAGTCACACCATTCTGGGCTATGGTGACACCTCCCGCCAGTCTCCCTGCATACTGCTCACACCTGGTGGCAGACTTTCCCAGCATGCCGGCCAGTCTGAACCCCTGGAGGGAGTCCCTGGAGACCCATCCAGCATGAAACAGCTGGCCTGAGAGGCTGGCCCTGCTGCCAAATTTTGGAAGGGAGACTAATCTTTTTTAGTCCTGGGTCAGCCCGTTGTCTTCCTGGGCTCCACACAATCATATCAGCACACACATGCACGCACACACACACACAGACCGGGTTAGCTTCAAGTTTCAGTCTAGTGTTATGTCTCAGTGTCAGATGGGGATAGGCTGGGAAGGAGGTCCACCTGGCCATTTGTCCTTGCCAACTGCCCCCTTGACTGCCACTGAGCCCAAGTGGCTGTGGCCAGCATGACTGCGTCCTCCCTGCCAAGCGAGAGGGTGGGGTCTGGGTGACCATGGGCCCACGGCCCAGTCCCACTGCAGAAAGGCTGGCCCAAGAAGGGATGCTGACCGACCCCTCCCCAAGGGGATTTTGCCCATCCACTCTGCTGCAGGCCTCTCACCCCTGAATCCACGAGTGCCACAGGCCCTGGCCTGTGGAAGAGAGGAAGTACAAGAGAGTGTAGGATTTAGTATCTGCCACTACGATCAGGATGACTTGAAAATTCAGGATCAGGCTGCCCAAGAAGGGGGTTCACGCAGACCCCCTCTCGCTGCCCCTGGCCATGGCGGGGACAGGAACTGGCCCGAGCAGCTGACAGAGGGAGTCCAGCAAGGGCCTCCCCAAGGACTGTGCAACCAAAAGCTTTGTCCCTTTCGAATAAAAGCAGGTATGTGGGGTGGGGTGGGGAGAGGGGTGAGCAGGGATGGCCGCTGCACTGACTGTTTTATTACGAAAATAAATTCACCGAGAACAAGGGCTTCTCCCCTTCTGTCCCTTGCTTAAAACCACGCCTGACTCACAGCAGGCACTCAGTAAAAACATGCTGAGGGAAGACTGGATAAACGCGACTCCCAAACACCACTTCGCACCTGCTCCCTGCTGGGGCAGGGCACGTGCTGGGCAGTGTCCCTCCGCTACTGCAACCTCACCTCCTTGGCCCTGCCGGCTGGAGACCTGTCGGAAGACCCGTCACTTCAGCCTGGCTGATGGGAGAACCAGTCGATATGAGCCGATAGGCTCAACAGGCTCCAACAGCAAGGACATGGGCTCTACCGACTCTAACAAGAGAGGAATTAAAAGAACCACAGGGACACCTTTGCCAGCCACAGGCATAATTCGGTTCCTCCAGTTTGTCCCAGACCCACGGGCCACGTGGCCGCTGAGCAGGTGAAAATCATCACCAGAGCGTGTATATACACGGCCTGGCTCTTGGCTCTCAAGGGTTAGCGGAGAGCAGACAGCAAAACACGACTCCTTCCTGTAACCAAATAGCCCTGAGACGACGCCCGGGGAATGAATAATGTAGACAAACAACCAGGGAGATGACAGGTGGCCCCTGCCTGTCTGTCCACAAGGATGAGGTGGGTGAGGCCACGGAGACGAGACATGAATTTTTAAAATGAAAACACTCTCGGGGGTTCGCTAGAAGGCCCTGTAACCACGATCCCCAGATCCGCATCACTCTAAGGAGCCCAAGCAGAAAGGTTCGGCTGCCCCAGGCATCTCACATTTCAAGGTTCTTTTGCTCCCATACCTCCCATGATTCCTCGGAGCAGGAGTGCCTTACTGGCCTTGGATTTGCAACCACGGGCTTGTCCAGTGTCTCCTGTTCTAGCCAAACAACCTGCAAAGAGCAAGTCTCAGCAGCCCTGTTGAAAGGAGAGAACCACGCCCCTTGCAGACCTGTCCCCCTGGCCTATGGCGAGTATTAAATATTGACCTGCCTGGGAAAGGCAGCCACCTCCAAGCTTCCCCGGAACCAAAAGGACAGGACGAGGCACCAGGGCCAGGGCACTCACCCAGCCTGGGCGAGTTGAAAGCCAGCCTGTGGCGGTCCACACGCATTTCCATGAAACACTGCATAATGCATTAGTCCTTGACGACCTTCATCCCTTGGCCCGTTTGTCTTACAAGTACAAAAGCTGAACTTCGAAGAACACTCTTCTACTACAACTGGGGAGCTGAATTTTGATTTTTATCAAAGTCATTGACTTTATCTTTATTTTAAATTGGGTATTACCTGAGTGTCTATCTTATCCGTTTTTTAATTTGATGTCTCCAAATTGAGGTTCGTCTTTCAAACTTGTTCTTCTACCAGCTGGCCCAGTGCCTGCGACCGACTGTGTCTGAGCCTCACCGGAGCGGGTGGACCCCGTTATGAAGTAAAAGGAGGTGTTCTCGGCCTTTCTAAGGCTCATGCCGGCTGAGTTCGTGTGAGGTGATTCTATAGTCAGCAAATCTACAAGGACAAGGGAAAAATCAGCTGGCTGAGAGAGTAGAATAAATATCCCAATGAAGGAGCAAATGAGAAGTTTTGAGTGTGTAACCCGTGTGCGGGTGATAAGACCGGACCCCGAATGTCCAGTGAGCAGTCCCTCCGGTCACCCTGATGGGACTGTTGGGAGCACAGGGCCCCACGTGGGTTTTCCCCACAGTCTCCCTGAGGACTGACTGAGAAGGGGACAGTGCAGATTTGGGGGAGAGCTGCACGCGTCTCCTGCACATTTTGCCCATGCCACCCAGGCAGCCATGGGCTGGCCCCTGCAGCTCAAACTCTGCCTGTTTCTTTCTTGAGATTTTCCACTTTTATCTGCTCTAGTCTTTTTGTATTTTCTCCCTCAAATATTTTTATAATGGCCACTTTCAAACCCTGGTCAGAGAATCCGAACCATTTAGCATTGGCCCTGCTGATTGTGTCTTCTCGCTCCTGTGGGGCTTTTCCTAGCTCTCGGCATGAGGACTGACTGTCTGTCACATCCTGGACCTTTGGGGTGTCATGTCACAGACTCTGGGTCCTGTTGGAGTTGCCTACGTCAGTGGGGTAAACAAGTCAGTGGGGAAGAACAGAAAAGAGATGTCACCTAATTTACAACAGACACCAAGCCATCCAAGGTTTTAGAGGAAGCATCTGCTCCTCACGTGGGCGGGCGGTGAGTGAGCACCCGGCACAGCTGTGGGCACAGCGGGTGTTTGAGAAGCCCAGGGTGGGTCTCTCACCTGGAGGAGCTTACAGTCCGCTCGGGGAGGCCACCAGAGAAATAGGCAACAGTGAGACGCAGCTCACCTGTGTTTCTCCGTAGCCTCTCCTGTGATGCTTGGCCCCCAAAGACTGACAGTTATGCGCATTAACTACGACCTCTCCTGGTTTTTTGTCAGCTACCGTGTTGGTCTGATGTCACCCCGTATTGCACTAGAGTCACCCCAATCAACTCTCTGGGCCTGCCTCATGGGTGGGATGGCCTCTTTCTAAGGTGGCTCTGCCTCTCACAGACCACGTCTCCATTCTGATATGCAGGATCTCAAACAAGGGCATGACTCGGGTTTGGACAAAGGGGATTTGTGAGTATAAACAGCAGGGACTGACTACCTACTGTGAATAGCAGAACAATGCAACACAAGCCTTCCCTGACAAGGAACAAAGTAGGAGTTTGCAAATGCAGATGCACTGGGACTCAAGGTCTGATGAGCAGGGCCTTCGAGGGCAATTTTAAAAATCTGGCTGCCATAGAGAGATGAGAATAAAGGCAAAGTGTGTCTCTGTGTGCAAATGCACACGGGCATGTGTGTGTGTGCATGTATCGTCATGTGTGTGCACGGGAGCATATGTGATTTCGAAGGGAAGAATGCAGCTAGTGTTCATATCACAATCTAGAAAGTCCATCCCTCTTTTCTGAACTTTCATTGTTGCATTGTATACCCTTTTCCACTTGAATAGAAACTGTGCTTTTTGGTTTTATAAACAAAATCTCCCTGAAACCATTTGGATCAAAGCATCTCCAGGGCCCCTCCGTACCCAACCATCCTCCCTGGGATCAGGTTGCTAAGGAAATGCCATGGTGACGTCCCTACCACAGTTGTGTGTCTAGACACCCCCACCCCAGGATGGTAGAAGTGGGGCATTTCTCATCAGGCTTTCAGCCAGGGCATGTCGACAACCGTGATCAGGGGCCCAAGTGCCTAAGACCAGTGCCCTGTAGCCCAAACAGGACAGCAGGCCCCCAGGCCCCTGGTGAGCAGGGAGAGGTGGCCGGAGTGAGGACTGTCACACACTGCTGGGCAGCAAGACCCCCTGGAGTGTGCCTGGTCAGGGGACCTGAGAGATGCCCATAGGGAAGGTCCCCAAAGACACATCAAGAAACCCCATAACAAAGGGTGGCCATAAGCACCCACCTGGCAGCTCAGAACTGCCCTGTCCATCTTCCTCCCTCCCCAGCCTCACCCCCAGAAGTCAGAAGCTGAGGGTGACCGGGAGGGCAGGGGAGCTCAGCAGGGACAGTGGGGATGTGCCCCCATGCCCAGCTGGGAAAGAAGTCTGAAGTGACTAGGGTCTTGATTGTCACATGGGTGGATGGGCATTGAAGTTCATGCCTTGAGACCACCATTACCTAGAGGGGCTGCAGGCAGATGCCTGGTTACCTCTGGGGAGGGGAGCAGCAGGGAGGGGGCACAGGGCTGGTGGGCTGCCCTCGGGGGTGTCCCCGGGTGTCACAGTGTGGTCACCGACTGAGCGCCCATGATTCATTTTCTCTCTGTGAAATTTTATGTTTTAACAGAGTGACCACAGGACTTTTAGCTGCAGACGTGTGAATATGTGTGGCCAACTTGCGTTCGGGTGTGGGGAGCAGGGAAGACCAGGCCTGCTCGGACTCTGAGAGGCAGCTGGAGCCACAGGTAAGTTGTGTTTGGGATTATATTCCAACAAACCTGTGAGTTCAACAAATATTTGTTTATAGGTTAAGTCACAGGCACGCCAAATTTAGCCAAACCCCCCCCAAAAAAAAACCCACAACCATAAAACAACCACCAATTAACAATGTTTTAGTGTTTGTCTTAGGCAATATTTGAGACATACACTAAAAAAAAATATTTGGTGTTTATCTGAACTTCAAATGTAACCGACTATCCTGTGTTTTATCTGGGCATCTAAGCATAAGATAAAGGCAGGAAGGACCTCACTGGTGAATCTGGCACCACAATAGAGGGGCCTCCACCATCAGGCCCCATGGGCCCCGGGCAGGCACGGGGTAATGGTGGCCAGAGGGGCAAGGGCCAGGCCTCCACCGACATAGCTGAGGCTGCTTGAATGACCCTGCAGGGCCATGGGGACCTAGTGAAGAATAAATGGCTGTAGAAATATCAGAAATGGGTCTTTCTTGCACCAGGACGCAGTGAAATGAAATTTATAGCCATCGCTGAAGCTATGTGTACCATTCTAGAAAACAAAACTGGACTTAAGGAAGGGCACAGCAGTCTGTCCTTCCAATAGTTCAGCATCCCTCAGTCCCCGGTCCCCCATCTTGGGCCTGCCCAGGGAAATGTATGAGCTGGTAGTGTCAAATCACAGACCAGAAAGCACTAGATGCCTCTCTCAGGCCCTTCCAGAGCATCCTATGCCTTTACAATCCCACACACAGTCTGGAGAAAAGGGCCATTTGGGGTCAGGTTTACTTCACCAGGCCAGGGGTGCTTTAAAGGTCAAGACTCCTTGTGCGCAGGTAACTACAGAACACACTGGAGACATCTCCACAAAACTAGGGAGTTTACACCCAACAGCCTTCCGTGCCTCACACGATGCTCAGGGGACATGCCCTCTTTTCTATGCAGGCTCTAGAGCAAGCAAGAGGTAGTTGGGTCCTCGTGTTTGGCCAACAACCCTCCAAGGCCATTGATTGTTAAGATCCACTCTTCTCCTGAGGGTGCAGGGGAGCTGATGGCATGTCCCCAGGGCCCTGGCAGCAACCAGGTGGCAGGAGGAACAGGAACTGTGTGTGAAGGGGGACCAGGCCAAGGGCCACAATGAGGCTTCTCTCACGGTGCCTGGGAGACCGAGGACCGTGGTGTGCCAACCCCTGGACCAACCAAGGGAAGGCTTCTGCCTTGGATGGTGCACTTGGAAGTCGCAGTTTAGGTGCCAGAAAACCCAAACCGAGCATCCTCTTATCTGAGCAGCCATCTGCCCGGCCGCCCAACACCACTGCCAACTTGCACATCCACATGAGAGCCTGGACAGTCAGGCATTGTCAGTGTGCTCTGTCCAGGAGCCATTGCTGTGTCTTTCTTTGAGTGACATGGGACAAAAGAAGTGGACTATTTACAAGCTGGAGCTCCTGACCCCTGGGGCTGGGAAGTGCAGTGGCTCTGGGCCTCCTTTCTCCTGACCGTGCTGTGAGCGGTTCAGCCGCACCAGCAGCCTGACCCGGGGAGCTGCCTGTCACCACGGTGGGCTCCCCGACACACGAAGCCCTGTTCACCCACGCCAGTGGCGGGAGGCCCCCTCCCTCCACATCTAGGAAAGCAGACACATCCCCGACTTGGAGGAGGGAGCGGCCTCCTCCACGGAGCTCCCCGTCATGTCATCGGGCATCTGCCCGTCGGCTCGCCACACGTTCAGCTCCCCAAAGGTGCCCGTCTCAATCATCTCCTCCTGCCAGGGAATGGAGCAGTTGCCGGTGGCAAATTCCTGGAAGAATTCCGTATCCGCTTTGTCAAAGACCACACCCTTGACTGTGGAAAAGGCCCCTACGTCCTGGATGTTCTTTGCATAGACAGTTCTGGAGTCTGGGATGAAGGGGGGTATCAGCATCCCTGTCAGAAGACAGAAAACAAACGTGAAATGACGCACAACATTAGGAAACAGCCATCTGCCAAGGAATCCTCCCCGCTGGGTGAGCAGGACCATGGCCTTGCCGCCGCCCTTCCTGGATGGCTGTCTGGGCTGCTAATACAGAAATCCGCACACCTGAGAGGGTCCTGGGCGTCTCCCACGGCCCCAGCGTGAAGGACAGCGTGTTCTTGCTTCACACTGCCACAGCTGCCGGCAATGCGACCCTAGACACACGCCCTGTGCCAGCCTCCCTCAGGAACCGCTGTCTGCCGGTCAGACGCCTGACACCCAGCACGCTCAGAGCTGAACTCCTCACTGTCCTTCCAAAGCTGCCCTTCTCTCTAACCTGCTCAGGGGCCTTCGATTCTCCAGTTGCCAGACACAGATCTTCGGTCACCCAGGACCCCCATCTAGACGGACCCTGCCTTCCTCTCACCCCTCACCCCATCCCTCCTCTCAGCTCACAGTCCCTGGCTGGCCAGACCATTGCAGTGACCTGGGGGCTGACTTCCTGGCTGTGGCTTCTCCTGGTTCTGACTTCTCAGAGCTGTGTGACCTCTCCGCACCCTGGGCAGCTCTCCTGGCCAATGGAGCCCATTGTCAGGTTGTCCTGGAGCTGCCTCTGCTCTGACCCTTCCCTGCACAAGTAACTTCTCTTACTAAGGCACCTGCTACTCACTGCTCTGTCACCCGGGGCTCCTGCCATCTAGTCACATGTTTACACACCCCGGCTGTAAGTTCAGGACGCGTGGCTGTGTCCCACCTTTCCCTCCCACAGATACATGCACGTGAGTGCACACACATGATCTCGCACATGACGCTTAATAACAAATGCTGGTTGAATGGATGAATGGATGAATGAATGAATGAATGAATGAATGAATGTCTCCCAAGCAGACAGCTTCGATCAGTCCTGCCTTGATGGGGATCCTGAGCTCCAGGAAAGAACAGGGTGTGGAAATGCAGAACAGCAGATGTGGGTCAAAACTAAGCCAGCATGTTCCCTGCCTATCTCATCCAACCTTTTCTGACCTCTGGCAGATTTCCCAAAAAGCCTAATCTGTCAACACCTAGTCCGGGGACAGGGTGGGGGCCGGGGGGCATTGATGAACAGAGTGCTAGAGGGTGGAGGCTTTACTGGGGGCAAGAGGGCAGCTACCCGAGGAGTATCAGCCAGGCGTCCCTGCTCTGCTGGCGTTGAGCTAAGCCTGGACAATACCAACAGGGCGGGTGGGTCAAGCAAGAGCCACCCAACAGACCCACACTCTGCGGGCCCCAGACCCAAAGGCGTGCCGTGCTGACAGTACCAGCCTCGAGCTGTCTCCAGTTAATGTCTTTAAAGAGGGTGTTGACGCGGAGGCCATCACAAGTCCCATCTCTGAACCCCAGACGCTTCTCCGGGTCCTTCTCCAGCAGCGCCTCACAGAAGTCCTTGCTGGCCTGGCTGAACTTGTCTGTGTACTTGACCGCCTCCGAGAGGATCCTGTGCTTGAGCTCCTTGTTCTCCACCTGCACAGTGGGGCACACATCATGCAAAACCCTTGCCAAACGCACCAATGTCACCAGAGCTGGCAGCTGGGGCTCTAGGAGATGGGACAGCCCCTGCTGGCACCCAGGCTGGGCCAGGGCTCTTCCCAGAAAGAAGCCAGCCCTTCATTCACACGGAGGCAGAGGTGATGGGAACCTGAGTGTGCTCCCCTCCCCAGCATGGTGGCAATTAAAGGGCTTAATAGCTCAGGCGGGAGGAGTGGAACCCTAAAGGTGCTGGCCAAAGTTGGGCTGCAGGGTAGCTCTGAGAACCCTGGTTGACACTGTGGCACCTTATATATAACCGCTCCTTAGCTACCCAAGAAAAAAAAGAACAACAAAAATAAAAAGTCAACTTTGGAGGCCAGAGCTGGTAGAGAGGTCTTCTAACTGTACAGAAACCGGGGGTGCGTCTGTTCCGCCTTGCTGTGAGTCAGCTTCACAGAACACAACTGATCCACCACAAAGCGTCACCTTTGGTGACCCGAGTGGAGAGTTTTGATCAGTCTGCAGAGGCCCCCCCACCACTCCCCCTGAGTCCCTGTACCCTCTGCAGCCCGCCTCCGCCTCAGGCAAACACTGACCTGCCTCTTTGCATGATAGAAAGCTTCCCTAAAATTTCCTGCAGTGAAATCATCCAGAGTTACCCTTCCGTCTGGCTTCTCTCGTTGACTAACCATTCTGAGACCTGTTCGTGTTGTGGGGGTATCAACATTCCCTCCTTCCTATCACTGTGGAGTTGGGCTCGTGGTACTGACGGACTGCGGTTGGTTCGCTGTGAGCATCACACAGAAGCTTGTGTACCTCTGGCCATGCTTACATGCATGCAGAAAGCAGGGCTCTGGCTGGGGTCACCGGACCAGTGAGGGCTCTGAGGTGGGAGCAGGGAGCTCCTACCGTGGCCCTCGCTGTTTTGTCTCATTTTGCTCTTCTGAGCTGTTGGAAGTCAGGAGAGGGAACTGGTTCCTAGAGTTTGAGCTGCCATTGCAAAGACACAGTGACCCGATGTGTCAGTCACGTGAGGACTCTGCTCTTAGAAGACTCGAGACTTAGTTTGCTCCTGCAACTGATATAGAAGGATGGGATTGGGGCCAGAGCGGGACGCACCAGGATGTCCAGGCAGAAGGAAGTGAGGGGTGTGGCACCCATCAGCCTGAGGTGGGTGGGTCAGGTGCTGTGTCTAAAGACTGCCATTCACCCCGGCCCCTGGAGGCTCCTCCTTTCTCTCCTGGCCTCCTCACTCCCAGGCTATGGAGATGCCCTGGGCAGACGGCACAGGAAAGGACCTCAGAGGGTGGGAGGCCAGGGTCAGGGCACAGCATGGGATGTCCACTGTCCTCCGGGACATTCCAAAGAGCTGCTGCACTGTGCAGCGCCTGGCGTGGGGCCTGCGGCATCTTAGCATTGGGGGGGAGCATTCTTAGTATTCATCTGCTGTGAAGAGCTCGAAGGCCGTCAAAGGGACCCAGGAGGCTCTGTGAGGCAGGGGGAGGGGTGCTGGGTGCCCCTCATGGGGGTGCATTTGAGAAGCTCGGGCACCTCTTGTCCCATCTCTCGGGCAACACTCCTCAGTGTCGGGAGCTACATGACATGAAATCGCTGTGTACCCTCTTTCCTGCTCATGAAGGACCTTCCACGAGAAGCCTAGTGCTCAAGATTTAAGCTGCAGAGACACCTGCTCCTATGATGCCCCACCCAACAGGGAGAGTCACCTCGGGACAGCTGCAGGGTCACCGACTAGCCCGCCTGGTCCTACCTTCTCTCCCCGGGCTCGGAAGGGTCCTCTGGCCGCGATCATCTCATATAGCGTGACGCCCAGGGCAAAGTAATCCACGGAAAAGTCGTACTCTTCACCCCGCAAGAGCTCGGGGGCCATGAAACCTGCCAGGCAGGGGCACAGTGAGGACTCAGAGGGACAGCTGCATGGCGGCGAGCACAGAACCGATGCTTCCAGGGGGGCATGGTGCGGAGGTCTTGCATGTGACACTTGAAGCAAAAAGTCCTGCGATGGGGCTGCTGTATCCCTGGCCTCCACCCACTAGTTAGTACCTGCCCCCCAAGTTGTGACAATCAGAATGTTTCCAGACGTCGCCGAGTGTCTCCTGGGAGCAAATTGCCCCTGGTGGAGAAGCACCTCCCCATACATATGGTGTGAAGCCTGGTGTCCCCTAGGCACACCGTGACAGACAGAGCGGTGGTTCTTGCTGGCCTCTCAGGTATAAGTGTGAACTGTGTGGGCGTGAGGGCTGCAGAGACAGGCTCTACAAGATGCCTCCCTAAAGGGCACTGAAGGACAGATTTAAGCCTCCAAAGATGGAGGGGGAGGGGTTGTCCCAGGAACCACACTGGAGGCTGAAGCTGAGGGGTGCCAGCCAAGGCCGGGCTGTCACACTTAGTGAGGCCTTGCTCTCAACTGCCACGAGTTCAGGGATCGGCACCCTTTAGTGGCACTTATTCTAGCTGACCCCCACTGCATGCTTCCTGTGTGGCAGGGGAAGGTGCACAGTGGCCTCATTTAATCCTGCCGACACCCAGAGGGGCCATTACTTTCCCCTGTCATTCAGAAACTAACTGGTTCATGATGACATGGATAGTAGGAAACAGAGAAGATCCGGGCCAGGCATCTGAGCTTTGAACCGCTACATTGTCCTTTGTATGGTAGCTAAACCCACTATTACTCCATTTAATGGTCCTTCTGTAACTTGGCTTTCATTCGTAGCAAAATTATTCAGGCACATAAAGGACTAGCTAGTTCTACAGGACCTGCTTCTAAAAATAACAGTGCCCTGACCCTCCTCTTCCACCTCATCCCCATCTCAGATTCCTTCTGGCTGGTTATTTTGGAATTAGTATCCACACGTCTAAGTAACATGCTCATACCGCTGGTTTTGCAGCTCCCACAGGGGCCTCCTCAGCTGACTCCTCTCCGGGAAGCTGAGGGGTCTCTTCCTCCTTCCTCCGCGACCCTGCCCACACTTCTCCCTGATCCTTCTCCCAATACGTCATCTAGCCGGCCAGCTCTCGGCTCTCCCTATTCCCCACTGAACCAAAAACTCAACCCCAGTTGTATTTCCTTTCTGACATGTTTCTGCAGGTTTTCCCAGATTACCTTATCT
This sequence comes from Tonatia bakeri, assembly GCA_004024845.1. Lineage (NCBI taxonomy): Eukaryota > Metazoa > Chordata > Mammalia > Chiroptera > Phyllostomidae > Tonatia > Tonatia bakeri. The sequence goes on from PVIA01002527.1 coordinate 14,362, forward strand.
TTTCTTTCCTTTGCTTCATTCTCTATGCTCTTACTATCAATTTGACCCTAAATTCTCTGACTACTCTCTAATATCTGTCACGTTCTAATATATTAAATATTTTATCAACTTCATCCTCATCGGACACTCTTCTGGAACCCTCTGACCTGCTCTAATATGGATTCTGGTGTGCAGCCTGCGGCCTAGAATCTCCCTGTCATTGTGGAACCCATTGTCGGTCCTTGTGTCCTCTTTCCTAGACACTCTGCTTGTTGGCTGAGTCCCTTATTTTGACCAACTAGCTTCCCGAGGAAGGGTGCTGAAGTAAGTTTCTGAGAACGTTTGTATCTGAAACTACCTTTATTTTGTCTTAATACTTAACTGATAGTTTGACTGGGTATAAAATTCTAGGTGGGAAATCATTCTCTCTTATTTTTAAGACGTTTTTCCATTGTCTTCTCACGTAGAATACTGCCCATGTGTGATAATTACAACCCTTTTATGGGTGAGGAAGTGTGAGCACCTTCCCCAAGGTCACAGAAATAGATGGTCTTGGAGCCTGGCGCCCCCCTTTGCAGCCCAGTGTTGGGTCTGTGTGCCTAAATACCATGCAGTCTGACTCATATGTTCCTAATCATGAGCTTTATGCCTCTGCCTTGGGTAGAGGGTGCCATCTTCATCAAAACAAATAAGAACTTGTCAGCTGTCTGTGTCTGGCTGGTCCCAGCCTCTAGGAGCTGGTCAGATGCCCACCATTACCTCATCTGTTCCCACACCAGGTCTGTGCCACATGTAAAGTACTGGGGCCAGGTGCTGAGCTCCACATGTTGGAGGTCAGCAAGATTTAGGCCTCCATTCCCTAACTGCCCCCGTGCAGAGGCCAGATCAGCCTGTGGGGAGGCCAGTCTCTAGGGCCACTCCCTAGGGCCAGGGCAGGTGCTATAAGCTGGGCACTGGCTTCTGTGCTTGGATGACTTTGGACATTCTGAGGTAAGCAAAGCTGATCACGTGCATTTTGGTTCTGATTCTTCCTTGTCCTCAGTGTGCCCATGCTCACGGTGAGTGTCCGAGAGGGAGATGGGCTCCGCAGCACTGGCCACACTGATGTGGCTGCAAACCACTTCTCCCCCAAGGGTAACAGGAGTCAAACTCCGAAGAACCTCCTGGCCTGGAATGCACCTTTGTAAGTCCTGCTTTTCAGGGAACTACACTGTTGCCCAGGCTGTTAAGACTCCTTGAAAGCGGTGTGTTCAATGAACCATAACCTCTAGGTTAAAATAGGGCCCGAGAGACAGGCCAGTCAGACCACAGGGGTACAGTCATCTCCTGTGACAAGTAACTCAGTGGCACCTCAGTCTGTCCCACCCAACTCAGTCCCCAATGATGCATCTTGCTGTGTCCATGGCACCTGGGGCAAAGCAAGAGCCAACAGCAAGAGTATTTGTTGTTTGAATGAATGAATGAATGAATGAATGAATGAGTGAATGAGTGAATGAATGCTACCTCGGTTTAGTTATTAATTCTTCCACGTGTTGACTCATCTCCCCCTCCTGTCCGGAAACTCACTGGGGACAAAGAACATGCCTTACGTCTCTTCACCGTATCCCACTGGGCTGCACAGCACTAGCCAAGGTGAGTTGCCTGTTTACGGCCAACTGCAGAGGCTCAGAGGCCCTGGCTCTAGGTGGAGCCTAGGGCTGGCACGGTGCAGAGGGGCTAAATAAGGAGCATCCAGAGGCAGCCCCCTGTGGCTCTGCTGGGTGCCCCAGCCTTCTAAGCTACTCTGACTTCAGCCTCTGCTGCAGCTGTTTGAGGGTCACACCCTGCACCCGAACCCAGGTGCTCAGAGCCACGCCTGCACGCGCCTGTAGCCTGTCGAGAGAACCACCCACCGGAGAGCTTTGTCCCTCTATCAAAGCACAGCTGCAGGTCGGCTCAGTGGCCACAGCAAAGTCTATGGGGCCCTCTGGTGGCCAACAGGGCCCTTGCGCTCGGCACAAACAAGGTCAGGCGATATCCTTGAGGTCACACTACTTCACACCCTGGCTTTGGAGTTTTCTGGGGCTTTCCCCTAATGATCTGAATCACCCTGAAATACGTGAGTGGTGTTTCCACTCAGACTCATGCCAGGAGTAGAACTTCATAGACTTTGGCTGAGGATCTAGAAAATTCAAGATTGGATTTTTCCCTAAATAAGGCCACAGATGAGGGTGGCATACACTTTGGTGACAGGTACAGCCCCCTCGCCCCCCAAAAGCCCAGAGCCCAAGGACTGAGAGGATTCTGCAACACAAAACAAGAAAAACACGGAAAACCTTCATCACAGAAGGTACCGCTGCATGTTAAAACCAACAGCAACTTTTCAGGGGGAAAGGTCATACCTGCAGCAGGGGCAGGCTCCTGGCGCAGCTGTGCTAGCCCACTAGCCAGTCCTTCCGGTTCTAATCTTTGCTCTAGGGGTGAGGGAGCCTCTTCCCTACGAACCCCCAGGCCTCCCCATGCCACCTGCCCCAGGCCATGGGGACCCTGCAGAACCCCTGAGGACTCACTCCTCCCCTTGAGAAAGGCGACTCCCATCGTTGCTGTCAGGCCCTTACCTGGGGTCCCAGCATAGCCCTTGGTCTTGGTCTGCCCTTCCTTCAGCTCCACAGCCAGCCCAAGGTCAGAGATTCGGACATTGCCTGAAAAGCAAACATGGGGACGGTCACACGAGGCTCCAAGAACAAAGGTGCTTGGTGTTTATGGAGCCCATGGGAGCCAAGAGCCAGCCTCTGCACACATGCACACACACGTGCATGCACACGTGTACACGAGTGCTCCCAAGTGCACACACGCATGTGCTGGCACACACATGTGCACACTCACACGCACGCTCCAGGGGCTGGGGCATGAGGCCTCAGCATCCAGGTTCCCTGCTCCCCAGACAGACCACAAGGGGCCTGAGGGGTCCCACAGCACCTGAAACCTGAATTCAGAGCATAACACACCCAGGTTCCGTTTTCCCCTCTGCTCTCTCTTCCCCAGACTCTGCAACAGTCTTTGATGATGCCCATTCGTGTGTGTGACTTGGTGGCAGAAAGGGAGGAAAATCTAAAGGGATATAAGGGAAGCCTAAATCTCTGCTTATTTTCCAGTAAGAATCCCAATTTGACTTCACAGAGAAGGCAGAAAGAAGAGAGTGACTGAGGGAGAATTCGGCCATAAAATGTTAACTGTTTACAAACAATCCTGGACACTGTAGACATCCTGGATTAACTCCTTGTAACTCTAGGTGCCTCTTTACCTCACCAAATGTCATCAAATCTGGCCAAAAATTTGCATTTGGAGATAATGCCATTCTATTGCAAAATGGCTAAGGGAGTGATCAACAAACTTCAAAAGTGTCCTGGTGCCACTTAAAGCTTTGACAAATACTTGCCAAAACCAGCCCATCCCCCTACAGATGACCTGTGGGGCCACCACGTCCAGCTGGGCAAGGGAAGGAGAGGGGAGGCCAGGGAGGGCGGCTGCTCACCTTCGTCGTCCAGGAGGACGTTCTCGGGCTTGAGGTCCCGGTAGACAATGCCCCTCTGGTGCAGGTGCTCCAGGCCGCTGATGATCTGGGCCACGTAGAAGACGGCACGTGGCTCCTGGAAGCCAGGGTTGTCCTCATCCACATTGTAGATGTGGTACCTGAAGGCAGACTATGCAGAGGCCTGTGCTGTTCTGGCCCAACCACCACAGTGTGACCGCGGCTTGGATGGGAGCGCCATCTTGGGAAAGCAGGGGGGGCCTCGCGATCCCGTGTTGGGTCAGTGAAGTGTCTGGCCGTTTGGGGCCTCCGTGTTTAGCCTGGAGGGCCTGCTGGGCCCCAGAGATCCCCTTCCCAAGCTGGGCTGCGCGAGCCCTCCCGTCCCAGCTCCCAGGCGGAGGAGGGCAGGAACCCGTTCACCTTAAGTCGCCGCCGTTCATGATGGTCATCACCAGACAGAGGTCAGTTTTGGTTTCAAACGCATAGGCCAGAGAGACTATAAACCTGCTGTGTACTTTCGCTAGAATCTTCTTCTCTACCATGGCCCCCTGAAAGGCAAGATGTCGAAAAAGCGCCCAGGCTCAGGCAGGGATGTGGCATTGCCATAAAAAAACCCAGTTCTGCAAACCAGAAAACGTTCTGATAAACCAGAAACAGAATTGCAAATACGTTTTCAGAGTAGTTTGCACTCTGACAGGTGTGGCTCTGTGGCTTGGGTGTTGTCCTGCAAAGAAAAAGGTCACCAGTTCGATTCCTAGTCAGGGCACATGCCTGGGTTGTGGGTTCAGCCCCCTGGTGGGGCACCTACAAGAGGCAGCTGATCGATGTTTCTCTCCCTCTCTTTCTCCACCCGCCCCCCGCTTACCCTCTCTCTAAAAATAAATAAAATCCTTTTTAAAGTGGCCTGCACAAAGCAATTGCAAATAACTTAAGCAAACAGACATACAAATCAGTGATGTACAGAGGAATTCGGGTCTCCTGGAGCCTCCAGCAAGGGGCCTCCAGCCAGCCTGCCAGAAAAAGGTCCGGTGAGGGAGCCAGCCCTGATGCCTGCCCGCTGCCAGCTCCCCTCCCCACCCTTCCCTATGTCTAACCCAGCCTCCTGCCGAGATCTCAGCCCCGCTCCTCCCGGCCAGGCCTCTGAACAGAGGGCAGCTGAGGTCCCAAGCCACCCTGCATCTCTGTTCATTTTCTGTCTTTGTTTTAAACACTCATGATACCCGTTTAACATGTTTTTAAAAGTGTGCTTGGAAAAGTAGAATCCCTTTCTGAAGGAGGAAGAGGCCTCTTTCTAACCAATTGCGTGAGAAGATTTTGGGTTGATTTTACTTTGTATTAAGTTCAACAAGGGTCCTGAACTTGGGAGAGAAGAAATTGTTGTGCTCTAATTGTTGGATTAAAATCGTAGACTGACAGCTGAGAGGGAGGAATGACTGCTTACCCCCAAGTCCCAGAGGGGGAGCACCATCCAGGAGCCCGGGTGGCAGGGTGGGGGGCGGGGCCAGGGAGGGGCGCTCCATGGCGGCTGATGTTTGCCCCGAAAAGCTGTGTTTGTCCCTAACGCAGTCTGCGCCTGGGCAGCAGAAAGGGACAAAGAGCACACAGGACCGAACGTGCAGCTGGGAGACGAGCTCCTAAGACAGTAAGCAGCTTTGGCTGATCCTGCCTAAACGGGTCTGACGCCAGTTAAAGAGCGGCCCCCACAACAACCTGTCTGCCTCCATTCGCCCCCACCCCGGCCCCAGAAAATGGTTGCGCTCAGGGAACAGCACACACTCAGCATCACAGACCGGCTTGGCCTCTCGTAAAAGGCCGGCACCAGCCCTGGCTAGGTTCCCTGTGCACTCCCCATCACAGCAAAGCCAAGGCTTGGGAACATTCCAGGATTTCAGAGTAAAGAAAGCACAATCCCCCAACAGCCTCCCCCAACACTGCTGCTGAGTTCTGTGGTGTTGGTGGAAACCAAGGATGACAGAATGTGGGGTGTCATCCATACCAACAAATACAAAGGCCACTTTCCAAGGACGGATGTCAGCACATCTGTTTGTGTGCAGACCGTGAGGCTGATGGTTAAGAGCAGCTGGACAAACTGTGCCACGGGCTGGGAAGACCACAGAGGCCACACACTGCGTCCTTTGCCATGGCGATCCGGCCAGGCACGCGGCTGCTGTGCACAGATGGGACTAACGCAGGTCGAGGGGACTCAGATGGACCAGAAACCAGCCAGTGGCCGCACAGCAGGAGGGGCTCTGCGTCCAAATGGTAAGGCAAGCCAGCCAGCCAGGCGAGGGGCGCCATGCTGGGCTGGAAGGAGCGCCTGAGGGCCCTCCCAGCCCGCTGAACCCACCCGGCTGTCTGTGGAGGGACCTAAGAGCATGCCCTCCACTATGCACAACCATGCTGCCCACCTGGTACCCCTTCCTCTTCTTCAGCCTCTTCTTGTTCAGCTTTTTGCAGGCGTACATCTTGCCAGTTGCCTTCATCTGGCAGGCCGACACCTCCCCAAAGCCACCTTTGCCCAGCACCCTGAAGTCCAGGAACCAGTCCTCCCCCATGGGCTGGGCCTCCAGCCACTTCCACTGCAGGAACCTCTGGAAGTGCAGGCTGCCTAGGTACTCTCGGAATGGGGCCTGGCTCAGGTAGGCCAGGGTGGCCTGCAGGAGGGGCTGGAAGAGCCCGTCCCTGCTGGCCACGGGCCCCTCCCGGAGCTTCGCCACAGTCCCTTCGTCCAAGAAGCTGCAGAAAAGCTTGGCCTGGGGGTCCAGGTACTCAGCCAGGATGGCCCGGGCCTTCTGTGGCCGGAGGTCGTCATCTGCCATGTCGTAATCCTCAACATCCTTCCAGAGCTCCAGGGCCGGCACGTGCCTCTCGTCGGCCTTCAGGAACTGCTGGAAGAGCCGCTTGCCAATGGGCTGCTCCAGGCACACGTCCCCGAACTCCAGGTCCAGGCCGTCCCGCAGGGCCTCACACTTGGAGAGCGGAGGCAGCTTGAGCTTGGCCCGGTACTTCTTGTCCCGAGGTGACGGGGCGCTGCTCCCATCAAAGCTGCCCCGGGCGGCGATGAAGGCGGAGTTGGCCACCACCGTCTCCAAGGACCCAAAATCCATCCCGGCGCCCCCCTCCCACCGCTCAGGCCCCAGGGGCCATGGGCTAGCCCTCGATGCCTGTGTCCAGAGTGGGCCTGACCCGCTGACCTTGGCCTGTGCCCGTTCCCAGCTCTAGGGACAGGAGGTGCCCAGGCCGGTACAAGAATGACTGGGGGCCACACCAGGAGCCCCCGGGATCCCAGCTGACACAGCTCAGGCTAAATCCCAGCCCGGGGTTACGGAGGACGCACTAGGAGTCGGGTGCGGCAAACAGGTGCCAGAAAAAGAAATCCCCTAAGCCGCTCCCAGAAGGATTAGATGGCCTGCCTGTGGGGCTTCTTCCTCTGAAACCATCTCTCTCCTGACAAACCCCAGGACCCCCCAGGAACACCTCGCCAAAGCCCCAGAGGTTCGGAGTCCTTCTGAGCTCCCTGTCCAGCCCCCTGGCCCCCTGGGCAGCTGGGCGACTGCCCAGTTGTTTCCTTGAAGGGACATGAGGCCGAACTGAAGGGATTGGGGACCCCAAGGGAAACGTTAATTTATAAGAATGCCTGGTTCCTTTCTCCAGTATATTTAATTTTTATCTTAAAGAAAAATAGGAAGTGAGAAGAAAGCCTGCTGTAATAGGAATTCAGAGAGAAAGAGAAACGCAGGGCACAGCTTCCGGGGTGGAAGCTGGCTCTGCGGCTCAACCCATAGGTGAGGGCTGACGTTTGTGCCCACCTGACACTGAGAGCAGCCGTGCTCCTTGTCACGCTGCTGGCTCTGAGGACCTAGAGTGACCCCGACACCTGCTGAGAGGTCAGCTCTGCACCAGTTCCTTCTCCTCACCTCGGGTTTGCCTGCAAATCCAAAATGCCAAGAGAAGCATTCAGGTGAGATTAGGACAGGGAAGCAGGAGACCCACAAGCTACGCTCAGTGCTGAAGCCCCACGTGGGAGTGAAAGGGGATGAAGAGGCCTGGGGCACACCTGGGGCACACCTGAAATACATCTGAGCGATGCCTAGGACACACCCAGGACTCACCTTGGGTATAACTGGTGTACACCTGCGACACAACTGAGAAACACCCGAGGCATACCTGGAACGTACCTGGGGCACACCTGGGACACATCTGGGGTATGCCTACAGATGCCAGGACCGACAGAAATGTCAGCTTCGGGACATCACCGCCTGGCCTGTTTATTCTAGCATATAGCAGGCGCTCATCAAATGTATGGGGAAGAATACCAAGGGAGTGAGTAGGAAGGAGGTCGGTGTTTCAGAAACAAAACATGCCTGAGCCGGAAGAGGCCAGGGGACCTCCCAGAGCATCTGTCACTCTGAGGTGGGAGGAGGAGAGTGTCTCAGAGAACAGTGAGATTCCGCCAGTGGCTGCGGGACAGGTGGGATCCTCTGTAGCACCTGGGGAGATGGAAATGAGAACTTGCTGGCTGTGTGGCACTGCTCCCCGCCTCCCAACCGAGTGGGTGGGTGCGTCCAGCCCATCCACTTAATAGCAGGTAACCTCGGGCCAATCGCTTTGACCTCGTCCTACAGGCTGACCAGATTTCAAAGGGGGCTGTGGTGCCCCTGGTGTGTGGGAGAATGGAGCACCTCCCCCACCCTTCCCCATCCTGTGTCCCGGGTCAGTGCTTCCCCACCATAGCACAGACGAACTGTCTGGATTCTTGCCGAGATGAAGATGCTGCTTCAGAGGCCTGGGGCAGGTCTCTTACAGGCTCCCAGCAGGGTTAACACTGCCCATCGGGACCCACTGGGAGAAGCCGTGTCTGAGGAAGGCAGCTCCCACCGAGTGAGCAGCGCGCCACGTTCCGGGAAGCGGAAGCGGTCGGTGAGACAGAGCTAGCTGTGTTTCCTGTCGCAGGACTTATTTAGAGACTTGAGAATGAACTTGACTCTCAAAGAGGAGTCAAGTACGGTGATTCCCAAACTCGTATGGTTATTTCAGTATAAAAATAACCACATTAAAGCTTATTTGAATCAAACGGTCTATTTGGAAATAATTGTAGATTTGCATGGAGTTATCAGAAATGATCCAGAGAGATCGCTAATGGCACCTTTTTCCCAAACTCCAGGAGAGGATCCCAGCTGGGATGCTGACCCCAACCCAGTCCACACCCAAAACAGGCCATGCACACAAGGACCCCACGTACAGACACGCCCACCTCCTCCCCACCCCCACCCCCTCTGCACCCCTGGTCGCCAATGATCTGCTCTCTGTTTCTATAATTTTGTCATTGTAACATTCTATAAATGGAATCAAACGGTACCTAACCGTTTGGGATTAACCATTTACACTCAGCGTAACTCTCTGGCGATCCATCCAGGTTGTCGTGTGTGTCAACAGTTTTATGGTGAAGTAGTATTTATTCCATGGTGTGGAGGGGTCACCGCTGGTTTAACCACGCCTTTGCTGAAGGACGTCTGGGTTGTTTCCAATCTGGGGCCATCGTGATGAAGCGGTTAAACATTCGTGTACAAATATTTGTGTAAATATAACTTTCATTTCTCTGAGATTAGTGCCCAGGAGTATAATTGCTGACTTGTAACTAACTGCGCGTTTAGTTTTTAAAAAACTGGCCGTTTTCCAGAATGGCTGTGCCATAGTACCTCCCTGCCAACAACAGGCGGGTGAGCCAGTTTCTCAGCATCCTCACCGGCATTCGGTGGTGTTGCTGGTTTTTATTTAACTGCTCTGACGGGTGTGTTGTAGTATCTCCCTGTGGTTTTAACTTGAGTTTCCCTAATGTCTAGTGACACTGACAATTTTCCATGTGTTTATTTGCCATCTGAAATGTCTCTTCGTGGCTTTCGACCATGTTCTAACTAGATTGTTTGCTTTTTTGTAGTTGAGTTTTGAGTGCTGTTTATCTATCTTAGATACTAATCCTTTGCTGGACTTGTGGTTTCCAAAATACTTCCAGCTGGAGCTTGTCTTTCATCCACTTTGCATGAGCTTTCAGGAAACAAAGGCTTTTTTATTTGGTTGAAGTCCCATTGGTCAATTTTTCCTTTTATGAATTGTGCTTTTGATGTCAAGTCTAAGAACTCTGCTTAGCCCTAGATCTTGAAGGTTTCTTCCTGTGGTTTTTCAAAAAGTTTTATACTTTTACATTTAAATAAATGATCCATTTTAAGTTTAAAAATTTTTTGAAACATGTGAGACTTAGGTCAAAGGGTTTTTTTGTTTTTGCTTTTTGCCAATAGATGTTCAATTGTTCCAGCAAGGCTATCTTTGCTTCATTAATTGCTTTTGTACCTTTATCAAAAATCAGTTGGGCATATTAGCGTGGGCCTGCTTCCAGGCTTTCTAGTCTGTTCCATTGGTCTCTGTATCTGTCCCTCCACCAAGACCACATTGTCTTGATTTCTGTAGCTATATCTTTCTTTATCTGTGAGACATATTGGTCTTTACTTTTTTTTAAATATTTTTTATCTGATTTTGGTATAAGGGTAATACTGGTCTTATAAAATCAGTTGGAAAACGTTTCTTCTTGTCTATTTTCTAGAAGATATAGTATATAATTTCTAATTCTTCATTAAATGTTTGGTAGAATTCTTCAGTGAAATCATATGGGACTGGAGGTTTCTCTGTTCGGAGATTTTTAATTATGAAATCAATTTTCTAAATAGCTATAGAGCTACTCAGATTATCTATTTCAAATTGGGTGAGTCATGTTTTTTGAGGAAATGGTCCATTTCATCTAACTTGTCAAGTTTACACCGAGTTGTGTATCGCACCCCCTTACAGTTTTTTGAGGTCTGCATGTCTGTGGTGATCACTTGTTTCATTTCTGATATTGCTTACCTGTGTGTTTTCTCTTGCAATAGACTTGCCAATTTTATTGTTCTTTAAAAAAAAAACAGTTCTTTCTTGTTTTACTGATTTTCTCTTGTTTTTAATTTCATTGACTTCTGCTCTCACTTTTTATTTCTTCCTTCTGTTTGCCTTTCCCCCATCTTCTTTTTCTGGGTTTTTGAAGTGAAAACTTAGATTATTGACTTGAGACTTTTCCTTTTTCCTAATACATTAATTTAGTGCCGTAAGTTTTCTTGTTAATACTGTTTTAGCTCTGTCCTACAACTTTTGATATATTTTTGTCTTCATTCAGTTCCTTGTACTTTTTAAAAATTTTCTCCTGAGACTTCCTTTTTGACTCATACATTATTTAGGGAGTGTATTGTTTAATTTTCACGCATTTGGAAATATTCCTGCTATCTTTCTGTTATTAATTACTAGATTGATTCCACTGTAGTAGCAGAACACATTCTGTATGACTTTGATTTTTTTCAAATTTATTGAGCTTTATTTTATGGCTCAGGATATGGTCTATCTTAATAAATGTTCCACGAACACTTAAAAAGAAAGTGAGTTCTTCTTGGGTGGGTGGTGTATAAGGCCAACATCAATGACATTCTGTTGGTTGATGTGGTTGAGTTCCATGTCCGTGCTGATTTTCCCTTTAGTTGTCCCATCAGCTGCTGAGAGAGGAATGTTGAAGTCTCTAACTGAAACTGTGGATTTGTCCGTTTCTCCTTTCCATTCTATCAGTTTGCTTTACACATCTTTTTAGCTGTCTTGTTTGGTGCATTCACATTTAGGATTGCTCTGTTTACTTGGTGGATTGGCCATTTATTATTATACAATGGCTATCTCCGGAAACTTTCTCTGCCCTGTCTCCACTATATGCTATTAACATAGCCACTTTTACTTTATATGATTAGTACCTGAATTATATATCCTGTTCCATCCTCTCCCATTCAACTTGCCTATATCATTGTATTTGAGGTGAATTTTTTGTAGATAGCACATGACTGAGTCGTTTTTTTAATCCACTCTTTTAACTGATTGGGCTCCTGTCTGCCATTTTTCTGTGTCTTTTTCTTCTTCTGTTTTTTCATTTGTTTTCTTTTCACTTTCTTTCTATGGGTTACTTCAACACTTTTTAAACTTCAACTTTAATTTATCTATAGTATTTTTAGTGTATGTTTTTGTATAGTTTTTTATTGGTCACCATAGACATTGCATTATATATACATAACCTTTCACAATTTATATTGTTGTTTTATCAATTTGAGTGAAGTAAAGAACTCACCTTCTTTCATCCTCTTCTGTTTATAATTGTCTTAACTATTCCATCTACATTCATTAAAAAAATATTAGGCAATATTATAATTTTTGCTTCAACCATGAAACATAATTGGGAAAACTCAAGAAGAAAAGGAAAGCCCAGCTGTGACCAGAATGGCTCAGCTGGTTGGGCGTCACCCTGCGAAGAGAAAGGTCGCTGGCTCATCTCCCGGCCAGGGCACCCATGGTGTTGCAGGCCTGGCCCCTGGTTGGGGTGTGCAAGAGGCAACGGATCGATGTTTCTCTCACACATCGATGTTTCTCCCACACATTGATGTTTCTCCACCCCCCATCTCCCTCCCTTCCTGTCTCTCTAAAAATAAATACATGAAATCTTAAAAAAAGAAAAAGGAAAGCCTATAGGATTTACTTAGATTTTGCTTACTATTATTTTTTTTCTTTTCTGGTACTCCAATATTCCTTTTAACTTTGTCTTTCTGTTCTGAGAGTTCCCTTTAGCCATCCTTGAGGGTTAGTCTACCGGTGAAAAATTAGCTTCCTTTCTTCTTTTTTGAGAATGTCTTCATTCCCCCTTCATTCTTGAAGGATGTTCTCACTAGATTTGTGATTCTACATTGACAGGACTTCTCTTTCAGCACTTTAAAAATATTGCACAACTTCCTTCTGGCCTCTGGTTTCTGATGAGAAATCAGCTGTCATTCAAATGGTTTTTCTCTGGCTGCTGCCTAGATTTGGTGTGCGCCTTTAATTTTGAGAAGTTCAATTATGGCTCACCTTGGGGGGCCTGGTTATCCTGTTTGCGTTTCTGTCCACTTACCCTTTGAGTAGTTTTCCGCCTTGGCCTCTCATCTCTCTCCTTCCAGGACTCCGGTGACGCAAATGTCAGATTTTTAGGGCAGTCCCCAGGGGCCCTGAGGCTCTGTGAATGTTTTTCCGAGTTTCTCTTGGTTTTTTCTTCCGCGTCAGTGGTTCTCTCCTCTGCCCGCTTCCTTCTGCTGTGGAATCTGTCCTATGAGCTTTTTATTTTGGTTATTGTATTTTTTTAATCTAAAATTTCCATTTGGTTCTTCTTTAGATATCCTATTTCCTCCCTTAAATGTTCTATTTCTTTGCTGAGGCTTTCCCTGTTTTCATTCGTTTCAAGCACGCTCATAACGACTCCCTGAAGCAATTTTATTCTGGCTGCTTTAAAATCTGCCAGGGAACTCCAGCATTTCTATCACCTTGACGGTGGCACTCATTGGTTTTCTTGTTTTAATTCATTTTGAAATCTTCCTGGTTCTTGGTATTGTGAGTGATTATCAACTGATATGTAACATATTCCTGTTACTTAACCTTCAGTGTTAGCTGGCTGTCTCTGACTCCACTCCAGCAGTGGAAGAGGGTTGGGCTCCACTTCATTACCACCAGGTACGGATAGAAGTCTGGGTTTCCCAGTGGGGGGCCTGGGGCATGCTCCCCACTTGGTTTGGAGCCCACTCTTTATGGCACATCTGTCCCGTGCATTCAGAGCATGACGTGAGGAAGCAGCTATCAGTCAGCTCCCCCACCTTCCCTCTCCTCCCTACAGGCACGTGACCGGAAAGGTCATTCTGATCACGTGTTTGCAGTTCAGCACACACTTTTGTGCTTTGGGGAATTCAGGGACCAAGTGGGGAAGATTTGGTTCGAAGACGTCCAAGGAAGAGTTCATGTTTCGCTCCTTTCAAGAGCATCTCTGTGCTTCACGGACAAGGGCGCCATTTATTCCACAGTCAGCAGTTGCTGCACTGATCTTAAGGCCCCGGCACTCGGAGTCCCAGACCCACAGGTGGGGACAACTAGACTGCCACCTAACACCATGCTCTGTTGCTATTGCCCTCAAGTTCCAAAGTTGTGAATGGGAACAGTGTCAAGGGACATACATAGGCTTGGTCCATTAAAAAATCAGGAGTCCTAGCTAAAATAGTGCAATTCCATCTGAATTTTAGGGTGCTCATTCTGCGGATAAACTCTAAATCATCATAAAGAAAATAGGCAGAATAATGGCTAGAGGGTTTTTGTTTTTCCTCTTACTTGCCCACATGGGAAAACCTAGATGTGACCATAAATAAAATTTCAGATTTTTGTGTACAACACCCATTATTTTAATCGGACTTTGAAGAAAATATTTGGAGAAAGGTCTCAGTGGCACATCACATTTGCCTGGCTTTGCCCTTCCAACTGCAGAGATGACGCCCCAGTGGGCAGGTGGCTCTAAGCCAGTGGCTCTGGTCACACATCAAGATTAATTTGTAGAGGGATGAGAGTGGCTCACAGCTCTCTGGAAGCTCAGGCCAGCTGGGCTCTTGGCTCACTCACTAACTCGGGGGTGAGACAAGTGTCAGGAGTTTTCAAGGTGCTCCAGGTGACTCCGACAGTCCTCCAGGCCAAGCGTCCCCCACCTGGACATTGTGGTTCTGCAGCCACAAGCCCGGTCCACTGGGAACTCCCAAGCCCAGCGAGTCCCCCTAAGTCAGAATCTGCATTTCAACTAGATGCCTGGGGTGTGGTGCGCATTCAATTTTGAAAATAACTCTAGACTGTATAGCTGTGAATTCCCCATAAATGCAAAAAAATCTAAAGGGCCCGGCCCCCACCCCGACAACAGGTCTCAGGGCATATCACCCTCGTCACTGACACTGAGCATCAGGCATGACGGGAGGTGAAGGGACCCGGGAACCCCCTGAACCCTTTCCTCTGGAACGGAATGTCTGGCGCCTTTCACAGTCTGGCCCTGCTCTCACGCTGTGCGACGCAGTCTCTCCAGTGAGTTACAAATACTAGGAATGACGGCATCTGGAGCACTCGTGAGCCCCAGCAAGTACCATATCATGACATCGGTCGCTTGCCCCCAACATCTCAGACCGGGACATGTCTGAGCAGCAGGCCAGCACCCGGGTCCAGGCCTGTCTTTGTGCTGACCTCCTCTTTGCTCCCGGAGGAAGTGAGAGAATGGGGCAGAGCTGAACAAGTGGCTGTTCATGCAAGGAAGTATTTCTCCTTAGTCGTTACCCTAACAAAGTTACGGACCAAGGGCATCCCAAAAGGAGGGGGTGGTAAAAAGAGGTGACCCGGCCCTGGCTGCCCAGGGCAGGCGTAAAGGGCACCTGATAGCAGGAGAGCCTGCAGAGCTCACGGAGCCGCCACCTGTGTTTGGAGAGTGGGGATCTGATAACACCGCTGTGGTGCTTTCCCCGGAATGCTCCCCATGGCGTCTCTGACCTCTGAAGGAGACCATAAAACCCAGAGGAGGACTTCCCCCTCTCAGTCTGGGCGTGGGGAGCGCCCCGGTTCTGCAGGAGGGGCCTCCAGGAGCAGGGACAATGGCCGCGCTGCAGGAGAAGAAGTCGTGCAGCCAGCGGATGGAGGAGTTCCAGCGCTACTGCTGGAACCCGGACACGGGGCAGTTGTTGGGCCGGACCTTGTCCCGGTGGGGTATGTCCCTGGCGAGGAAGGGAAAGGGGGCGCGGCTCTGAGAGGAGAGGCAGAGGACCGACCACCCACCAGCAGGCTCCCCGCCCAGGCCCTGCCCTGGCTCCGGGCCAGGGCCTACCTTCCTCCCCCGGTGCCCACAAAGGCCCATTTCAGCCCTAGTACCCCCTGGCACTAGGCACCCGCAGGGTGGGAACATCTGAGGATTGGCCCCAAAGCTTCAGGCTTAGATTTGGGAATAGCAGTTTATCTCTATGTTCCTTAAATGCGTAATTTTTTAAAAGACTTTAGTCAAGAGGCCTGGGTTTCTCTGGAGAGATGAGAATGTTCTGGAACTAAAGAGGTGATGATTCACAGCTTCGTGCGTGAATGTACTAAACACCGCTGGGTTCTTGCTTTGAGACAGCTGCAGTGGCGGCCTCCCATCGCGCCCATCCCGCCATAGTGCAGGTGCAGGGGCAGGGGCAGGGCGTGGCGGCTGCGCCTGACCGGTCTCTCCCGGCAGTGTGGATCAGCCTCTACTACGTGGCCTTCTATGTGGTGATGACCGGCCTCTTCGCCCTGTGCATCTACTCTCTGATGTGCACGCTCGACCCATACACACCTGACTACCAAGACCAGCTGAAGTCACCAGGTAACGGGGGTGACACTTGAGCCTAGACACCAGGGCCCCGTGTGGGTCGGGGCAACATTCAGCCCGAGTGGCTCGGTCAGGGCACGGAGCCCTGCGGGGCACCCAGCAGGCCCAGGAGGGCCTCTCTGTCCCCTCCACCAGTGGCCGCAGGGCTTCGAGGGGCACACCAGAGGTGGATGGCCCCTCACCTTCTTTTCACAGGGAAGAGGACCCCTGATTATAAAGCCCAACTCTGGCTTTAGTAGTAATTATTAAAACAAGAGTTCTTTGTGATGGAGTCTTTCTGTCACTGGCTTTGTATGCGTGTGTATGCACAGAAGACATTTCTGGGGGATACACAGAAAACTGTTCCTAGCAAGATCAGGAATGGAGGGTCTGGGCGGGAAAGAGCTCCTGTTTTCCCCTTCGAGTCCGTCAGCAGCGAGGCATCGCTTCCATAGGAGCCGGTTCAGGTCAGAGCACCCGGGCTCCTCCAAGTGCAGGCTGTCTCCTGCCCTGTGGGGTGAGGGGCTGGGATGCGGGCTGAGCCTTCGCTCTCCTCTCCTGCGTCAGCACCGTGTGAGTCATTCAGGACAAGATTCTGGGGCCCCACACAGTGAGGTGTCATCTCCACAGTCCCAGTGTCAGAACCAAGACTTCCACACCCAGCCCCTTAACCAAAGATGCCTACGAAACAAACACACACACACAACCATGGCGGGAGGGAGGAGAAGGGGAGAAGCGGAGGAAGAAAGGCATCTTCCAGCACACAGTTATGCAGAACGTTTACCACTCATGCACCCTTAACACTTTCTAAGGAAGATAATAACCCCAGAAACATCCAGCAGCAGCACAAAGGAAAAGAAAACTCAAACGTTTTTAAGAGAAGCTGCCTCAGATGTTCTCTGGCAGGCGAGCTTAGTGGGTCCAGCCATTCCGCTGGGATCTCCAGTGAATCCACTCATACACAGTGACACCAAAGTGCTTTATTCACTGGGTGTCAATTTTTAGACTCAACCAACAGACAAAACATGGAGCATTTCATTGTCATTTCAGAACAGAATGTAATATATTACAAACTTGAGAACACAACCGTAATGGATTTTGCCCAAACCCGAGGACGGAAGGCAGGGGGAGGTGTGCTCCCTGGGTCCTGGGGAGGAGGCAGTCGCCCCCTGAGGCTGATGAATAAGTTACGTGGGAACCCAAGGACACGCAGAGGGGGAGTCACTGAGAGGAGGCCGTGGGGGGCTTTCCTTCCCTCCCTCCCTCCCTTCCTTCCTTCCTTTAGACCTTTCTGAAGCTTTCCATTTTACACCACATACAGCCAGTACTTTCACAACACCCATAAAACCGCAAAAACCCGACCTTACTGGCTTAAAAAGTCACCTGTATCCATCAGGGGACTGGCTAGATAAGTCATTACATATTCACACAGCAAAACACGATGCAGTATTTGTGGAAGGAACGAGATGAGTTGCTATGGAATGCCAGGGAAAGGCGGTTATAGCTGGTGTTGGGAAATGAAAACGGGTGAGTGGAATATGGAAAGGACACCCCTCGCTGTGTGAAGAAAGCCCTGACATACATGACATGTCTTTGCACTCACAGAAATGAGGCGGTTTCCTGAGGCTGCACGCTGCACTCAAGGTCAGAAAAAAGGGCTGTGGTGTCCACTTCCTGCTCCCGTGCGTGTTTTACAACACGTTGTTAGCATGCATTTGTTCTTAACCAAAACCAGTGCAGAGTTCCCAAACATGCATGCAAATACAACTTCACTTAGAAACCCAGTAGGTCCTGGATGAGTTGTCACCTGCAGCGACCCGGGTGGCACTGGTTCAGGCGTCACGTGCAGAAAAGAGCCCATCTGGCCTTCCCCCGAGCGCCACACCCTGAGCCCAGAGAGGCCTCATTCTGACGGCACAGCTCCCAGGCTGGAGGACAGGGTCCCCACTGGGCTGCTGGCACAAAGGACGCCTGGCTGCAGCCTCCTCACCTGGTGGCCCTTGAAGACCTGGGCCCGGTTGGTACCACAGCATTCCACTCGGCCTCCACCAGCTCAGGGCCACTCTGCGTGCAACTCAGCAAACAGCCTGGACGCGATGAACTCTTGGGGAAAACTGACAAGTGTCAGGCTCTCTTTCCAGGGGTGACCTTGAGGCCAGATGTCTATGGGGAGAAAGGTCTGGACATTTCCTACAATGTCTCTGATAACAGGACCTGGACGGACCTAGTGCACACCCTCCACGACTTCCTGGCAGGTAAGGTTAAAACGCTTCCACAGCCTTTATTTTTCCTAAGAAAATTTCACTGAGGGGCATGGGCTTCGAGGCCCTCTAACGGCCTTGGGTGGCTGCAGTTGGGGGAAGGGCCCACAGGGTGTCTGTGCCGGCAGGCTACTCGCCAGAGGCCCAGCAGGACAACATAAACTGCACCTCGGAGAAGGTCTTCATCCAGGAGAGCTTCAGCGCCCCTAACCACACCAAGTTCTCCTGCAAGTTCACCACAGGCATGTTGCACAACTGCTCAGGCCTGGTGGACCCCAGCTTCGGCTTCGAGGAAGGAAAGCCGTGTTTTATTATTAAAATGAACAGGGTGAGTATGAAAGGGTTAGAGGTCAGAGACCCAGTCTGAGGCCCCTTTGGAGATTGCTGTGGGGTGAGGGTCAGGGCTTTAGACCTCCTATGGTCACACAAACCCTCCTGTCCGGGGTCCCAGAAGTGGCAGGTCAGACGCACACCAGCTGCTCCCTCCTCACTCTGCACCCATTGCATTGGCTCATACGTTGATTACTTCTCTCAAACACAAATGAAAGCCTTCCATTCAGACACAGCATCTACCGGACACTCTGCAGTCCCTGGACACTGAGCAGCAGAGCGCAGGGCGATTCCGTGGCTAGGGCAGCCATGTGTGCACGATATCTAGTGAAAGAAGCCATGTACGGGTGTGGGGAGGACACCTGGGGACCGTCTGGAGCAGAGGTTTCCAACCTGAGCCAGGGATCCACCTGCAGGCCCCCGGGCCAGGCACTGAGGGAGGCAGACTGAGTACAGAGTCAATGCAAGCAAACACGGCCAGCAGCTGAGGCCTGGGAGCGGGAGCTCTAAGCCTACAGGGATCACCCTCTGTGCACTGTGCAAGCGCCCCAGGTCCTGGCTGGGGTCTCACCAGAGCTGCCTGGCAGGCGTGATGGCAGCTCACACTCACACAGTGCAGGACTGTGCACACCAGGGCAGGTGTAGGGAGGGGGAAGACAGGTTCTATACCAGGCCCTGGTACTGGTGGGTACACACAGGGCCAGGACTTCAGGGGGCTGAGAAGGGCATGGATGGGGAGAAGCACAGGAGGGCTGATGACGGCATGGAGAGCCGCCGCACAGCAGGCAGGCGCTGTGCCCCAGCTTGGTGCAGTGTACAGGGCCCGGGAGTGGCAGCACAGGTAAGGCCCTCCTGTCCGGTCTGCCGCCGGCCTGTAGCCAAGACCACAGCCCTGGTCTGGCTTTGAAGAGCTTGGTAATACGCATTGGGTGTTATTAGAATAAAAACCACTCCCACCCCCACCCCCACCCCCAGACCCTTTTCATGCCCTGCGGAAACCCCCACTCGGGCAGGCCCCTCCGCGCTCACAGATGAGCAGCAGCAGGGGCCGCATGGACGCCTTTCCTTCCAGATCGTCAGGTTTCTCCCCAGCAACAACACGGCCCCCAGGGTGGACTGCGCCTTCCTGGTGAGTGTGACCGCCTGCGCCGTCTCCCTGTTGCCAGGAAACCCGTGGGCACAACTGGGCTGGTTTCCTCTAAGAACATCTCACGTGTCAGCCTCATCAACCAGATAGACAAATTGCACATACTGCCCCTTAAAACAGCTTTATTACAGGGGATAAAAACCTAGTAGGAAAAACATTGGTTATTGTTTTGCTTCAAAAAGCATCTGGGACAGTATATTACTAACACACTTCAAAATATTTGCTGGCAGTTGGAGAAACCCAGGCACCTCTCCGACCATTTCGTCCTTTTTATTCTGATTTACAAAACCACGCCAGATTTCACCAACAGCTATTGCTGTTCAGGAGTGTATGCATGTGGGCTGCTAACGGCATTAGTGTAGTGTGGTTTCCTCCAAACTAGTTTTTCTAGCACGACATGAAAAAATCTAAGTTTGTCTTCACTGAGCATTTCCCGAAGCTGGTTTGCACCCTGCATCTTCGAGCGAAGGCCCCGTGTCCTAAGCCGTGGGCACCTCGCACGGCACTCCGCAGGAACAGCACACTCAGCGCTGCAGCCTCTGCCTGGCGCGGGGGTCACCTCGCTTTGCTTTGCCCTTTTCAGTTTTCTCAGCCGCACCTGTGTAGCGGTTTTTACAGCGACATGCGTTATCTCAGCCACACCCGCGTAGCTGACGTGAGGTTTTACAGACACCAGAGTGGCCTCCACCTGCGCTGTGGGAAGCTCAAACTACCCATCGGTCAGTTCGCTGACTGAAAGTGGAGCCTGGTCCCAGGAAGCCACGCAAACACTGGCCAAACCAGCCCACGTGGCCTGCTCGCCTCCAGTCCCGCGTGCAGCTAAACAAGCGTTGTTCGCTCTGTTCACCTTTATTATCCCACAAGCACTTAAAGTGGCAAAAACACAAGTTTGATGAGTCACCAGGGTTTTTACAACCTACGCACTGTACCCCTCATGGGACTGCAGTAGTGATTATAAAGATTATAATCTGGTGTATGCTAGTTACACAGTAAAGTGTTTGCATGCCACCCACACATGCACACACACGACACACATGTCATTCACATGCAGACATGCACAAGTACACGGAGAACATGCACGGGCCGAGGTGCACACGTGCCACGCGAGTGCACGCACAGGCACTCAGAGGCACGCAGAGACACGCAGGCACACGGGGCAACCGCCTGCCCGGATGCAGCCTCACTCAGGCGGTGGCCTCTGCTCCCCAGGACCAGGGCCAGCACCGGCGCCGCACGGACGTCCCGCCTCTGCAGGTGGAGTACTACCCGCCCAACGGCACCTTCAGTCTGCACTACTTTCCTTACTACGGGAAGAAGGCGCAGGTGGGTGCTCACTTCTTCCGTTAGGTGTGTTCCCCTGGCCCCCTGGCAGGTGTGATGGCAGCCACTGGGTCATCCCGAATTTAGCAACGATGACTGGCAAGAGGACAGCCATAAATATTTTACCTATAAAAATGAAGCAAGGTGTTCCTTAACCCATCCTAACCATTTTAATGCTCGGCTGTTTCCCAAACCCACCTTCTCCTAAATACCTGAAAACACATTGTTTTCACACAAAATACAAATACTAAATCTAATTGTTTCAGTTTTCAATAGCCTCCCAAATCCTGTTAAATAGCTGCATGTCCATTTGAAAGCATTTCCTCTAAGCCCCCTGCGTTTTCCTGTTGCACTTTAAACTTTCATCAAATGTACTTCAATGTGGAATGGCTGCTGTCTGTCCCCCAGACCAGTCCTCATGTCCAAGCAGGCAGACACTCGGTGAGCCCAGG
Organism: Tonatia bakeri; assembly: GCA_004024845.1. NCBI lineage: Eukaryota > Metazoa > Chordata > Mammalia > Chiroptera > Phyllostomidae > Tonatia > Tonatia bakeri. The sequence goes on from PVIA01002527.1 coordinate 35,615, forward strand.
GCATGCAGCAGGGCCTGCATGCGCTGTTACAGACCGCTGCTGCTCTCCCTGGGGCAGAGAGCACGAGGTTTCTGATGCACCCCTTTCCGAACTCGGTTTCAGCCCCACTACAGCAACCCTCTGGTGGCCGCAAAGCTCCTCAATGTCCCCAAGAACACGGAGGTGGACATCGTGTGCAAGATCCTGGCTGAACATGTGACCTTTGACAACCCCCACGATCCCTATGAAGGGAAAGTGGAATTCAAGCTTAAAATTCAGACGTAAATGGACGTAGCCTGCGTGGGAGCCCACAGGCCACCGCCCGCCACCAGTGCCGCCTGCCTGTGCCCCCGCCGACTCTCAAACGCTCTGAACACCACATTGAGCGAGCTCGGTGCCTCCGCACAGGCACCTGTGCGCCAAGCACTTCGTGTTGGAAACAGCTACTTCTTACTAAGTCTTTACTATTTTTCAGATAGAATCTGTAGCCATGAAAAAATGTCGGGTTAACATGGTAGCCTCAGACAGAAGCTATCCAACTAACAAGACTCTAAAACAACTCACCTCTTTGTACACAGACATCGCTTTTCTCACTGTGACTTATTCTCTAAACGCCAGCCAACTACTGCCCGTGTTAGTATGAACACTACTGATGCCTGGACACGGTCCATGGCAATGATAATGTACACTCGGAATGCCTGCTTCAGAGAATGCAGCTCCCTTGCAAAAATGTATTAAAACCACTCTTACTCTACACCAAACCGTCATGCCTTTCCTGAAATGGAGGCGGGGTGGGGGGCGGGGAGGGGGGAACGTGGATCAACTAAAAAACAAAAACAAACAGCTCTTTCTTTAAAAATCTTTTTGAAGCTTCCACTGCAAGTCAGGGAAGTTACAGAACGATGCTGGAGAGGGGCTGCCGCCTGAGCACAGGTGCGGTTCCAGGACGGAAGCAGGTAAGACACAGGGAGCCTCCAGTGGGACAGACTCTGTGAACCTGAGGTCACTGCACACGGCAGTTCATCTTCATTCCCCGAGCACGCGTCCCTCCTCCAGCACCCAGCACTCACGTGAAGTCTGCAACTCAAGGCCTTTCGAGAAACATGGCGAGAACACCCTGTGGGGCCCAACCTGCTCTCAGAGTGGCACCCACCTTTCACCCAAACCATAGCTCGAGGCCCGGTGCTGCTCCTCCCACTTGAGTGCCAGATGCAGCGTCGCCACCAGTGGAGTGGCCCAGGGAGCCCCACGCAGCTGCTGGACAGGAGAACCTGCCCACCCAAAACCCAACCACAGACACAGTGCGAGGAGAGAATCAAAGCCCCGGCCAGGTGCTCAGCTGGCTGGGCATCGCCCCACAAACCGGAAGGCTGCCTTTCCTGGTCAGGGCACCTGCCTGGGCTGCAGGGGTCCATCCTGGTCGAGGCGCATGCGAGAGGTAACCGAATGAGGTTTCTCTCCCTTTCTCCCCTCTCCCCCCTCTCTAAAACAAATAAAGAAATACTTTCAAGAAAAAATGCATGTTCTATCCAGTAAGCCTAGGTTGCAGGTTTAATTCGCAGTCGGGGTGCGGAAGGGAGGTGACCTGTCAATGCTTCTCTCACTTCTCTCTCTCCCCACCTCTCTAAACATATCCCAGGGCGAGCATTAAAAAAAACACCCCATAAATACTGCACGGCCAACTGAATCCTGTATTTATTCAGCATCTCTACCACATAAGACGCTAGTAAGTGTTCTTCACTGCTGAGACGAACAGTAAAAACTCTGGGAGCCACCTCAGAAATGTCACGTCAGAGGTCAGGTCACCTCAGACGTGTCACGATGACATAACGTTGGAGGTCAGAGGTCAGGTCTCCTTTCTTACCTTATAGTCTTCTTTTTCTGAAAGTCGAATCCATAAAGTCGGCCTCAGCTTTGAGGACTCAGAAGAAAGGCAAGAAACAAACCCTCTCCCCACCACCGGCCACGGGAAAGAAGGGGTCGCTCTGGTCTGGGTCCACTGTGACACCCTTCTTTGGCCCCCAGCCCGCCACTCCGGGGCCTGGCTACCGCTCCTCACTCCAGCGAAAAGCTGGACTAGCAGGATAAAATGAATTCTAGACAGTAACCCTGAAGTACAGGAACACAGAGCTTGTTTAAAATGCCCATGCGCGTTTTATTAATAAAAACTAACAGTGCCAGTTAAACAAGTCCAACAATTAAAGTCTCTTTAGATTCCATAAAATATTACAGAAAAGTTTATTTGTGTTTCAATAAAAAGACTATTGTTTTAGAACAGGCAGCTAATAGCAACTGTGCAGTTAATGGTTCTTTGTGAATAAATTTTAAAAGAAGCTACTGCCTGTCCTCGAATTCCTTTTTCTTTTTATAAAAAAAGAACTATTAAAAATGATTGACAAATTTTGAGTTAAAAAACTGTTAAAACATTCTCTATATTTAATTTCAACTTTATAATAGATTACAGGAAGATGCTTACGAAACAAATACAACGTTTGTTTCAGTACATGTCTTTAAATGATAGACTTATAAGTATGTAAACACTATATAATAAAAAGTTTCCAAACGCTGCCTGTAAGAAATCAGGCAAATTTTACCATAAGCAATAAATCATTCCAAGCCTTCCAGACAGTTTTCAGAGCTGCACCAGCACGGCAGTGAACTTACCAAACAAAACACACACACACACACACACACACACACACGGAGAAAAGGACTTTGCAATATGTTTGCTGCAATGTGGACCTAAAATTAAAAAAAAAAAAAAAAAAAACCAGGTGGGGGGGAAGAAAGGAAAAGTATACACTTGATGGAACCACACAGTCAATATAATTTAAGGGAAAATAAAGTTATAAGATTTATGGTGCTTAAAGCAGAGCTTTGCCATTTGCTTGGTTCTGTGGACGCCATAGAACAAACCGGAACTCGTCCCGGAGCCTCACGCTCTGCCAGCGGGGGGCGCCAGCCATAACACGCGGCAAACGAAAGGCATTCGGGAGGCCTGGACAGGGTGATGATATTTTTTCATTGATGTAGATGGAGTACAACTTCCTCAGCAAACTCAGCAAACAGTGTTAAGGGACAAAAAGTAACTCTGAATTAAAAAAATAAAGATAAAAATAAACACACACAATCTGAAAAGTAAATAAAAGCCCTGCGTCAGCACGCTGGAATTAGCACACACCGCAGACCGTCTTCAAAGGCCCTACAGGGAACCACCGTGCTTGCTTATCCGAGGTGCAGGTCAACTCGACAGCTTACGGTACCTTCTTGGGAAGAGGCCGAAAAGAAGCAAAGCCCACATCAAGTCTATCTTCCCTAAGCATGTTTTCCTGAAGCCGAGCTGGAGGGTGGGCCGTGGGCACGCACGTCAGTCTTCCTCGTCGTTGTCCTCCTCCTCCTCCTCCTCATCACCGTCCTCCCCGACGCAGGACACCGGGGTCTCCACCCTGGACCCGCTGTACTGGGACCCACTGGAGCTCGTGGCCAGCATCCCGTCCGCACCGTTGGTCAGGTCACTGCAAGGACCAGAAGTGAGTGACACGGGGTCAGTGCCGCGTCTCCACAGCCCGCACCAAAGACGGCCCGGGGGCTCCAATGACACAAACAGAACAGAAGGTCTCGCACATCTACAGCAGAGTGCTGACGCATTACCGGATCCACCCGTCTCACACCCCCTCCCAGCTCTGTCTGCTGGGACACACCCAGTAAAACGGGGCGGGGGGATTGGCAAGGCCATGATATTTAGTCTTTCTCCCACTTATTATTATATCAGAAACAAAGTCCCCAGGTGCAGCAACTAAAAACCCATTACATCCTTCCTCCTAGCCCTTTTACTTATGAATTCCCTGATCTCGAGGAAGGAGACAGAAAACAATTAGGAAAAAGGGGCCCTAGGACGACATGAGGCCCTTCAAAGCAAGGCCCCCAGGATAGCAGTGTGGGAGGGTACCCACCAAGTTCTCTGTGTGTGCATGTGTGTATGTACACGTGTGCACACATGTGTGGGTGTCCATGCTCAGTGCAAGTGTCACTGTGTTGAATGTGTGCCTGTGCAATGGTGTGTGCATGCATTTGTGTGTGTACAGGCATGTGTGTGTGCCCTAGGACCCACCTTCAGCTCCTCTGGTGTCTGCAGAGAGCCCAGGAAGCTGAGCTGTGACAGGTGATTCTCACCAGACACTCCCTCTGCAACCTGCACTTCCAGGAAGGCTCCCAGGACTCCACAGCCTTCCACAAGTTTTGTGACATGGCATTTGCCAAAGGTCAGTGGGGATGACCTTAGGCAGGGCCCAACGGCCCAAAGGGGCAGAGTGGAGCTGCAGGGCTGGGCTGCCCAGCACCACACACTGGTCCTGGGGTGGATGTCTGCATTACGCTCTGGGGAACCTCAACCAGGAACACGAGAAAATCTTTGTTGTCACAACTGAGTGGGTAGGTACTGGCATCTGAGGCTGAAGGTGCTACAAACAGCCCACAAGGCACAGGACAGTGCCCACAACAGTTGTCTGGCCCACAACGCAAAGAGTATCACAGGCAAGACTCTGGCCTCAAATGGTGAGAGGTTTTAAGAGCTGAGACCCTGGTGAGAGACGCTGGGTTCAGCTGCCACCCAGTGTCCCAGCGCAAAGCGAACCAGACACAAAGGGTTAACCACAGTCCCAGGGCATCAGCAGGCGATGGCCCACGCCAGCCTCTAGCCCTGCAGAGCAGAGACAAGGGCACATTTCCCCTTGGGTTATAACTTGCTTGGATTATCATCAAAAGTAACTTCAATTTCTTAGCATTTGAGTTAAGCAGCAAGAAAAGGCAGTCTGAGACACATCAAGTATCGAAGGGATGCCAACCTAGAATTTAAAATCTGTGAGAGATCAGCCAGATGCTAGACTCCAAGAATGCCTCCACGGAGGCTCGGCGTCATCCCCAGTGGAAGTCTCACACGGTGCATTTGTTCAAAGATAAGGGACCCGAGAGGGTCTGAGCTGCACTGGAGATGTGGCCACTGAACACCTGCAAAGGAGGGGCTCAGGGGGCACAGCAGGGGTGCGTGACGCATGCTGCTATACTCGGACAAGGTGGGTCCAGACCCCGAGAGTTTTCCAGCAGTGTAGGAACCTGCCGCAGGCCGGAGCAGTAATGTGCTCCAACGCTAAGTAATAGTTTTATGGGCATGAAACCATATCTTACTGGCATTTATTAACACTGCACAAGAAAAACTACTAAATATTGCACTCTTCAACAAAGCACTTCCTCATCTGGAAAATCCAGCCTAACAAAACAAGTTGGGAAGGGCGAAGAATTTAACCAGAAAGCTGCTTCCTGCAGCTTTTCTTATTACTGGGAGCCGCCCGCACGACCGACCACGGAGGGCAGCTCAGTTGGTCGCGGAGCCTCCCTGAAATACCGCCTCCTGCCGCCAGGGGCACCGGCTCTTCTTCCGAAAGGGCCGTGGCTTCGCTTCCCTTGGCATAAAAACTGATTGGAGTCTCGGAAAATTTAATCAACAAGATGAGGTTTCCTAAAGATGAAATTTAGAAAACGCCCCAATTCCACCCCTTGGAATAACCGATGTTCAGTATTTTACAGAGACAGGTTAAAGCTGGAGCTGACCTCTGTCGCGACCTGACCGCGTGCCCGAACCCTACAAGGACTCCGCAGCCTCCGGAGCCTCGCGGCACACCAACCGCTCACCGTCACCCGTCACCCGCCCGCCTCCCGGGAGCAGCCAGCCTGCGGGGCCTCTCACCCTCCCTGCCCACGACCGGCGCCCTCGGGGCCACGCTGGGGCCTCATCTGTGTCACCCAGAGACAGAAGGGGGGCCGGGGGTGGCCTGCCCTGCTCCATGGCCACGGAGTGCTGCATCGAAGGTGTGTGCACGCTGCACTCTGTGAGGTCGGTCCCACTTTGTTGGACCTCCGGGCGGCTAACTTGTCATGCATTTTAAGAAATTAAACATTTACTAATCCTTAGGATGAATAAACTAATGTGTATAATGTATAACACAGAAGTTAATAAACCATTGCTCTGTCAATACTTAATGCTAACATCATCTTCATCTATCTTTAAAAAACTAAGAGAAATACTTAAGGATGACATAATTCTCAGTGGCACTGCCAGTCAAAGGTGAAATACACACTGATTTAAATAATAAAGCTTCAGTAACAGAAAAAATACACACAATGGTAAGTAAAGTGAAAAAAGCAGGAGACAAAATTATGTATGTACATTGTTACCTCAGGTGTATTAAAAGAACTAGAAAAAGCCCTGGCTGGTGTGGCTCAGTGGATTGAGCACCGGCCTGCGAACCAGAGGGCCGCTGGTTTGACTCCCAGCCGGGGCACGTGCCTGGGTTGTGGGCCAGGTCCCCAGTAGGGGGTGCATGAGAGGCCACCAATCCATGTTTCTCTCCCTCTCTCCTTTCTTTAAAAGTGTATAAATAAAATATTTTTTTAAAGAAAGAAATAGAAAAAATGACTGAGAAATACTGTCACTTTGGCTGCCAGCAGTGGGGTTTGGGTGGGTTTCACTCCCATTTTTCACTGCATGTCACTTTTTAAAAAATAAAGACCATGTGTTACTTTCAGTTTTTAGGCCAGTAAGAAAGCTTCTTTCTACGCAGGGGACAAACTCGGTGTACGAAGTGCCTTCAGGTCAGGGAAAGGCTGAAGCTGCTTCCGGGCAGGTCCCACTGGCTGAACAGCTGAGGGAGGGAGGCTGTTCGTACGAACGCTGAGGGGCTTCCCGCTGCCAAGGGCCAGAGGCCCCCTGCCCACCCACCCCAGCGCAGAGCCGCAGTCACCTGGCAGAAAGTCTTGTGCCGTTAGAGGTCGAAACCGATGACGTGACGAACACACTGTTGAGTGATCCATGAGCCATTTCTAAGAAGAGAAAGAAGATAAAGCAAATGTCACGAAGCCCAGACTACAGGACACAGAAGCATTGTGCTGAAACAGGAGGCCTGGGGCCCAGACACCTCTGATCGGCCCTGCGTGTTCTGCGCCAGGCCCCCGCCAGAAGGCAGCCCTGCTCGTCCAGGGCCCGGCCACGGGCCAGTCCTCTGCACGGAAGCCTTTAATTTATGTGCGGTCATCGCTGACAGCAAAGCCGAGCCACTGATACCAGTGTCGTCATGAAGCAGAGAGCAGGGGCTGAGAGGGAGGGAAGACCAGCGCTGCCCCGTCCTGGGGCAGCAAGCACAGTGCGAAAGGCAGGGGACTTCAGTGACATGCGAGCTTGGGCGTTCTGGCAGGCCGGCTGCTGGAGTCCGGAGGGCAGGACAGAGCCAGCCTCGCCGGACGGTCCACGGTCTGACGCCCACTTGTTCTGGATGGCTCGGCAGCCTGGGGTCCGGTCCAGTGCTATGGCTCTCGGGGAGCAAATCTGCACCGCAAAGGGGGGCAGCGATGGCAGCTCTCCTTCCCACAGAGCCCCTCCATCCAGGGCCAGGATCTTTCTCCACAAAGAAGTCACCAGAACAAAAGCCAGAGACCCTGAGCAAGAGCTCACCAAGCGGAGGCCCCCGCGCTCTGGCCGTCAGTAACTGGTGCAGAACGTCAACATTCCTGATTACTTTGCTGCAGTGACCAATCAACTACCTCAGGAGAAATGTCCACGCCTATTAGACGCCTCAAGGAATTTCAATCTTTTCCTTTTGGGGGCCCTGCCTGGAAGGTGAAATCATGACTTAACACCTGTACCACAGAAGCTGCCTGGGCGAACCCACAGGATGCCACTCGAGAACTTCACTAACCACATGTCCCCGCGGGCAAGGGCCCCACCAGGCGGCCGTCCTGCCCATGGCGCCCATTCCTGTGGTCCCCAAAGCCGCCTCACCCCCACCTGTCCTTGCTCTTGGTGCCGCACACCCAAGCCGGCCTCAGCGGCCGAGGGCCAGGTGCCCAGAGGCTGGGAAACTGTCCTCACTCTGGCTGCGAGGCCACCAGTCACTGGGGCCCACTGACCTGTCACATAGGGTTCCAGTGCTTTCGGCACCAGACTTCTTGCCATTTTCAGGTCTTCGGCGGAGCAGCTGCCGGACTCCAGGCCGCAGGCCATCCCCATGCGCTTTAGCACTTCGATGTCGTCGTGGATCTCAAACGTGTTGTCGAAGTTGAACAGGTACTCGAACCTGGAGGAGAAAGTCCCCATTAGAAAAGTGCCATCTTCGAGATGGAGACAGCCCTGCTTGGGCCAGGGGTCCAGCCCCTTCCTCAGGTGCCCCTCACTGCGTGCCGTCACAAAGTTCATCAGCTCAGAGACAGCGCCCCAGGAGGCGCAGGCAGCATCGCAGCTCGGTGTCTGCCCTCTGTGGGCACGACCAGGCACACAGGCCAGTCTGCCAGGGGCTCCAGCCGCCCGCCCGCCCCACGGGCTGCCCGAGCACTGTCGGCCGGCTGGGCTGCGTCCGAGCAGCCTTCCCAGTGACAACCCTCACAGTGCGATTCACTCTCCTTTTAAAAGAGATGCATAATTGGGGAAAGAAGAGCAAACTTCTAAATTAATTACGCCAAAAGATTGTATTTAATGATTATAGATACTTCTATAAATAAGTTCACCAGCACTGACTACGGCCTTTTTCGCTGCTGACTTAAGACGCACCGCTGAGACCATGGGGCTCCTGGACAACCTACTACCTACTTGTCGTTGGAGATGCTGCAGTCGATGACGGTCTTCTTGCTGGTGTTCACGATGATGAAAGGCAAGTGGATGACAGAGTTGGGCGGCGGGGGCCGGTTGGCCTGCTGCTCTGCCTGGCGGTTTCTCTGCACCAGATTCTTGAAGGCAATTTGCTAAAAAAGATGAGCAACCGACACAGCACTCACACCGGCTGCCCTGGAACCTGAGGCCTCCTCCCCAGGCATCCACAACAACCTTCCCTGAACCCTGAGAGACAGCAAGAAGCAGTGGGCCCTCCTTTGCAGAGCAGAGAAACAGCTGCCCCAGTGAGCTGCCAGCAAAGAGAACGCATCCTGAACACCAAAGTCCCCGGAGAACCCAGAATGCGGACACGCGGGCACTCACACCCCTTAGACAGAAACAGCCCTGCATAGGAGGGTGAAGAGAAACGCATCGATCCTGGAGGGCACGGTCCTCTTCCCCTCCCCGGGGAGGGCTCCGAGGTGCCCACGCCTGTCCCATCCACGCATCACAGCCTCAGAAGGCAGATGTTCAGCCTCGGACCTGCAGCTTTCTGGGAAGGCAAAAACGCTCCACGGTGGGGTGTCTCCTCTGGGCACACAGGTCCTCAGCCTAAAGCCAGAGAGCCAGGGCCTTGGGCCCTGAAATGGCATTTACCTTCAAGATAATTTTCTTGCCATTAATGTAAAGGCAGGAAGATTTCCTGCCTCACCAGCCACCTTTCTGCCAAGCTGCCCAGTGCTGGGACTCAGGAGCTCAAAGTTTAGTAAGAGGCAGCAACTTGGGTTTTTTTTTTTTTTTTAAGTAGTTATAATGTACTATGAATGCAGAAAAGGAGAACAATTTCTTCTAAAGGGGGCAACTGAGCTGAAGAACTCGGAGGCTGGGAGGGGCCGCATCCAGAAGCAACCCCCCCCTCCAGCAAGTTTCCTAAGTCCCTTCTGCCCACCTTGGCTCTGTGACCACTTCGTTCCTTGCCAAAGCATCCCTCAGCCGGTCCCCGAGGGAGAGGGTCCAAGACGCCTCTTTTAAGGGCAATGGAGTAACGGAGGCTAGGATAAGACACCCCCACGTGCCTGGCTGAGTGTGACTGGCCTGGGTGAGACACACGCCCTCTGCTGGAGGCTGGGGCAAATGTTGGAAGCCCCACAGTGCCCTCTCGTGGCCTTTTCCCACGTTCTGAGATCTCCTAACCTCAGCAGCTAGGCCTGCCCGCAGACCCCCAGCGCTTCCTCCCAAGGGTCCCACTTGCTGCCACAGCGTCTAACACCCCCAACCCTCTGGTTTTTGGACACATGTCTCCAGGTTCCCAGCAGCCTCCAACCTGACCACATGGCTCATAGCCTTGCCACCCTGTGGGTCCACAAACATCTCAATAAATTGCTGCAATGTCCTCCTTCCCTTTACTGACCAGCCACCACTTCTGCTGGCAGCTGGTCCCCATGCCCCAGGTGGCGACCCCGGCTCAGAGCTGCCGCTGTCCAGGAACTGGCCACTGCCCCTCCCCTGAAATCTTCACACGTGTTTGAGTATTTGCCTCTAACCCAGAACATGCACTCCCAGACCCCTACAGGGAGGAGGCTGGTGCTCAGGGGCACCTCTGCAGGCCCCAGGGACGGCAGCACAGCTCACTGTCTACGTGTGTCTGAGAGGAGAGGGAATGGGCACACTGATACACGTTCTCTGACCATGTGTGCTGACCGCTGGCTAGGCATGGCCAGGACCCACCTAGGGCTCACTCTGCATCTCGCCCCCAGTCTGGGGTCCAGTACTCGGAGCACACTTCATACGTACCCCAGAGAACTTTCCCTTCCTAAGGAGCCATCCCTGCTGCCCTTTAACATGTGACAAGCGATGCACACACTCACACGGTCACACTCACACATGTGCTCTCACACTCTGCCTCTCTGGCCACAAGGCCCACGTCCCTGGGAGTTCACGCCAACCACACACACGCAGTGAGTGTTCATGAAGTCCGCATTCAGAATCTCCAAGGAGAGACTCTTCACCACGTAGGAAGGGAATGGACTGCAGGAGACTGCTGGGGGGAAAAACTGAATTAGTGGAAGACATTAGAGCTGCCTTGCCTGCAAACGTGAGGAACTCGTTACCTGTAGAATGAGTTCTTGAAGCTGGGACTGCTTCTGCTTTATTCTTTCAAGTCTTCTTTGTCTCTCTACCTTCAAAACAAACCGTGAGTTCCAGAGTCAGCACAGCCGGTTCAACACAGCGACGCTCAAACCGCATCAACACAGCACCACCCAGGCAGGCTCTTGCAGAAAGTACTTCCCCTGGACCCAACGGAGGAAGAACTTCTGCAAACAGTTCTTCTCCAATCCCAAGCCCACGCACACGGCTGCCCTCGCTCACCTTCTGCATCTGGCTACGTGTTTTAAACACAGTGTGAGATGCTGCACTAGCGCTCACGCCCTTGACTGCCCCACCGCCGCCCCGCCCACAGCGAGGGGCTGCAGAGCCCACACAGGCTGGACAGCCCCCCACCACCGTGGGGTGGGAAAGGGCGCGCCCGATCGGAGACTGGGACTCGGACAAGCCCGGTGCGCGTGGAGACGCACAAGACCCCGAGCAGGTCCCGACGCTGCCAACAGAAACGGCCGCTCCAGGGTGAGTCTGCACGGACACTCAGGGCATGAAAGGTCAGCGGCGTACCTCCAGGTTCTGACATTCCTGAGCTGAGTTGGTGGGCAGACCGATCCATTTGATCTCCTTCTTCTCCTTGGAGATGATGTTCATGGCCATCAGCACATTTAAGGCATCGTAGACTCGCCGTCTGATGTTCTTCTGGTCATACGCCTGGGGAAGATGAGGTGGGAGCTCTCCACGCGGCCCAAGACGGCGCTCAGGTCAGCGCGAGATGCCAGGCCCTGACCATACTCGAGGAAGCGCTGTCACCTGGCCTCGTGCGGCACAAACCCGCTGGCAGCTGCTGGCACTGCTCCCAGCACAGCTGCACCCAACCGGCCGGTGCTGACGGGGCAGCTGCGCCAGGCCAGGGGCGCTTCCGCAGGACGGGCTGCTGGGCCGGCAGAGCCCGAGCACGTGCACAGACATATTTAGGGGTGACAGGGCACCGTACGCACAAACGGATCCGGAAAAATTCCTTTGTACTGTTCTCGGAACGTCTGTGTGTCTGAAGTGGTTGCGAACAAAAGCGGAGTGGGCTGGGTGGTGCCAGTGCGTCCCGCTGCTCCCGGCCTCCCCGCGCCCGCCCACGCCGCTCACACTTACGGACTCGCTGGGTAAGATGTGGTTATCGGCGGCACTGAACTCCGCCACCAGCTCGTCGGCCACCTCGTTGTAGGACGTGGTTCCCTTCCGCTGCACCTTCTCACAGACCTTCATGGAGAAGTGCCTCAGGCCCTTACCGTTCTTCTCTCCTTTCCTGTTGCGTTTCCTTCAAAAACACAAAGGGAAAGTAGCAGCCTTGGCACTCTGACAGCAGCCTGGAGTTAAGACACACATCTACCTCAGAGGGCTAACGAGCTACACAAGGGCCCCAGACCCAGGGGCTGGAGTGCAGGTGCACGGGCCGTGCCCCCACAGAGCACACTCAGCACCACTGGCCCGGCTGGGTCCCCCTTCTCGCTGTAAAGGCCAGACCTCATGACTGCTGCACCTTCACCTCTCAGGGAGAGGCAGGCATGCACCCAGGGGCAGGGCCCAGCACGTATTGGATGGGTGTTGGTACACTGCACCCTGCTTCTTAGAAAGATGTGGCCCGACATCAGGAATTACGAAAGTTTTACTTCAAACCTAGGACTTCCCAGGCCAAATTGGAGTGGCTGACAGACAAGGGGCGGCCAAGACCTGGACGGTCGGGCAGTGGCATCAAGGGCCAAATGCTGAAGCCCGTGGTGTGCGTGCATCAAGTTAGGAGTGACCCCAGACGCCGGAACTTTCTAAGTCACCATGTCCAGGACAGGGCTGCTCTCAGTTTCTGATGGGATGAATTTTGGAGACTGCTGATTTTTGCTTGAGAACCAACATAGACACGATTCTACAGCTTTGTTAGTTTTAAGGAAAGTCGCACAGGTGACCTTCACGTAAAATCATTTTCAAATCGGTTTGCTTTAGTGGAAGAAAGGATCAAAGTAGCTGTGGCGGGGCCACCCGGTGGGGACACCGCCGTGAAATGGCGCAGTTACATGTGGCTGCAGCAGGCGACGCTGCCGTGGGATCCACCCCATTTACACGGCATTTCCAAAAGTTACTTTGCAGTGCAGGCAATGGACAAGTAACCACTGGGCCGAAAAGCCAGCTCCCTCCTCTTCTCCTGCCGAGAGCTGACCACATCTTGTAGTGTGGCGTATCCATCATCCCAACTACAGGGGGCAGCTGTCCCGCCCTTCACGGTATAACCGTCACCGCCCAGGACTGCAGGGGGCAGCTCTCTAGTGTGAGCATCACTCCGAACCACAGGGAGGGCAGCTCTCCCACAGTCTGACCTCCTTTACGAGGAAAAGCATGACATGACTACGCATCTCTGATGGGCACGCGCTGGCATTTGCCATCAATGAGCCCATGACCCTATGACCGCAGAGAGCTGGGGGTACAGTTCTAGGCGTGTGCTCACCCGGCAGACCAAGGTGAGGGGTCTGAAGGCTGGTTCTGTGAGACAAAGTGCGTGTTAGGGGTGTGTGGGCTTCCTACCACGATAGTGTTGGGCGCTGCAGGTCTCTGAGGCGTACCAATTACCTACAGTCGAAAAAGACAATTCAGAACACAATCAGAAATCTCCCACATATGACGCTGCCATTTTATCATTTCTCATTATCTACAGCCACTATTGCATTTTATTAACCACAAGTATCAGGAGACAAGGATAGTGTGCGTAACCCAGCAGCTGACCCTGTGAGCTATGGACAGCAGGACCACGCCTGATCTGAACGTGTCTTTGCCCCCCTTGTCCACCTCAGGCATCTTCCCCGGGCACACAAAAGCAGCGGGGACGCCAGACAGCGCACACGAGCCCAACAGAACTGCGCGCACCCCCAGGCATGTGTGAGCCCCGGCAAGGTCGTGTTTAGAGGTGGGGCATGGGAATCACACGTCCCAGGCAGAGGTCTGCAGGGGGGCTCAGCGCGATTCTGGCTTTCCTCTTGCCCGCTTTACTTCCCTTCTAATGACGCAGAGAAGGATAAAAATCTACCCTTCAGCGGTGCTAAAATGAGGCCAATAAACAAACAGAAAGCAGTTCTCAGAACGAAAGGAACGCAGAGCGAGACTCCGGTGCCCCCGTCAGCTTGACCACGTGTGGGAAGCCCACCCCATGGCGGCTTCGAGGGGGAAACCCAGGCTCCCCGGACCGCGCAGAGCAGGGGGAGGGGGAGATCAGCACTGGGAGCGAGGGCAAGGGCCCTACTGCCCACAGGACAGCCAGGGGCCAGCAAAGCTCTCGGGAGCAGGGCAGCCACGCCCCTCGTCACCGGCTGAGCGCCCATCCCTTCCCCAAAGGAAGGGAAACCTTACTTTGTCTCTCAACAGCAAGCACTCAGATCTTTGGTCCCATCAATTAACATTCAAACGTTAACACGGGGCACAAAGACGTTGCCTTGTACAGCCAGACAAAGTCCCAGCTTCCCTGGCAAACACTGTGTGATCTCACTTACATGTGGAATCTGAAAGAGCAAATAAATAAGCCAGAAATAAAACAAAACACCCCAACCTCAGAGGCAGAGGGTGAGCCAAACGGGTGAAGGGGGTCACAAGATATCACTCCCAGCTCTGAAATTAGTAAGCTACGGGCAAGTAACGTACAGCACAGAGACCGTAGTCAGCAATACTGTACTGCATTTGAAAGCTGCTAAAAGAGTAAATCGTGAAAGTTCCCATCACACGAAAAAATTTTCTAACCGTATATGGTGACGGATGCTAACGAGACTTCTAGTGATCACTTCACAGTGTACAAATATCACGTCACAAGTACACTCAAAACTAATATAATGTATGTCATTTATAGCTCTACAAAAGTAAAATAAAATTTCAGTTTCTCAAAAATCTACCTACTCTGATGAAAGTGACCCAGGAAGTTGTTCGGAAACACTGTTTCTCAGTGACTGCCCAGCAAATGCCTGGGAGACCCGAGGTCACTGGACGTGTTCACACCAGGCACCCAGAGGCCAGGGCCGCTCCACCCGAGGGCAGAGGGCAAACCGCGGCTTCAGGGACTTGCTGTGGCCACTGCCTGGCTATTTTAAGATGGACACTCCCTCTGGTCCCCTTCTTAGCCGGATAAGTGTGTTACCTGCCATGGCCCTGGGGCAGCTGACCTGGCACTTTGCAAATTACCCCTAAGCCCAGGTCACCCGTCAAAGTTAATGATCCACAAACCACAGAAAGCAAAATTGCTCCACTGAATTTCATTCTTTTAATTCACATTTCCAATGGTAAGAGCTTCATCACAGCAAATGGTGGATCACCCTCATTCGAAAGCCATGAAATCAAATCAGCAAGTTTTCTGAAAAATGAAGCAGGACAGAAAAGGGAACAAATCTCCCAGCAGGGAGGCATGCCGTATGAAACTCCTGTTTCTGTTAAATATGTGCCTGCATCCCCCACTTATGGGGCCGCGGGTGGTGGCGGAGAACACACGCCTGCCAAGGCCCGTGGTCCAGTCTGGGAAACACGGAAACCTGTCACTCATGGCACCTGCCCAGCACACTTTCCTGGGCCTGGCTGGCTACACTCTCGGGAGCAGACCTGGGGTGCCGGCACACCCCACGTGAGTGGGCACAGTGAGGCTACCGCCCCCACGTGCTGCAGCTCTGCTCAGGAGAGGGCTGCCTAACTTCGGGTCAGCACCCCAGTGGACGCTTGGTCTGGGCCCTGAGACAAGTGCCCTTTCTCTGGCCCCTCCCTAAGCTGCACCTCTTCCTAGTTCAATTGTTCTGCATTGAGCACAGAAAGCCAGAGGGCCAGACTCGCAGTAAGTGCTCAGCAGCCGCTCACCGTGAGAACAGCCATCCTCGCTGACAGGACAGGTGAGCAAGGAGGGTACCTTGCACCCACTGGCCACCACCCACGCCCTCGTGGAGGGGTGGAGGCCACCGATATCTGCGGGTTTTCTCTCTTTGCTTTTTTATTTTCACTATTTTACATGGAAATTTTGCCCTGCAAGAAACGTCTCTACCTGAGCTGTGAGCTGCACAGCCAGACCGCCCATTAGGCGAAGAGGGAAGGCCTGACAGGCCCCAGGTTCGATTTCCACTCACACAAAGATGAAGCCTCATCTCCTGTGTCAGAATCAGCCAGTCCTCTGACTTCTAATCTTTTGGTATATAAAGTTTTAAGAGATATACATTTTAAATCACAGTGCCAGGATTTTGCAAAGAGTGAGTTACCTTTACTAGGTCCACCTAAAACAGCTTGATTCAAATCAGTGATTTAACTTTCAGACTGACAAAGTTAAGGTGCACCAACCGAAAAATCTCCCCATAGTTTTCCTCCCATTTATTTCTACTTGAAATAAAAATAGAACTGTTCCCTATAATTAATGGAGTATTCCCAAACCAAATTCTGCTCCAATACACAGTAACTATAAAATATGAATTATAAATTAAAACATAAAATGGAATATGTAACATATCAAAAAGATATTCACTGAAAAATGATTATGTAACACATGTGGCTTGCATACTATTGCTCTGGGAAAAACCACAGGTATTCTGCTGAGCAAACGTGGCCACATCCTACTGACCAGGGCTAGGTGGTGAGGAGCAAGCATACACCTGCCAAGGGCAGTCACCTGGAAACAAGGCCTGGGTGCGAACCAGCTCGGGCGGGTGGAAACACCCCCCTCTCCTCAGGGGGCACACGGCCCAGGAGCAGGGATGACTTCGGCCTGACCAGAGTCACGGCGGGAAGAGGTCTGCTAAACACGGGGTGGGGGTGCCCCAAGGTCTGGGAGCACAGACCCACCTCTGGCCCCTCCTGCACAACTGGTAAGGCCAAGGACGCGCCTGCCATGCAGTGCACCGACAGCCTGCAGGACCCTAACCCCACGTGGCCTGCACACAAACACCACCCTTGTCTCCCCGGCAGCTAACGTCGCCCTGAGCAGTGTCCAAGTCAGCGTGCAGCAGCCCCCACACACCTCCATGCTGCTCTAGCAGAGCCCTCCACGTCGCACCTACGAAACCCGTCGGGGCAGAACACAGAAGCACCGGGGCACTACCTGTGTGCTAACCACCATGCTCCTGAAATCCCTGCAGAAGGCGACTCTCCCCACACTGCAAGCATTCAACAGGACACTGCGAAAGCAAGCCTCACACTCCAAACTGCAAGCTGGAACCTAAGGGGCACTGTCCCGAAACCACAAGCCCACCCCGCCCGGGGCCCCTTACCACTTGCTGTGCAATGTTGACATTGGACTGTCCGAACGTTTTTGGCAAGAGCTGCTTCCCAAGCGTGCTTACTGTGGAGGGGTGGACAGCCACTAAGGACACAACACCTGCGACACGAGGAAACGAGAGGTTAGTTCCTTGCCGAGTTAAGGCTCACAGTGAGTTTCAGGACCACAAAGCTTCTACTTGGAAGGTCTGACTCCCCACTTTTACCATTTTAGTTCTATGGGTCAATGACACACACCTCTGCTAAGCTTAATTCTTAACTTAAGGGGGCTGGATGGCCATGACTGCTTGCTCTCCCCCACAGAGCCCCTCTCTGGGGTCGGGGACTCGGGTGCCCCCAGGCGCTATCACCGACCTGCCCCAAACCCGTCTGTCCCTCTACAGAATGTTCTGACGGGACTACAGGCCCTACAGACCACTCTTCAAAGGCCACACAGGGGTGCCTCGGTACCGTCCTTGATTCAATCTGGCACTCGCGACGAGTGCCGAGTGCCGAGACCAGCAAGCACCGAGCAACTTTTTCAAGCAACAAGTGATGACGTCCCTGCAGGGCAGCGTCACAACTCATACAATTCCTAGCAAGGGCGACGAGTCCCGAGCGAGTGCCGAGCGCTGGAACATTTTTTTCTCGACGCACGGCAAGTACAGGGTTCGACACGTCCTGCAACCGATGATCCCGAGGCATGGATGTAATTCTGTGACTATCACAGAACGGGACACCCTCAGGTGAGGACTACGCTGGCTTCCGGGCCATCACCTCACGAGAAAAGGAGAAACCCCCGTCTGGCCCTGCTGCTCTAGACCCTCTGGGTTTCCCCAGAGCAGACCGGGCACCGCGACCTGGGGGCCAGGCCTGTCCTCTGGGGGTTTGGAGGTGCTGGTTCCGCGGCCACGGCCTCCGATGGGGCTAGCGCCAGGCTGCCATCTTCTCCGCCCGGGTCAGTATCACGGTGACCTCCAAATAACTGGTAACGCATTGCTTCCCACTGAGCCTGGTCTGCATTTTCACTCCTTCACAGCCCATGCACTCGAAAGAACGTACAGAATGGACTTCTTCGAAATTCAACAGCCAATGAGTTTTGCTGCTACATACAAACACAGTAATTCCTCTTTGATAACCTAAGTTGACGGAGACAGATGTTCATCCTTCAAGTGGCTAAATAACAGATATTTAAGCAACAATAACAGATATTTAAATTATTTTCTGTAAAAAAGTTCATCTGCTTTAATGATTTACTTTCCTCTGAAAAACAGAGGTCTACAGGGTGAGACAAAAGTGGGTTTACAGTTGTGAGTATGCGAAACAGAATTTATTCTTGTATTACTATTTATTAATTATTGTACTATTTTCCATATGAGCAACTGTCAACCTACTTTTGCACCACCCTGTGTATCTTAACAAAAACAAATACTTTGAAAGTTGTTTTAGGTATGTTAAACTTATTTTGAAAGACAAAAATAAAGTTATTCAATTTTACACTGAGATTTAAAACATAATTAACTACATTACTTTCCAGATTCAAGTATACATTAGTATAATAAGTTTCCAGCAATACTGAACTGGGTCATTAAAAAAGGTAACTTTTTAAAATTTGCAGTGATTTTCGATGAAGGGGAAGAAAGGAAACAGACGTTCTATGAGGCGGCACTCACAGCCTCGGCCGACATCAGCAGGCCAGCAGTTCCCATGACACCCATCTCACAGCTTCCTCTGTGCGTCAAGTATGTGGAGGCCAACACTCCCAGGACAGGACCAGGCGGGCACTTTGCAGGCTAGGCCTGCAGGTCTGGCCACAACACCTGCCCACTCCATGGGAAAACACACATCACCCCGACCACGACTATCGTCTTTCTGTAAAAACCATGCTCAGAGCCCCGACCGGGGGCTCCCCGCTTCCCACTCCAGCTGGGGAGAGGGGGAGCACTCTGGGGGTTTTGGGGCGACGGCGGAGCTGGGAGGCAGAAGTGGACTGGGACCTGGGGCCTCTTTCTTCCCTCTGCTCATGGACATGGTCTGTTGTTCCCACCAGGGTCTCGCCCTTGCGTTTTTCTTGAGAGAAACTCTTCGAATGTAAAGAACTATACTCCACAACACCTAGAACCAACTACCACTGTCATTTCACTGTATTTGCTAGAGAGCCATGAGCAGCAGAGCTCACCTTACAGCCCAGCCCAGCCCTGCCCACAACAGTCACTGCTTGCCGGATGCAGCGGGTCCGTGTTCCTACTGCCCACACGAGAGTCCAAGAGCAATGTCACCGCTGTCGCTGTCGGCGTGGGTCACCACAGTTTAGATAGTGATTTATGTATTGACCGAATTCTGCAACTTTGCTCACACTGGTTTTGAGACGTAGCCATAGAGAAATCCATTTGATTTTCTTCAGTGCTGTAGTGCTATTTCACTATAACGTCAGAACAGAGATGTTACACGAAAATACTCTTAGCGCGTTACTACTAAGACGCGGCAGCCACGCTGGGGCCGCCCGCCGCTGAGCATGGGCTCCTCCCCGGCGTTCTCTCTCCTGCAGATGTGCCAAAGGGGAACTGGGCGCAGATGACCTTCAGTCCCGGGGTTCACCGCAGCACCTCCACACGGCTGCCCTGCGCGCATGCACACACACCACAGACACGTGCACGCGGACACACACACCACACGCACACACACCCAAGCTGTTGACTCAGTAAGACTTGGCAGTTTTTGTCAATCTCAAGAATGAAATGGTATTTCATTTTTTTGTTTAACCTAGCCATAGAAATTAGAATGCCTCACCCATTTTTCTGATAAAGACTGCCACATGCAGTCCATTTATTGGGGGAAGGGGACTAACATTCCAGTTACTAGATGGGTTAAATTATAACACAGCCCAGGAACCTAGTCACTGGAAATAAGATGGTTTCAACTGTAAAATGTACCACACAACCTTTTTTAAAAGAACTCTGTAACAAAATATTTTCAAATATAATGTTATAAAATGGAGAATTCCTTTCTTGGCAAGAAAATGAGTTAAGAATATACATGGTCTGAACTGCTATAAGTACTAAAAAAATTCTAAAAATGTTATATGAGCATATTTTTATAATTATAGTCACATTCTATTTATATATCGGTTTTAAGATATCTTAAATTATGAGAGCATAAGGTGTAGTGTTTTCTTGAAAATAATTTTAACGAATTTCAAGTTTTCAGAAGCTAATGTTTTAAGAGTTACTATTTCGCCCACTGAGCTGCAAATACTCTCCTTGTTAACACGGCCAACAGGTCACCAGAACGTGGCCGCACTGCACGCTGCGCCTTCCCGGTTCTGGCACGAGTGAGAGCAGGTGCTGCCCACCGGGGGCGCCGGAACAGCCAGAACGGCGCTTTCCCCAGTTCTCAGGCACGGAGAAGGAGCTTCCTCCCTGGGCCACCCCAGCAGCCACACCCTACCCACGCACACGTGCTGCTGGTCAGCCAGCCACCACGCTGGGAGCAGAGGGCTCTGTGGGGAGCTCCTCCGTGGGTCCAGGCTGAGGTGTGCCATGGCCCCAGACTGCCCTCCGGCAGTGTGAGCGGGGGCAGCCCGGGCAGACCTCCACACTGATGCTCCCCCGCAGAGCAGGCCCCCTGCTCCTTGGTCAGCATTTCACCAAAAAACAGTCATCCCCTCAAGCCCGGGAGCAAGGTTCCCGGGGCGCGAGGTCACTGCCACGCTGCAAACGATCTTTGGGGTCAAACAGAGGACAGGTGGCGAGAACAAGCTGACACCTCTCCTCCACACCCCCCGGGAGGACAGCCATCGCAGGCGGCTAACCAAATGACCTGCCACTCCCTCCTACAGCTGGGCTCCCCTCCTGGCCACTGCGGAGAGACTGGTTCGAATTTACCCATGGTGTGTGCATGTGTGTGCACATGCGTGCGCATTTAGGAGGCTTCGGTTACAACATCTCAAGGATTAGAAAGTAGCACTCAGCTTTCAGCCACACATCACTGCCCAGTTTTCACCTTCCCATCTCAGAGCCCAAAGTGGAAAGACAACACTGAAGTGGAGGGAAAAGGACGTGTGTCGCAGGGGGACGCCCTTTCAGCAGTCGGACAAAGGCAGGATACAACGATCTGGGCTGAAGCAAGCGCACGTGGAGGTGGGCCCAGCCTCCTGGGAGCGGAAGACGGGACACCTACACATACGTAACACAGGGGCCTCGGAGCGATCCAGGAAGAAGACAGGTTTATGTCAGTAATCAGTGAACAGGTATTACAGCTCTCCATCAAAATGGTGCCAGACAACAAAAGCTGGCATTGGAAACTGACAGGAATGGCCCGGCCACGAAACACAGAAGTTCCACAGCAGCATGGAGAGGGTTTCCACACGTCTCAAAGCAGTTCAGGCCTGGACACCGGGTGCAGCAACGTCTTCCCGAAGGGCACATACACACTGAAACAGGTACGGTCGGGGGCAGGGGGGTGGGGGAGTGAGCACATGTTACTGTATGACGAATGAGAACTTCTCGGTTAGAAAAGACAGGAAGCATGATGAAGTGCAGGCAGAGACACAGAGTACAGGAGGCAGGGCGCACTTGAGCTGTGGTCCAAGGTCAGGGCTGCGCAGGGGACGGGCAGGGAGCAGACTGTTATGAAGGGTTGTGAGGGCGCCTAGGTTGCGGGGGAAGGCTGCCTGAGCCCCATCACTGCTTGGCTGGAAGAAAGACCCAAGTAAGAACCGAGAGAAGAAAGGGTAAGAAGATGGGCCAGGCAGGAGCTTGTCCAGGCCGAGGAGCACTGGAAGGGAAGGGCCTTGTGGGATGGGCCCAGCTGTCTCGACTGACTCCCTGCAGCAGCGAGAGGCCACAGGAAAGTAGGGAGCAAGAGGAAAGACCGATTAGGACATGTGCGGCTGAAAACACTGATGACACCAGATGCCAGTGAGGACATGGAGAGACTGTAGGCAAAATGTTGCAGCCACGCACATTCGCCCTATGACCCAGTTTCCACCCCGAAGCGTCTGTGCAAAGCACCCACACAAGTGTGTGTGCAAAGGCTCACACAGTGTCCCAGCCAGGAGCAAGCAATCGGAAGCAGCCCGGATGCTGTCACAACTAAAACTGCATAGAGTTTACTGTCTAAAACTCTGCATTGGGGCTCTTGTTTTCGGGACCTGCAAATGCAAAGGCTGTGAGTTCAATGCATTTTTCAGTGCATATTTTTGAAATAGAGCCTTCTGAGTCTCGAAGAGTGTGATGGTCAACTCTATGTGCCAGTGTGCTGAAGGACTTACTAGCGCCCAGGTATCCAATCTCACACCAGCTCAGGGGCTGCTCTGGAAGCTCTTTGGGGACGTGATGAGCATTGACAATCACAGATGTTACGTGAAGGACACCTGTGCAAACCATCTAACCAGCTGAAGGCCCTGAGAGCAAAACCTAAGGTTTCCCTGAGAAGAAATTCTGCCTCAAGACTGCAACCCCAGCTCCTCTGTTTCCAGCCCCTGCAAATTTCAGACCTGCCAGTCCCATATCACACAGGCCGACTCCTTGAAAGTAACCTCTACCATGTATGTTACATGCTTTCCACCAGCTCTGCCTCTCTGCAGAACTCTGGCTGATACAGGGGTCTGGAAACACAGCAGAAGGAAAGGAGTGATGTAAGTGGCCAGGAGGAGGGTGGTGCGAGGAGGCAGCGACTGGGAGCGGAGTTAGGACAAGAACCCCAGTGTGCAAGAGTGGCGGGACCTGCAGCAGGAGTGCGGCAGGACCCAGCTGCCAGGAAGTGAGTCAAAGCCAGCCTCTGGGAGGCGCAGACGGAGAGGGAGCTGGATGCTGGGTCTGGCCTCATTTTGGGATGTTGCAGGTTCTCAGCTGAGAGCAGCAAGGTTCCCAAGAAGTAGCAGTACTCAGGCACTAGCCTGCTGCTCCTGAACTCCCAGTGGGTGGGCCTGGGAGCCACAGCGAACTAGCCCCACAGGTACACAGTGCAGGGTAGAACATGAGGCCAGCCCTTCCCGCTGACGCCCCAGCCCCCATCCTGGCCTGGACCACAGTCTCCTCTCAGGACCATCCCATCCTTACTGCACAGTGAGAACCAGCTGCTGACCTTCAGTCACTCCAGAGAGACCGACTCCAGGACATGCTGCTGACCACTCCCCGGGCTCCCAGAGGGGCTTATGGGAAGGCCTGGGCCTTACTCACTGGGACCCCAAGCCTTTGCCAACTGCCCCTAAGGAAGTATCCACAGTGACCACTGAATCAAATGACATCCCAGTGTGTTGCTCATGGGGCTCCTCAGTCTAATGAAATACTAATAAATAACCCAAAGTGACAGCTCAAGTTAAGGCACTACGTACAACTACCCTAAAACGCATGAACCAGAAGCACAAGGGAGCTGCTGCCGAAACTGGTCCGTCAGGGCACAAGGGCGGGCCCCACCCTGCTCTCCCCACGTGCTAGCCCCTGGCGGCCAGACCAGCACCGACCCATAGAGGGCGCCACTTGCTGCACACGTTCTCTGACAGGAGCGGGAGAAATGTGGCAGCACTGCCTTGTGGCCATGGGGAGAGCTCAGCAGGTGGTGGAGAGGTCATCCTGGGCCTTCTCACAACAAAAACACAGCTCTGAGGTGGACGGACAGGGCCTTAGGAGAAGGAAAGGAGGCCAGAGGAGGCCACAACGGTCCCAGCGGAGCTGCTGCAGCATTGGGAGAAGCCTGAGGAGCCACGGAGGGGCAGCTCTGGAGTCCACCATGCACAAGGCCTGGCAGGAGGACCAGCGAGGTCTGGGCACACAGTCCAGGGAGCAGAGCTCTCGGGAACAGCATGGCAAAGGCGAGCGGGATGAGGAGGGCTGGAAAATGAGCAGCAGACACTCCTCTGAGTGAGATGAGGGGCTGCTGAGAAGCCAGATACACCCAAGAGGGATGCAAAGTATTTTAAATAGTGCAGGCAGCTAGCACCAAAATATTTCAGTAGAGTCAAGAAACTATCATTTTCTGATCCTTCCAATTCAATTCCTTGGCTCACAAACTCAGCTGGAAAAGAAAAAGACACAGCCAGTGTGTGGTCATAAGGACGCTTACTTGGAGAGAAATTTGAAGTGAACACCAGAATGAAAGACTTCCATCATTTCCAGGGAAGCAATGTTTGTGGATTTTTTTTCATTGCTGTTTCTGCTTCATCACTTGGATAGAAAATGTCATGCCTTGGCTAGGGGACTTGGTTGGTTGGAGTGTCGCCCCATACACCAAAATGTTGCAGGTTCAATCCCCAGCCTGGGTGCCTAGAGGAAGCAAATGATCGATGTTTCTCTCTCTCCCTCTCTCTCAAAATCAACAAGCATATCCTTGGGTGAAGATTAAAAAGAAATAAAAGAAAACGTCATGCCTCCAATTTCTGAAACTTTTACATGTCCAATTACTTACACTGAATTTTTCACTCAAGCATTCTGTGAATGCCAAAAATTAGCATTCACAACATATCAAGATTTAAAAGGTGTGTAAACCTTGAATCCCTCACTGGGCTCTCCATCCCTGGATAGAGGGAAAGGAGGCACCCGGGGAAAAGCAGGGCCACACCACGACCTGCCAGGACCAGTGACACCAGGGAGCAGGCATGGGCCGAGGCCTGGAGTGAGAGAAGGAGGGGATGAGCTGCGCCCTGGACGGGGGCGGGCCAAGGGCACGGGCAGCCAGCACGCGGCCATGCGCACAAGGCTCTGCAGAGCAGAGAGGGCCTTGGTGGGCCTCTGAAGGTAAGTCCCAAAGCTACAGAGGGGATGCGGTATGAGCCCACCAGCTCGTGACATGACACACCAGACTCACTCAGTTGCATGGAATGTGGCTTCATGGGAGAGGGATATGGACGGGGAAGGAGCTGGCTGGGCTCCTGTCCAGTGCTCACAGTGACAGATGAACTGACGTGAAGGGGCTGGGACACAGCAGGGAGACTGAGTGAGGGCCCCAAAACAGTTTCAAATTCCCGCAAAGTTATACAGCAAGCATCAGGAGATCCCTTATTAGGGCCTCGCTGTTAAAGTAAAAAGCTAAAAGTAAAAGGAACGTAAAAGCTAAAGTAAAAAAAAGTAAAGTAAAAAGCTGTCCCTGTTGGCTTTTATATATGACAATCATTAGAAAACCCAGATATAAGTAATCCTTAAGCAGAGCCTAAGCCCTAACACTGCACAAGGTCTCTTGGCCCCCAAACGGGCTGACGCAGATTAAGTGGACACGACGGCTGGAACCATGCACATGGACATCACCCATCCCCACAAGCAGAATCGCCTTGAGACAAACCAGGCCCTCCTGCAGGTCTTCCCTAAGCAACGTTATAACAAGCTGCACCAAAACGGGCTTGCTCAAACTTGACACACCAAAGCTCCACACCGACGCAGCTTTGCAATCAGCCAAGCATCACGTCAACACTTTCAAGGTACGTATCTTTTTGACCCAGCAATTCCACCTCTCCCACTGTACCAGAAGTACACAGCATGCTTACACACACGTTTCCACATGTCCATCACGTGTCACTTTTAGGAGGGAAACTGCAAACTGTGGGATGCCTGGGAAGAAGTGGCTTTAACTGATCCTCCCCAAACTCCAGTGATGCAGAAAAATGCTGATTCCCAAAGAACCATTAAAGATTCACACACAGGTGTGGAAACTCTCATTCACACTGAGGCGTGCACCACACCATAAGCTCTTAGGTTGGGGTTGTTTCCGTCTGCATCAGTGTGGCCACAGAGCAAATGTCCGCAGAGCACATGGCCCCCAGCCCCCGGCCGTGAGGTGGGCGGGACTACGAGTTCGATACACAGGCATACTGCAGATGGACCTGTGTTTCTTCTCTTGCACTTTCCTACAGTTTTTCTCAAGTTTTGCAAATAGTGTGAGACTTATAAATCAAAATAAACTCAGCCGCTGATGTGCACACGCAGGTGGTGTATCTGAGTTTTGGACGCTACTTCTCCCCAGCCCGTCCGGGAGGCCCCCAAACAGGAGAGCTCTTCACGTGGGGTTTCCACCGCTAACAAGGGGCTTTCGTTATCAGAGACATTCATAAAACGCCAGACTGAACACAGTTAGTGGATTTCCAAACCAGGCGCCCTTACCTTTTCCAGGACTAAGGTTCTGGTCTATGAAGACCTTCAGTTCCCCGTTGGCTTCAATTAGACCGGCCTGCAGAAAACAACAACAGCCATAATAAATACAACGGCTAGTAGAACGGGAAAGCGACAGCTGTGAACACACCATCCTTCTCAGAGGGCGGTGTGGAAGAACACGTTAAAAAGACAAGACAGTCCCTGCTACACAGACAACTACAGAAAGCTGTGCAGGGAAATGCCCAGGTCCTCTGCATGGGGTGGCCTTAGCCCACAAACTGTTTGGTCAGCATAAAAGAGATCATTTAAAGATTTTAGCCTTTAAAGCTTAGCTCTCGTGGTATTAATGAAATACTGTTGTTATTTATTAAATGGGCACACATATTTTAAATGGTGATGCCTGAGGCTGGCAAAGGCATACTGCAGATGGATGTACAAATTCATTCAACTGTCTTGAAAGCAAACTGGTAGTAGTTTGGCCTGAGAACAGAGTAAGGACGTTCTGGTGACTCAGAGCCCCAAAACAAGAAAATAAAAGTACTTCTTTTCATTAACGGTAGTCCCTGAATGTATTTCTGAAGGTTTGTTCAAAGTTCTTGATGTAATATGACTGACTGCAAACTGTCAGAGATAAATGGTCATAATCAAAATAACTTATCTAGGCTGCCTGATCTCAGACAGACCGCATTTTACAAGTCCTTTCCAGCAAGAACGAGAACCTGGGGAACCTACAAACTTAGTGTCATTTGGTCAGCCAGGTAGCAGGTTCGTTTTCAACAGCGAGCAGGCAATGATCTTACAGCAGAAGATACCAGAGCCGGGCAGGTCACCTAGCTTCCACGCACAACTAATCAAAACCAGTTTTTTAAAAAAGATTTTATTTATTTGCTTTTAGAAAGAGGGGAAAGGAAGAAGAAAGAGAGGGAGAGAAATGCCAACGTTCAATGTGCGAGAGATACACAGATTGGTTGCCTCTTGCACACCCCCAACTGGGGACCTGGCCCACAACCCAGGCATGTGCCCTGACCGGGGACTGAACCAGGGACCTTCCAGTTTGCAGGCCAGCTCTCAATCCACGAAGCCACACCAGCCAGAGCTAAACCAGTTTTGATACCGGTTCCTCCTACTCTTACATGCCCAGAGATGCAGTACAACAGATATTCCCAAGTAAAACCTGAATCCAAGCCCCCCCACCCCCGGGCCCTCCCGGACACAGATGCGTTCCTTCTCATTCTGCTCTCCGTAAAGGTGACAGAAATCATCTGTGGCTTGAAGATCAAGCCAGACCCGACACACTCTGCCTGCTCCTGGCTGTGTGGGGACAGAGGGCCCCTCAGACACTTTCTGTCTCCGCCCCATCCGAAGGTGCACAGAGCTCCCTGGGGCCACTCCACTCTCCAACAGTGGCTGGCGCAGGGGTGACCTCACAGCAACAGCATCACCAGGCAAAGCCCCTCGGCCCTCTAAGAACACTCCACTAGAACCACTGATGACAACATGGGATTCAAGAGACTAGCTGGTCTGTCTCGAACCCACGCAAACTAATCCGGGTACCCCTGGAAAGGCCATCAGCATCCTCATCCACGACCCACCTGGCAGAATCACAGCTTCAGCCTTCTCATGAGGGTGCTTTTCTAAAACACCGCCCACTTCACGAAGCATAAACCCCAAAGGACAACTGAAGAATCTAATAAATACCCCACTCATTGACACTGGTGAAGTGTGGCAAGAATCAACTAAGTATAATAGGAAATAACTGTCATCTTTTTTGAAAAAAAAATCTCACTATTAATTTGATTCATGTGTGGTCAACTGTAAGACACCCCACTAAGTCCTGACACCTGGCCTGTCACCTGGCCAGGACTGCTTATTCCCCACATCTTCCCTGCTTCATTCCCAGGGCCCCTCCCACTGGGTCTCCCGCCAGGCGAGTTTGAAGTCCTGGCCTCCATCACCCCCTACCTGCAGGGGTGGGGCGGTGCGCAGGGGCAGCAGCGCCAGCCCCACCTCCCTCACAGCCTCTACAACAATTACGGCAGGACATGCAAACCTCTACAAGCCCACACATGGCGACCAAGCCTCCTGGTCTGCCCAGGCCTAAGGAAGTCCTGAGGGCTCCCGGGGCGCTGGGCTGCCAGGAAGCAGGACGGTCCCGGGCCAGCAGCAGAGCGGTCACTGTGAGTAGTTTAGTGGCACTTCCAAAAATGTGTCCACTGGTGCCAGGGTAAACAAGATGTACGAGTGGCACAAACCAGGCTACCTCCGCCCGTGCCCCATGTCCTGCAGCAAACCCATCCTGGCTTCTGAGTCGCCAGTCTCCTCAGCACGCAGCCAGCACACCTGGACAGCACTCCGGCCCGCTCGGCTGCTCTTCTCAGAGCCCCAGCGCACCAGGGCATCAGGGCTGCGAGGCAAACAAGGCCTCCGACCTATCTCTGCTCCCCCGGTTCTTCAGATAGCAGGACAGTCCAAGGCCATGCCGCAGAGCACACCTCCCAGAACCCAATCGCCAGCATGAGGGCGCACTGAAACGAGCCCCAGGACAGCCCTCCTTGGGGTTCTGCAGCGTGAAGTCACTCCGACAGGCTTGTGGCACAAAACTTCTATCACGCAACCACAAACACTGAAGTTAAGAAAGCGTTATGGGCGTCGCACCGTGGATTTCTCCCTCACATCTTGTTGTCTAGAGGCTGTGACCTGCAGCTACTCCCTTGATAACAAGTGTCAAAACACAGGTTGTTTTTTATCTTTTAAAAGGCATTTTACTGAAACTGCAATTAATTTTAAGGTAAGTGTAGTGGACTTATTTTCTACAAAATCTTTATACTTAAGATGCAAACCCAGCTTCCTGTAAGGAAACATCAAACTGCTAAATACATTAACATAAACCAATAGCAAAGGCACTCATTTCCCTTAATTAACCTTAATTTCCTTAGGAAAAACTACACTCAGCCTTTTATGCTGATGTTTAGTGAAAATAAAAGCTGATTATTTTTATATTAGTTAAAAGTATCCTGTTATAGTAACAGTAACAGCTCTGGCTGGTGTGGCTCAGTAGACTGAGTGCCGGCCTGAGAACCAAAGGGTCACCAGTTCGATTCCCAGTCAGGATACATGCCTGAGTTGTGGGCCAGGTCCCCAGTGTGGGGTGTGTGAGAGGCAACCACACATTGATGTTTCTCTCCCTCTCTTTCTCTCTCCCTTCCCCTCTCTTTAAAAATAAATAAATAAATATTTTGAAGTAGCAATAACAGTAAAACATGTTCCCAAAACATATAAATATGCCGCTAGTAAAAGTTGAACCAATTAAAAATGAAAACTAAAAAATGGAATACGATTATTTTACTTAATTTAGAACAAAGCTTCCTTGTGCTTACCGCATTCCAGGCTTTAGAAACGCAAACCGATTTAATCTGTGCCAGCCCTGAGAAGGGCTCCTTGACCACACCGCTTCACGAGCGGCTGGCCTGGCCAGGCCCCACAGCCTCTCCCCCACGCTCTGAATCACCTCGCAGATCTCCTCCTTCCCAACCCGTCCTTCCTGTTCCTAAAACACTCTGGACCATGACTGCCTCTCATCACTGCAGGATAAAGTGCAAATTCCTCAACAGGACAGAGACCCAGAGTCCAGGCACCGTCCGCCAGCCCACACCCCTTAGAGGGCTGCCAGAAAGATAGCCTCAATCTTGGGCAGCAGGGCACAGCCCAGGGTGAGGAGGTGAAGGAAGGTGGTCTGAGCTGGTTGTCTATACAGGAAGGGTCCCAGTGAGAAGGGTAGGGGTGGTCAGCTGCTGGTGAGAGGCCAGCAGGGCTGGACATAACCCAGCAGAGCCAACTGCCCCGTCTCAGCAACCCCAGTCCTCACCACAACCTCCAGGTGTAGCCCTATGCCTCCTGCCGCCGCCTGGCTCCAGTCCTCACTGTGCACTTTCCGCTTCCCTACTCAGGTTACTAGTTCATTTTCCATCGCCCCTGTCATTCCACTAGACGCTAAGTGAGACCTGTAAGAGCAGGATGTTTGCATGGAAAGGAAACCCCTGCAGCAAGGACCCCGAAGCCCCGACGGAAGACTCTCCTTGGTCCAGAGGAGCGGCTGGCCTCTTCAAAGGTCTCACAGTGAGCATGTTAGGTGTGAGGGCCATCTGGTGACTGAATGAAGCTGCAAAGGCCAGGTTAGGTCTCAAGAGACCGAGGCTTCTGTCTTGCTGGCTTCCCTCTCTCCCTGTCACCCTCTCTCTCTGTCCTCTCCGTCTCCCCATGTCTGTCACTCTCTCTCCCTGGCTCACTCACTCTGATAACATGAATGGGGCCACAGAGGGCCCATGTGCCTAGGAACAGTGGGCGACCTCCAGCCAGCAGCCTTCAGGGCACGGAATCCTGGTTCGGATGCAGTTCCTGCCTCCAGGACCTCAGGGTACAACCCCTTTGGGTGCTGAGCTCAGGGACCAGCAGCACCCAGACTCCTGATCCACAGAAATCACAGAGCGCGAGTGCTGTGGTTCCAGGGCAGTGCATTTTGGGCAACTGTTACGGAACTGACACAGGGGAGTGGTCCAGGGGCCAGAGACCCCGCAGCTCGCTCTCGAGAACTCTGTTCACGCACGAGCCCGTTTTCCGCGCCTGCCGCCTGCCGTGGGTTTGTCTCTGCCGTGGGAAGAGCACCACAGTGATATTATAAAACAATGCGATGGAGCACTCTTCAAAAAAATCTGAGTTACAGCTAAGGTTCACTATATAAAATACATATTTCAAGTAGATGAGAGAATAGAGTGGAAAAAATAAGCTAGGAATGCTGGATCTGACAACCACCCAACAGGAGCTTCAGATCAAGGCTGCTGCTGAAAACAATACAAAATAAACTAACACAAACATCTGTATTTAAACCCGGGTGATGAGACCAGAGCACTCCTGAGACAGGGAAATGAGGAGCGGGAAACCGAAAATCAGCGCCTCCAAGCCAGCAGCACAGCCCAGAAGGTGCTATTGGGAGAGCCCAGGTCGCACGTGGGTCTACCCAGTCCTGCTCACCACAAAGGCAAGCACCCGGAACAACCAGAACCTGAATGCCATCAGTGGGACCACATGCTCGTGGGCACATCCGAATGAAACAGCATGTCAGACCTGGATGCAAACACAGCTCACCGATTTTGAGACAAATGGGGAAATTCCAACACCCGCTGTCTGGCAATACTAATGGATTCTTGTGTGTTGTTTTGGGTACATGTAGAGAGTTCCTATCTCCGAGCGATACAGATGAGAATGTTTAACAAAGCGGCATCATGCTGCGATTGGCTTTGCAGCCACCCGGCTGGCGGAGAGCGCGGACCAGCAAGACGGCCTCAAGCTGTGGTGGTGACCGGGACGTGGGGCTCACCGTCACGTTCTCTCTACTCCTGTGCATGTTTGAAATGTTCCACACAAGTTTTTTTTAAAATTATCTACGCACATGTTTACCAACATGAAAATGTCTGGGACAGACGGTGGAGTAAACCACCAGGGACACAGTGTGTGCGCTCACTCACACAAAGCTGCACATGCACGTGCACCTTTAAACACACACTCACTCGGGGCGCTGGCCCCTAAAATCATCATCACCATGGAACAACAACAGTTACCCTGGACTATGACTGGCGCCATCTGAATTGTTAGGGAAGCCCTAGGCCGCGGGCCCTCGAACAATGACCTCTCACCCACGGCGCTTTGTTGGGACATCGGTGCGGTGCCACAGGAGCTCAACTCCTGTGTGTGTCCACCGGCCTCCGGTACAAACGGCTTCCTTATACGTCATTTCACGTCGAGCTGCAGACCCTATCGCCAACATGAAGTGAGGACGTATGCGTTTTTGTCATTAAATAAACCGTAAGACTGCTGTCACTTTCCCACAAAGGACACAGAGTCACAAGGACAACGAGATCGAAGGATGGTGTGGGGGGATGAGGATGGAGGCGAACACCATCCCTCGGAGCTCAGGGCCCTCAGGCACCCACGGAAGGCCGGTGGAGGAGGGCCCAGACACAGAGGGGCAGAGGGGAGCAGAAGGGCCAGAGGGCCAAAAAGAAACCCAGGTGACAGCGAGAGCCGAGGGACCAGAGGCCCATGACCACAGACAGCAGGCCGAGGAGGATGGCAGGTCACAGCGGCCCGATGCACAGGCAGGGCAGAACCCGCCGGGGGGGCAGAAAAGCAACAGTAGGGAGAAGAAATGACAAATGCCAGTCCTTGCCCCGCAAGAAATCCACGTCCTCAGGAGAAACTCTCAAGCCCATCAGTGAGGGGAAGTGGAAGAGGCAGCAGTTAAATTTACAAACTCTCACAGACTCAGGAAAGGAAGAGGAACAGGTGCGGCGGGCTGCGAGGGGAGGGGAAGGAAGGGATTTGCCTTTGGTGCCAGCAGAGGGATGAGAAGCCAGGATTCTGAAGTTCAGGTGAGCCTGAGCTCTCTGCCAGGGGCTAAGACATTGGCAATTAACACGCAAGTTACAGCTGTTCTTCTCCGTGAGGAGCACAACGGGGACTCCAATGAACAGCCCGGCATCCCTTTTTTTCTTTGGCTGGATTTGGAGGTCTCAGCTCCTCTGGCTGTGAAAAGCTAGGATTCTTTGTTTCCTCCACAGTAGCGCCCCCTTTGGCCTCCTGCGTCTGCCCTCAGAGCCCACCTCTGCAGAGAGAAGTATCAATGAGCATTTCCATCCAACTCCTGGCAGCTCCGCTGGACCTGAAGGTCAGCCGAATGCTGCATCACGTACACCACGCTCCTCCGCCCACTCCAAGCCCACTGTGGGACGGGCAGCACAGGCACTGCCTCCTGCTCACACCGAAACAGGGGGTGCTGAGTCTCGCCGGGCTCAGCACCACCTGCCCCAACGCGTTCCTTCCCAGAAAAAGGCGGACCAAGCCGAAGCACCGGCTCCTCCCATCCGTCATCTGTCCTTCGGCCATCGTCTCAACTCTCGCTTTTCTCTCGGAAAAACACTCATTCATTCCAGAACAGGCACAAATGTAAAACTGCCTGGAAGAAAAACACAGCATGGTTCCAAAACCATTTTTAACTATTCGCATACGTCCCACTTTCTGGTGTTCTCGTGGCAGATCTGCACGGGCTGGCTCTGAACAGCACGTACTGCGTCCTCTCACCTGCTGCACGGCAGAGACTGTTCCCCAGGACCGTAAGGGGACATGTAAGCAGGCCAGGATCTGATTTATATGGAAATCGCTCCTCAGTGGAATC
This sequence comes from Tonatia bakeri, assembly GCA_004024845.1. NCBI lineage: Eukaryota > Metazoa > Chordata > Mammalia > Chiroptera > Phyllostomidae > Tonatia > Tonatia bakeri. The sequence goes on from PVIA01002527.1 coordinate 68,889, forward strand.
ATTTCTTGTTCTACACAACAAAGGCAGAACCAATGAGATGGGTGCACCAAGTGTTTCTCTTTAAACCACGCCCATGCTATGTTTGACTGTCCAACGTCCACCCTCCTAACAGTTGTGCCACGGCCCCTGAAGGGGAAGCCCTGGGTGTCAGAGGCGCTGTCCACGGAAGCCCATTCCAGCAGGCCCTGCTGCAGGGCGAGCCCTGGCTGCACATCACCCACGGGGTTTCTCCAAATTCTAGCCGGGGCAAGCTGGAGACGCGATGGGCAGGGGCCTGTCTGCAGACAGACAGCAGCAGAAGCAGGCAGCAGGGTCAACACGGGCCATGTGGTCCTGCAGACTCAGAGGTGAAACTGTCCCCTTCACGGCCTGCGCCCCCCCACACCCCACCTCTGGTGGCCTGCCTACTTCACTCCTCAGTTCAGGCCCTGGCAAGGAGCCAACCCCCTTGATCATATCAGGAGTGGAGTCTGTCCCCAGAGCGCTGATCGGACCAACTACTCATGGCCAAGAAATACATCTCAGAGGCCCAGCCTCTGATGAACTGTCCACATTTCTTCAGAGCCTTTGTTTTCACTCTTGAGAGCTCGTCCAAGAGTTGCCAGGGCCTGGGCGAGCACGCGATGCCTTTGGTCCTTTAATCTTTGCTTCCCTGAGAGACAAGTACGCTTGTTACCTCATTTTATAGATGAGTCGCCAAGCCCTGGTGGAGATCTTGCCTGCGGTCACACCACCAGGAAGTGGCAGAGCTGGGACAGAGAACCAGGCAATAGAGGTCCACTTGGAACGACCACCTTTGTCCTGCAGCAGTCTCCAGGACATCCATGGTGCTGTGGCTCCGCACGCACTCGGGCACACCCCACTGCTCCACGGAGGGGTCCGGGCCTGTGGTTCCCCCTGAGTAACACAACCGGAGGCGGAGACCTTGTCTGCTCATCTAGTATATGTATTTTATTAATTTTGAAAATAACAATACACTAAGCTGACTTCTCTACTGGAAAAGTTATTGCAGTATAATTTTTCCCCCTTTACAAAGAATCTAACTCCCTTTTAAACAAAAACTAAGTCAGCCAAGGCCAGGAGCTTAAACAAGGATCATGGCCCCCCCCACAGCCCCCAGGGAAGACTCCTGAAGCCCATGGGGCCTGGGTCTGTCTGCGGGCTGCACAGGGTGTAGGTGGGCCGACGGCAGGAGACAGACAGGTGTGACAATAACATCACATCCTGCCACCATTGGCCCTTTCCGTTCCCAGGGGAAGGAGTGCTCAAAAATACAGACTAGCCCTGGCCGGTGTGGCTCAGTGGATTGCACGCTGGCCTAGGGACCAAAAGGTTACTGGTTCGATTCCCAGTCAGGGCACAAGCCTGAGCTGCAGGCCAGGTTCTCGGCTGTGGTGCATGTGAGAAGCAATTGACCGACGTTTCTCTTGCACATCAATGTTTCTCTCCCTCTCTTTCTCCTTCCTTTCCCCTCTCTCTAAAAATACGTAAATAAAATACAGATTAGGCAGGGTTTCTAGGACCACGATCAATGCCTGCCAACACCGCACTCCAATGAAGGCTTATGAGATGGAACAGGCGGAGCCCCCATCTCTGCATGAGAGGGCGGGGCCTGCACGCTAACCAACTCCTCATCCTGTCCGTCCCAGATGAAGGTCTGGTTGCACAGCTCCCACGGAAGCCCCTTTCCAGTTTGCTGAGAAAAGAAGGGGTTACATCCGTGGGAGAAAGGCGTCTCTGCTGGTCTCCACTTCCGGCCTGGAAGTGCTCTGCAACACCTAAGTCTACAGATAGGATTTCAAAGCTCTCCGGAGTTACAAAACCCCACGAGTTGGTTTAATCTTCCAAGTTCCCTCCTGCCCAGGGTGCATGTGTGAGCTGGGGGAGGGGCGAGCTGGGAGGATGAGGCAGGTTGTCCACAGCCATCTAAGCTCGGATGCTCCTTAGCTGGATGGCATTAAATCATGGGTCTTTTATGCTGCACATCATTTCAAACAAGGAACCTAAATTTTAAAAAAGATGGACTTTCAAAATAACTAACATCCTCCAAGAATAAGTAACTTTGTTATGTGGATTAATCTAAAAGTGTGCCAGATGAAAGGTAAGTGTGGCTTTATAACTGATTGCCAAGCTCAGCCACGAGGCAAAGTCAGAAGCTGAACTCACATGAACAGCTCCCTCTTCACCCCTCTTCCCTGCAAAGTAAGATTTAGGTTCTATCAATAGAGGTGGCATAAGACATTTTCACTCAAACCCCCAATGCTTCTGAAAAGCAAGTGAAACAACAGAAAAGTAAGACCCACACGAGGCACTGCAAGTCATTAACACTTTCGCACGAGGAAGTGAGACATGACGCCGACAGCCGCAGAGGCCTGGCGGCTGTGCTCACACCCCGCTGCAGCCGTTGACCAAGAAGCTACGAGGACACAGACGACTGCTGTGAGCTCGGGCCTCAGAAAGTCTGACGATCACACCGAATAAAGGTGAACAACTAAATGTACGCTAGTTGTTCCGGTGAAGGACAAACATGTAAACTGTTGTACCTAAAGACTATCCGTGGTCAGCGTTACAGTCCAAGGTGTGTTCTCCGTGGGTTTGGTGAAGCGACTGTACAGTTACAACTCTCGATGTACGACAAGCAAACTAATGTTAACACTTTGCTGTGAAATAATGAACAAAGGTTTAACATCCTTCATTTATAAAGAGTGGATGCAAATCAACATCGCAGGAGAATGTTCAACCATTCAGTGTTTTAAAAGGAAAGCATTCAACTTCTCAACCCAAAATGCAAACTAGCGGTGGCCGGTGTGGCCCAGCGGGCTGGGCACCGTACTGGAAACCAAAAGGTCACAGTTCGATTCCCAGCCCAGGCACGTGACTAGGCTGCGAGTCAGATCCCTGGTCGGGGCACGTGGGAGAGGCAACCAATCGGTGATTCTCTCTCACGTCAGTGTTTCTCTCCTTCTCTTTCTCTCTCCCTTCCCGCCTCTCTCTGAAAAAAAAAAAAGCAAACTAAAACAAAATACCATTTAAAATATCACCTATGGAACGGAGCAAGTTTGTGAGTTTTTAACTGGTCATCTTCAGACGCAGTGTTGAAAAGGAAACCCCACAGTGAAAAGGGAACGCACCCTCGACGGAGACAAGGAAAGGCCGGCACAACCGTCTCGGAAAGCAGCGTAGCTCCCTCAAAGACACAGTGTGCACACGTGCTGCACCACGCCTGTGCATGCACGCCCACAGATATACTGGCATGCTCACGCACACCCAGACACGTTCACACACATCCACACAGAACTACACTTTCAAGAATCTATCCTATGACATCATCATGGATTTGTGCAAACCGAAGAAAATTTAACTGAAAACCGCTGGCATCCCAGTGCTGGGGCCTGGGGCCTGAAGGCACAGCCAGCATGGAACAGGGGTTTGTCAAATTAATTAACATTCTCCACTCCCTTTAAGATGCTGACGGCGTTCAGGACTCTCTCAGATAACCTGCACACCTGTGCTCCAGAAAGTTCGGCAGCATACCATCCAACACTCAGTTGTGTTCTAACAGTCCATTTATGCCAGTTATACTTGTAATTAAAAGCCTGGAAAAAACTGCAAACAAACTAGAAGGTTGCGTTGGTGTCTTTAAATGTCTTTTATGTTCTCCATCCATTCTACAGAAATCAAAGCTGGAGATTACGGGTGCGGTTTATGCAAGAGACTCAAGTAAGGGGGCCCATTCCCAAGAAAGGGCTTTCGCACTTCTGCCCCAGGACTGGGGACTGGAACACACCGGTTTGGATTTAAAGTGATGTGTTAAGGTGTTCATCACCTTTAGTATTTCCTGTTTAAACTCACTTTTCCAATAACTGACCATCTACAACTTCCCAAGATGTCAAATAAACACACAGCTGCTAAAAATAACGCGGTTAATAAAATGACTGACTATGGAAATACTGACACTGTATTAAAGGGAAAAGGAAGATTAAAAATGGAACATACAGTACATTTACATCTTTGTAAAACACACCTTTATTATATACAACTAAATAAAAACCCAACAGGAATATACTGCAAAATCCCAACAATTCACATCAGATACCGGCTGGTGATATTTTTTTTTTTCCACTTTCCTGGAACTCTCTGACTCTCACACAATCAACATTACTTTTATAAACAGAAGAAGTATTACTTGACCTTTTTCAGTGCTTCAAATTTTTTACTCGTGAAAATCCTGCTAAAGGGATAATCCATGGATTGTGACAGAAAATCTGGTTGGGCTGACAGGACTGTCATTCATTCAAGACAAACTCACAGTCTCTGGTGAGGACAGACAGCGGGCACACAGAACCACGTGGGAACAACGAACGCCCCTGCCGGAGGAGCCACGAGGGCAGCACGCCTGTCCCACGTTACCCGGGCAGGGCAGAGTTGAGCTGGGGGTGGGGACGGGCAGGGGAGCTGTGGAAACGTGGGGCTCTGGGAACTGTCTGGTGTTCTGACTTACGGGCACAATCACCTTCTCAGTCACTTCCTAGCAGAGAGGTTCGCTCCGTGTCCTTTCCTCAGGCCCTTGGTGATGGGGCGTCATGGAAGGTGACACCAGAGTGCACAGTTCAAGCATGTGTGTTAGGAGGGGCGGCGTTTTAGCACTGAGGACGCACAGTGGTTTCATCCCACCAAATGAGCGTTCCTTTTCAAACTGGGTCAAGTTAGAACGGGAATTTGGTGAGCAGGGTCCTAAGTTCAAACCCCAGACCCACAGAGGAAGAGGTAAACACAACCCCTCCTCTGGAGTCTCCAAATCCGCTGTAGATCTGAACAGCACCCATGAGCTGTGCAACACCCAAAAAGCCACACCGGCCTAAAAACCAAGTCCTCACACGGCGTCAGGGCTGCAGGAGCCGCGGCCAGTCAGCAAACACGCTGATGGCTGACTCCTTCCAGGCCCGGTGACACGCAGACGCAGCATCTGCATTACTTACGGCCGATAACATGATAACGATAATCATTTGAAGCAGAAGGTGCCTGGGGATGAGTCCCACTCTAGTTCAGCCAACACCGACACCCCACATCCCAGGTAACATGCACCCGAGGTCTCGTGCCCTCAGTGAGGACCACGGGGCCGTGATACGTGCAGGACGTGTGACATGGCCGCGTGCCATCTCCGACCCGTCCTTGCTCACTCTCCCTGGAAATCCAGTTCCTTTTAGAACGTATGAAACATGCAGGCATGAGACACCAGGTGTCAATTACAAAGGAGAATTTTCTAGTTGTCCTACATTGAAAAATAATATTATTTATTAAATATGAAGAGAGAAGAGCTCTTTGAAAAGTTGAGTATGTGAGGAAAACGTCATCTAGAAGTCACGCTGCAGGTCAGGCTGAGCATCAACAGCATAGGCCAATTTCCTGTTTCGCAGCCAACTCAGAGGGTCACGATTTTACACATCAAAATCACGCAGCTGAAGCATTGATAATACGAGGGGGGAAGACCCTTTTTCTTTTGATTCTTATACCAAGTGTTTGTATAATACTTCTTTTCAAGAAAGATGTTTCAGGGCAACACTTAATTAAGCTATAACTTTCTGCCCCAGCTGGTGTGTCTCAGTGGTTGAGTACCAGCCTGCAAACCAAAGGGTTGCTGGTTCGATTCCCAGTCAAGACACATGCCTGGGTTGCAAGCCAGGTCCCCAGTAGGGGGCACATGAAAGGCAACCACACACTGAGGTTTCTCTCCCTCTCTTTTTCCCTCCCTTCCCCTCTCTAAAACTAAATAAATAATAAATAAGTAAATTTATTTTAAAAAGAAAAAGCTCTTTCTCCTTTTTAATGCCATCCCAGAGTTCTTCATTTTCATTCTACATAGAAAAAAAATTAATTCTGAAACATGAAAAGCCTGGGACATAAACAAGCACACCATCATCTATTTCTCCTCTATTTAAACCTAAGTGACGTGGGCTACATTTACTACCCTCTTAATCTCAAACGTGAAGTTTCTCTGTGAGGGCAGGCAAAAGAAAAGGCTGCACTTAATGTACAAATCCGTGTGTGTTCCCAGAACTCGCTTCATCAAAGACTGGAGGAAACAGCAGGTTATTGCCATACCAGGGTTGTTTCTTCAGCCCTGAATTTCATCATTGAGGTCTAGGTCTGTAAAATGATACTCAGGACGTGTATTTTTAGATAAGCTCATTAGTCTCCTATTGGTATTAAACCAGGCCTCATTATAGCATCCCTCAAAAGCTTATTAGGGTGCATTTTTCTTTGGTCTCCAGCTCTCAAGAATACATTGTAGGAATCTTTCCAGAACACAAGCGAGCTCACAGGGCAGCTTTCAAAACTGAGGCCCAGGAGCTCCAAATAAAAGCTTGCACAGCCACCCTCTCTGCCAGGAGCTGTCCCAGCACTGTCCCCACCCCAAGATCATGTTGGGATTTGAGGTTATCTTTCTCCCCCAGGACACCCTCAGGCCAAACGCGCAGGGCGGGTGGCCCCAGGTCTGGGTCGGGACTCAATGGCCACACCAGCCTGTCCCTCTGCTCTCACACCTGAAGTGTGGAGAGGCAGGGCCCAAGAACACCCACCACAGTCTGAACCAGCCACTCGACACCTCTGGCAAGAGCACCCCTGTACTTTTAATAATCAACTATCTAGCTCCTTGTTCTTTACAAACCTTCACAATGCTGGGCAAGGACAAGAACACGACCTTCCCAGTGGTCAACGCTGTGCTCCCCCATCCGCTTCCTGGGCCATGAGGAACTTCTGAGGCTGCAGCTGGAGACACAGGTTTTGCCTGTGGCCCTGAGAATGTACTTGAACCTCTTGGGGCCACACTCCCCCACCCACCACTCCATTTCAGCTCCAGTTCTAAAAGAACTACGGCTGCCAGGCAGGTCCTGTATCTCATACCTACAGTCTTCCAAACGCTAACAGCACCAAACCGCTCATGGAGAGCTACAGATTGGGAAAAGGTGGTGGGAAAGGGGGCAGCCAGGCAAGGACACGGGTGCACGCACAAACACACACACGGGTGTGTACATGTGAACACTGTCGTCAGATGCCTTTCACTTTCTACTTCACACAATTATGGCCTTTAATAAGATCTAATGATTATAATGTTTATATTTCCTTTAAAGTTTACTTTTCCCTTAGAAGCCCTCCTCAGTGCTAAAGTGTGATTGCATTCTCAACAAGGCAAACCTTCCCAAACATGACCTGTGTCCACAGGACCTGTGGTTGGCACAAAATGCAATTTACAGATACCTAGTTTTATCAGTCAGTAAACAAAGAACGACTTCACCGAGGAGGGTGCCAAGACCGCCCGATGGAGGGGGCAGACCCACAGCTGCAGGAACACTGATGCAGGCAGTGCCGGGGCAGTGACTGACAGGCATGCTGCCGCGCCCTTCGACCTCCCTAGAGTCTCTCTACAAGAATTGTGAGAAAACATTCCAGGATTCACATCTAAGAATGGCCCCTGAGCTTCAGACGTAAGAACACCCGCATGGGAACAGCCTGCATGCGGCCAGTGAATCCACACACAGTCGTACACATGCAAGAGCCCCCAGATCCCATGAGGGCAATGACGGAAGAGCCTGGGAAGTTAAATGACCGAATCGGTAGCTCTCTTCCAGGCAGCACTGACCCCCACCAGGACGTGGGCAAATACAAGGAGGAGTGGCCTTGCAGGCCTCTTGGGCCTGAGGGAGAGACCACTGTCACTATGTAGGCCAGTCCCCTCGGCAAGGGAATTTTTGCCCCCAATATCAATAGCAACCATTAATTCTCTTACATTAAATTTCTGGAACTAACCCCCAAAACTGTTGGTAGCGGTCACTTTGAGAGTGACCACGCTGGGGGCCTTTACAACTTCCACTCTGTGCTTCCGTGCCTGCTCTGCTTCCGTCTCCTCCACGCCAGGTACAAACAGTGAATTTGAACTTTTACCATCTATGCTCTTCACCTCAAGCATATATCGACTTAATTAAAACAAATCAATGTTGAAGGCAAAAGCGAAGGCTCCGATGGCCTACGGCCCACTCCCATCTGCGCCGCCCAGGCCCAGCCAGCTGGCTTCCCGAGGACAGGCGGCAGCGGGCAGCTGAGTCCGAGAGCAGCCCGGGTTCCACCTTCTCTCCACACCTGCCCAGGTGCTGGCTCCCTTTCTCCGTCTGACAGAGTGAAACCAGACAAGCAGGAGGACAGACAGGAAGTCACCCTGAGGACGCCTCGGGCAGCCCACTCACTCCTGCCCTTTTGTACACACATTCTAGCACAACTCCAGCTGAAGAGACACACTTTTGAAATGAAATGTTAACTACTAATCACCAAGGAATCAGGCTTATTTTCATATAGTGCTAGAAAATGTGGGGTTTTTCTAAACGAAGGCATTAGTGATTTGTCTAGATATCTTTTTAAAAAAATACACAAACATTTCATTGTGTTCTAGAAACAGAAGCCAGAAGGTTCACAGGTGGTGCCGGAGCATGTGCACGGGAGCCCCAGTCCCGCACTCCTCCCCGACCTCCACACACCGCACGGCTCCCCTCTGCGCCCCCTGATCGCGGTGACAAGGGCACTGCCTCCCTGAGGCCCACTCCTCGTGGGCTGTACCACGAGAACTGCAAGCGTCACGAGAAGCTCACTGCTGGGCACGGGCACTCAACAAAGAGCAACCACGGGTGTGTGAACACGGGAGCTGGGTTATCATTACTTCAGGCGCTCCTGCCTGCACCCCATGCCCCAAGAACTGAGGTGGATGGAAGGCACACAGGAACCAGTGGGCCTGGCTTGTGCAAAATTCCAGTCTGAGATGCTTCCACAACAGGATAAGTGAAGAGCCCCATGTCTTTCCAGAAGATGGATGACAGGGACCCCTTAGACCAAAGACATGGCAGCAGGTTAGCCTGTAGCAGGGGTCTGTGCCCAGCAGCCCTAGTGCAGTCCGGCCCACCTGCCAGGAGGAGAATCACTGCTGCCCCCTGACCTGTTGCCCCACCCAGGACGTCCAGCCCAGCCCACTTCCCCTCTCCCTCAACGGTGGCTCCTGCCCTTTAAAACCAACCCATACCTACCACCCCTTCACCCCCAGGCAACGGGCTTGCCCCTGTCCAGTCATTTCCCTGGCTACACACCCTTGAAACCTGCTGGTCACTCTGGACCTTGACTAGAGGTAAGAAGCTGCCACACCACTCCCCTCATCCTCCTCACCAAAACCTGCCAGACTGATACCTCATTGGTCCCCTAAGTCTGTCTTCCACTGGACCCCCAAGACCTTGCTCCAGCCCTCTCCAGTGTCCCTGGGCCCCAACAGCCTCCCACAAAGCCTCCAGAGCTCTGCAAAGTTGGGGTCCCAGCCCACCCCCTTCCACCCGGGCAGCTCGGCTCCCACCTGCGCTCATGAGCTCTGACCTCACACCTAAGAAAAACTGAAGCCCTGCTGCTTACATCAACGACTCCTACTTTGCCTCCAGCACTGGCTGCCAAGGTCATCTTTCCAAACTCAAATACCATTCCCCTACTTAAAGAAATAAGGTAACCAGAGAAAAGGCCAAGTAAAGTAAATGCCCTACCTTGGCCACAATCTCATTTCCAGCCTGGCCCACCAGCCCTGGGGACGCCTGGTTCCAGTCCCTCCTGACACTAGCCAGCTCTCAGGACAGGGAAGGCCACTTCGCCTCTGCTTCCCCTCACGCGGTTTCTCAACCTGGACCCCTGACCCCATCCCATCACAGCGCCCTCGAACCAACCCCGGCTCCCAGGGAACCGCCCCACCACCCGGCCTCCAGCGCCCCTCAGCTGCCCTGCACTTTGCCGGGGGGGGGGGCTTCTCCAGAAGTGAATGTCAGAGAAGGTTGTTTCTGTGTCCATCTCCTCGCAACCAGAGGGCAGGGACCGCGCCTGTCTCTTTCCGTCCCCCAGAGGCCAACCGGGAATCAGAGACAGCCTCTCCAACAAGGAGTATCCCCCCTCCTCTAATCGGTTAATAAAAAAAAGGGCAAATAAACTCGGTCCTGAAACACACGACTGCACTCTGACAGAGGCACTGGGGTGGGTCCAGCAGTAGCCTCTTAAAGATGCCTAATTAATCTGTTACCAAGCACATACCAACCTATCTTGCCTCTTTGGGGAATTCACTGACAAATGCAATTAGAGATGATAAAAATCAACCTAACATGATATACAGATTACAACTTGAACTTAAAACGCACCACACAGGATGCAACGGTGTGTTCATACACACTCTCCACCCAACCAAACCCAGCACTCGAGCACAGGAGCCAAGTGTGGGTGTGCGCCCAACGGCCGGCGAGGGCGTGGGGCGCTCTCGGTCCGACTTCTTCGGGACTGTTGAAACCTCTGAAATGATGAAAGTGCCTAACGATTAAAATGCACAGTGCCTATTACTCGGTTCCCTAGACACGGGCGCATTTTTACTCCCTCCAGTTGTTTCAGGTAGAGGCCGTTTATCTGAGGAGCACCTCCAACTGCGTATGATAAGTTAGTAAAAAAACAGCCTCTTCTCAGTAATGTGTAAAAAACAACGCATTCTGAGAAACACTAAGGGATAGAACTGGGCTTTCAGTGACTTTCCCCGATGTTACAAAGTGCAGTAAGAACTACATAACCAATAAAATCAATGATTTTAGACCTAAAGCCTATTTCTTGGAACAAGTTAAAAAAATCTTTCACTATATTCTATTATTTCACGACAAATACAAAGCAAACTAAAGTAGGGGTTTTTTATGACATTTCATTAATCACCAAGTTTCATTTTTCTGAGAAAAAAAGTGGCCCAAACAAGTGCTGAGCACTTGGCCGATCAAAGCTGAGTTCACTTCCGACAGTCTCCACCAGACAGGTGCCGGGAATCATTCTGCACACCACCAGCCGCCCCGGGCCCGGCCCTCCATCTCACTGCGCTCAGGGCGCCCTCAACAAAGACATTCTACTTGTGAGTTAACGCAGTCTGAGGAGATGAAGAAAAAGTCACTGCTGTCATTTAAGCTTCATGCAACACCTGCCGCTAGCGGTCAAGTCTGCCAGAACCAGGTGTATCAGCAAATCACGCACGTCTCTCTAAAGGCTATTAGATTACTTTCGTCTTTTTCATCTTTATACTGTGTTGCTCGCTTTAAAAGTCTGGTAGTGAACAGCGCTACAGTTTCTGTTATCATTCTAAAATAAAGTGGGGCAACGACCAAGAATGTAGTGTTAGGCAAACATCTGTCTGTAAAACCAAGCAAATATACTTACATCTTTTGCCATGTTACCAGATCCGTGAAATCAAGGCTATAAATGTTCACCCTCCAGAGAAGAAAAATGATTTTTTTCTGGTAAGAGGGAAGGAAAAACAAGACATAAGTAAGAATGAAAAAGGAAGTTAATAAAATATCAATACTTCCCCAGTACCATCACCATCCTCACTGCCCCTCCAGGTAGCAGGTACTTTCCTTTCTAAATCCACACTCCATCCCCAAAGTGCAGCTGACAAATAAAACCCCGCACCAGGGATTTTAAAAGTCATGTCAAAGAATGGAAATGCATCCAACACTAGGATGCCCAGATCCCTCAGTGCATACCGCCATCCTCCCCGACGCCCACACAAAGGCTCGGCACCCGATCAGGCCTGGCACCCAGCCTGCGTCCGCGCACCCAGGGCGCAGCTGGGGACCCCTGGCCATCGCCTGGGGGAAGCCCCGCTGTCCCTGCGCAAAAGCGCACCCCGAAGAGTGTCCGGGTCCCGCTGACTCGCTCTGTTCGCCCACTCAGCCAGCCGGTAACTCTGACAGGTGGGCTTCCGGGGTCCGGCCTCCAGCCTGTCACTAGGCCGCGGCCGCCTCGCCGCGAGCGCCTCCCGCGCGCCGGAACCGGCAGTCAGGCAGGCCAAGTCGGGATCAGCGCCGCCCCCATGCACCCCGGACCCCTGGACCCCGTGCGCTCGGGCCGACACCGATCGCCGCCGGTGCAGACGACGGAGCTGCTGCTCCACTGGAAGGCCACCTGCAGGCCCCTCCAGGGACCCGGGACCCCCGACTCCAAGGCCAGGTCACCTGGGAACCTCCGTCGGCGGTGCCCAGAACCGGGAGCGGGAGGCAGAGATACAGGAGAGGAGCGCACACGCGGCGGGTAAGGGGGACTGGGGATGGCTGGAAGCCCCGCGTGTCCGCGCCCCACCCGGGACCCCGGCCCTCGCCGGCCCCCTGCCCGCCGCACCTGGCTGGCAGTCACGCGCGGACACGAGGGGATGGACACGAGGGCGCAGACGCGGACACGCGGGCTCGGACACGAGGGCGCGGACACGCGGGCGGTCCCGGCGCGCACTCCGGCCCGGGGTCCTGCCCTGCAAGGCGCCGGGCGCGGGGCTCACCCTGCCGAGCGGGCGTTGGGCGGCGTGACGTGCGTGGCGCGGTGACGTGGGCGGACCCGGCTCCCGCAGCGCGCCTGCGCGCGTTTTCGCGCCTTCGGCTCCGTCCTCCTCCTCCTCCCGCCGAGCAGCCCGCGCTTGGCTCCAAAGGGGAGCTTGGGCTGCGCGTGCGCGCACGCCCAGCGGGGTATGGAGACCCGCGGACTGGCGTCGGCCTGCAAAGTTGCGTGCGCGCTTGAGGAAGAGAAGCCATTGGGGGTGTGCACATGCGCGCACCCAGAGTCCCTGAGCATGCGGTGTGTGCCCCTGTGCGCACACGGAGGATGGGAGCCCAGGGTGTGTGTGCATTTGTGCGCACCGGGCCGGTGTGTGTGTGTGTGTGTGTGTGTGTGTGTGTACGTACTTAGGCGTACGTGGGAAATGGGTCGGAGTGTGTGTGCACAAGTAGGAGAGGAGCCATGGTTGTGTGTGCACATGAGCTTGCAAAAAGGAGAGGGGCAAGGTGTGTGTACCTGTCAGTGTGCACACACAGATGAGAGTGGGACCCCTCTGTAGGCATGTTCACATTGGTGTATTTGCAGGAGTGTGTGCATTCAGGCAGGAGAAGGGCTGATTTTGTGGGCACAGGTGTTTATGTGTACACACAGAACAAGAGGGCTGGCGTATGCACCTGCAGGTGTGCGCACATGGAGGAACAAAGGAGGCTGGGTGTGTGAACACATGGAGAAGAAGAGGTCAGATGTGTGCATGCAGAAGTGTATTTGTACTCAAGGATAAAGGCAGGCTGGGATGGGCGCATGGGCATGTTTGGTTGGGTTCCTGTGTATGTGCACAAGAAGAACAGGAGGGTGCACATGAGTGTGCAGGTGCACAGACGCGACTGGGTGTGTGCATATGCAGCATGGAAAGCCCTGGCCACTCAGTACTCTTCTATCCCTGCCTGGCCCTCAACCTCCACACCCATGCACAGGTTTTGCAGAGGTTCCACATGTCCTCTCTGCAGAAGGTTGCTCTGGAGGGAAACCAGGCAGCCAGTTTACCCCTTATGTGTGTAATTGGTGGGCTGTGAGGCCAGCAACTTCTGCCCCCTGCAACCTACCACCACCAGGGACAGGGCATTGGACCCCAGGGAGACTGGAGACCCAGCTGAGAGCCAGCGGGACCTGGGAGTCCAAAGTTCAAGACCGCATCGGGTGTGTGTGCCATGAGCTCAGGTATAATTAAAACCTCAGAGGACTTAAGCACAGAGCAAAGGCCTCTTTGCACTATATGGGCAACATGTCACTACATTACGGCTCACCTCGCATGGTTTCACAATTTAACCATTTTTGTGCTGATCACACCCACTCCTGCTTCTCTACTAATGCACCACTTAAACTTTCAAACACTTAATTAGCAGTGGTTTCTTGAAGACAGCAAAAATCTTCCCATTCTGCTGATTAGTACACAGTGGACACAGAGAAACATGGGTGGTAGGGTGGTAGAGGTGAATAAAAGCTTACAGAGAGAGTCCTACACATCTCACAGGCAGAACACCTTGTCTCTCTGCTGGTGAAATGTATACAGCTCTTCACCCATTGCCAGGTCCCCATGAGAGCTGAACCTGCATTCCTCCGTTTTGTTCCTCAAGTGGTCATATGCTCCTAGTTCCATTTTTCTTTCACAGAAATTCTTTATTTTTTACTGTATTTGAATATTCACCCCCAGATAGCAGCCAGAAAGCCCCCTTCCAGCCCTTAGACCCAAAGGTGCAGGGCAGCAAGCTGGGGGCTCAGAGGTGGGAATAAATGGAAAGTCAGAGGGGGACTGAAACCAGAACCCAGGCGTGTGCCCTGATCAGGAATCAACCAGATGACCTTTGGCTCTGCAGGGCAACGTCCAACCAACTGAGCCACGCCAGTCAGGGCTTTCTAAAATACTTGATTGAAGATCCACATACTTTTGGTCACTGCCTTGCCTTGAAATCTCTAGACTGGATTGCAAAAATGCAGATTTCTTGATGAATAGTTGTCCCCAAACTCTGTAGTCATCTAATCTGTCCATCTCCACTGTGTATTTGGGGACAGGTTGTTCAGGAAGCATGACTTACTGATGCTTTCATCTGGCTGTTGATTGATTCACTTCCCATTTGTTGGCACTTGGCCCTGTGTTATTGTCTAGGATGCCACGTGTTTTATTAGAAGAACGTGATCATTGGCTCTTTCCCAGGAAAGGTCCTCGTCTCCTAAGAGCTCCCTCTTTGTGTGTCTGCTCTGTCTAGTCTCAGAGCTGATCCAAATCCCTACTCCCAAGCCCCACTAAACTGTCCTTTAAAAAGAGAAAAATTTCCTAATCCCTTGAAAATGTTTATTCTAAATCTATTTGTTAACTGTCCAATTTGCCTTTGATTCCCTCCTCATTAACATTGGTCTCTTCTCCAGCCATTTCCTGCTTTTCACCTTCTTGGGTCACCGCGGCTACGATGACATCAAGAGGTAGGGAGATGGGCAGGGGGACAAGGGCTCATGGAACTCACAGGAGGGGAGGAATGTTCCTGGATGTGGACGGGTGACATTTTCTCCTTCTTTAGTAAAATGTAAATAAAGGCATCTTTAGAAAATTTTCTGTGTATCATAAAATATAAGCAAATCTGTACTTGCGTACCTCAAGATAAATCCACTGGTCCTGTTCCCCATAAAGATAACTTCTTCTGCCCTGGCCAGTGTGGCTCAGTTGGGTGGCGCATCTTCCCATGGCTGAGAAGTTACAGGTCTGATTCCCAGTCAGGGCACGTACCTGGGTTTCGGATCGGATCCCCGGTCTGGGTGCAACAGATCGCTGTTTCTCTCTCTCCCTTCTCTCTCTCTAAAAGTAATGAAGAAAATGTTCTCAGGCGAGTATTAATAGCATACATATTACTGTTTCTAGGCCCGTCTACTGGCAAACTCTATAGACCCCACCCCACCACCTAGACCCAGGAAGACATCATTATTTCTTTCTTACTCTTCTTACATCATGAGTCCTTTTGAAAATTTCTGGTCACATCCAAAGTCTTCCTCTTGGGAGAATGGTCAGTCCTTGACCCTCTTGCATTATTATGCTCTTAATATTATGTATTAAAGGCTTACTCAATCTTTAATAGGCAGACACCACCATCCTTTGAATAGTACCTCTTGGGCCCAACAAATTCTATCTGACAGCATCCAATTTACTCAACATTTCCTTTACAAGCCTCATTTACTACTTTAACTTCTTGTTTGCTTTTATCTGAAATGCTCTCCAACGTTTGCAAGGAAAGAAATCGCTTTCATTCCTTTGCCATTTAACTCCGAAGTTCTTCTAAAGTATTCTTTCCATGTGATTTTGCATTGTTCTGGCTAAACTAATACCGAGATTATTTTCTGTGGAATCTTACAAGGCAAGGATCAAAGATCCCTGTTTTCCTTGTATCATTTCCTTCCTCAGCTGAGTCCATTAGTCATCAGCCAGAATGAAAAGCGGAACCAGGAGCCCACAGCACAAGTGTGAGAAACTTGACTTTATGTACAACTGACTGCCTTTGGTCCCTCCTCTGCTACCTGTTCAGTTATTTTATAGATTCAGTAAAACACCTTCGAGCTCACCTGAAGCTGAGATGAAGGAAAGTCAAATGACTTTGGGTAAGTAATCTCAGCCTCTCTGATGTTCAAATTCCTTTAGCCTTTTTGTCTTGAGAAATAAACAGATTTAAAAAAAAAACAGTTCTTTGACAAGAAGATAAATCACAATTTCAAAAGTTTTATCTTCCCTGCATTCTTTCCCCACAAAACATTTCTGAGCTCCAAATGCATGCCGGATAGTAAGGAGACAAGACTCTGCTCATCACTGGGACAGGGAATGATGGAGACACCTGAACAGGAACAATTATTTTCCCCTGCAGGCAGAGGAACTTACTTCTCACAGTTCTGGAGACTGGAAGTTCAAGAACGGGTCAGGTTCCGACAAGGGCCCTCTTCCAGACTTGCAGATGGCTGGCTTCTCATTTTATCCTCACATGGCAGGGCGAGCAAACTAGTTCTTTAGCCTCTTTTTTTAATTTATTGATTGATTTTTATTTATTAATTGATCTTAGAGGGAGAGGAAGGAGAGAGAGAAAAAAATCGATTTGTTGTTCCACTTATTGATGCATTCATTGGTTAATTCTACATGTGTCCTGACCAGGGTTCACACGTGCACCCTTGGCGTATTGGGACAATGCTCTAACCGACTCCGGAAGCTCCCAGCCAGGGCTCTCTGGTCTCTTATACCGGCAGTAAGCCCATTCACAGGACTCCACCCTTATGGCCCAATTACCTCCAAATG
This sequence comes from Tonatia bakeri, assembly GCA_004024845.1. Lineage (NCBI taxonomy): Eukaryota > Metazoa > Chordata > Mammalia > Chiroptera > Phyllostomidae > Tonatia > Tonatia bakeri. The sequence goes on from PVIA01002527.1 coordinate 85,573, forward strand.
CCACTTGTGGGAGAGGAAAAATAATTTTCGCTCTGAATTCTTGGCTAGGGTCCCTGTAACAAAAGACAGATTAACCAGAGAAAAACAGAGGTTTAACAAGTGTGCCTCATGTATGCATGGGAGATGCCCAGGGAAAAATGAGTAATTCTCAGAGGTGGCTTTTAAGTATCACCTTCAGCTAACAAGGAAAGAACATGTGGGGGAGACCAATTATGGGGAGGTGACCGAGAAAAGTAGGCGAACAAGAGTAAGGTTTGTTATGCAGATCTGAGTCCCTGCCTTTCCATGGACAAAGGTTTCTGGGTTTAGTCATCCATCCCCTCCTGGTGCAGAGAGGGAGACACCCTGATGAATGGAGATTTCCTTTATAAAGGTAAATTTCCTTTACAAAAGGGTAACTTCAACTCTGTTTCCAGAGCCTCTCCTGCCTCTCGAAATAACTGTGTGCCAAAGAGGCACATTCTGGGGTGGCGTGTTCTGCCATGCTTCACACCACATTGGGGACTAGGTTTCAATACACGGCTTTTGAGGGGTTTGCAAACGTTCAGGCCATAACAGTCCCACTGGCCTAACCAGGGATGCCAGAAATGTAGTCATTATTCGGGGCCCTATAGGTACCTAACCATTTGGAGTTCTATAAAAAAAGGGGCAGAGAGCAGATACTGGGGAACAGTTAGCACTTTGTTCTAAATGATAAAGAGAGCTTTGTGTTTCAGGGAAATAAGCCCCACGGAGTAGGGAGAAGAGACTGAAGAAGGGCATTATCTGAGACAGGGCATCAGTGAGAAGGTGAGGAGTTGGGAGACCTGGTGCAAGCTACAGGGATTGACCCTGGCTAGCATGCACTAAGAAGGGGCCACGGCCTCAGAGTTGGTTGAGGTCCGGGCCCAGAAACAGTACCAGCAAGCGCTGAGGAAGCCAGGCTGCCCAATGGCAAGCTGGCTGGGGCAGCAGCACTAAAGCACAGACGGAGGCTGGAAAAGTTCTAAATGGGGCTGGACTGGATTTACTCTTCCAGAGTCATGTGCGAGCCAGGCTCAGGGGGTGGGTTTCCTCCTGTTCTCTAGCTTCTGGTGGTGGTAGCTTTTGGTCTTCCAGGGTGGAACGTGGCACCTACCTCCTACCAATATTTAATGAGGGCAGATTTCCTAAATAATGGGAGTTGCTTCAGATACCAACAGCTTCCAAAATGCAAGTTTTCACTTGCATTTACAGAGAACTTCACTAGGAGATCTAAGGGTCTGTAAGGTATAGTGATGGGGAAGAGCAGGGGCCATACCCACGAGCCCAGATCCACAGGAGTTGGAATGGATGGTCCTGAGCTAGGACAAGGAAGAGTTGGGTGTGGGCAGGCTGAGCAGCTGGGGCAGAGAGGATAGACAGGAGAGGGGTAGTTTGGGGGAAGCAGTCCTGACCGTTGGGTTCAAGGTTGGGGAAGAATATGAAAGGGAGACATCAACAGACTGTTTAAAGTGCAAGACTGATGCTCAGACCAGCTCAGGGTTAAAGATGCACCTGTGGCCTTGGCAGCACGCAGATGCTGGGATGCTCTGGAAGTGGGAGTCACAGGAGAGAGCACAGAGAGAAAGGGTGAAGACTGAAGATGACTCCACGTCTCAGTGCTAACTTAGTTCTAAGAGGAAGACAGAGAATGCATTCCCAAGGAAGAACATTGTAATATGATTCTGGTTGCTGGCCCATCCCTTCCATTGCCTGTATGGCACTGCCCTTACCTGCACCCTGTCCCTGACCTCCAGAGACTGCATCCCTCTCCCACACTGTCCATTAGATTCAGCTAGTCAGAGTCACCAGAAGGAGAGAGACAGGAGAAGGGAGAGGCTGGGGTATATTACCCTCTTCCTACCTGGCCTCAGTTGGACAATGGCTGCATCTCTCTCCATCCATAACCCCTGTGAGCCCTGCCCCCTTCTACAACTCTAACTTGCCTTAGGTCTCTAAGCCGTGCTTCCTGCCTATGCCCCCTGCCCTTCCTCCACCTCCCCTCACCCCCATCCAGGTTTGGGGTAAGTAAACACTTCCTGGGGGCACCCTCCTACTGGAGTCATTAACCCTGGCCACACCTCTACACTATAGCCCCCACCAATCTCTATCTACAGAGCCTTTTAAAAAATATATTTTATTTATTTATTTTTAGAGAGAGGGGAAGGGAAGAAGAAAGAGAAGGAGAGAAACATCAATGTGTGGTTGCTTCTCATGCACCCCCTATTGGGGACTTGGCCCTCGACCCAGGCATGTGCCCTGACTGGGAGTTGAACTAGTGACCCTTTGGTTCACAGGCTGGCGCTCAATCCACTGAGAGCCACACCAGCCAGAGCTATTCACAAAGCTTTTGACCATCATCTATTCTACCAGAACAATGGCTGATTCAAACTCTAAACATGAAAAGTGGTCGCTAATGACATGGATCACTGATTTACAGAACGAAGAAAGAATATGTTTCAAATAAGAGTGAGCAATCAATATAGTGTCAAATATGTTATAAGGATCAAGGTGAATGAAAGGGGAAGACAGGTAATTCAGTTTGGCAATGAGATCATTGCTGACATTTAGAAGAGCAGATCCAGGAGCACAGAGGGGCAGAGAGCCTGAAGGAGGCCCTGGGGGACGAGGCACGAAAGGAGAGGCAGGTCTGACAGGAAAGGGGTAGTGTTCTGGAGCTTCAGGAAAATGTGTGCAGGTGAAGGGTTTGGGGGATGTGAAGAACCTGGGTGATGCATACACCAGCTTGTTCGGGTCCACAGTGTTGTGGATGAGACGAGACAAATTCACAGGGACACCACGGCCACTCTCTCAAGGGGAGAGCGCCTGAACCCTTGCCTTGACAAGGTTTTATTGCTTTTCTGGGCACATTACCTTGCCAGATGGTCCTCATTTACTATGCACAGATTTGCTTTAGGTGGTTACCTTTTACAGAAAACAAAGGAAAGGATGCCACTAATCACATCACAGAAGAAGGATATTTGCAAATGCAAAGGGAAAAGTGGTTGAACTGGTTACACTTGTCCTTGGAAGGTTTAGCATAGATTTTAGGAAGTTACTTTAAAGAAATGCAGTAAATGTTTGCTGCCTCAATCCAGGGTGAGGGAGTTTTAGCTAAAAGCAAACCTCAAAGCAGCTTAAGTAAAATGCAGGCCTGGTTCCCCACAAGAAAACCTATCTGTGGGTGTGGGTCCTGTGCACCAGACTTCACTTTCCACTGGCCTTTTTGAGTGGGAGCTGGACCCATGCCATGCAGAACGGCCTCCTATACCTGGGTGTTTTGTAAGCTGATAAGAAGTCACTAAAGAGAAAGATATGGAAGAAGAAACAGAGAAGGCATGACTGATGGGACTAGGACATAGGGGAGACAGAGGGAGACAGGATGAAAAGGGCAAAACTGAGAAAGTCTGAAAAAGAGACATGTTTTGTGATGTCAGAGGGAATTATAAGGGCAAGTCTAATTGTGTTTTCTTTCACATAACCTATGAAATTTCTCTAAAATTGCCATGTACACCACTGTACACAAACTTCTCATTCTTTCTCTTCTCTCTACACTCTAAACCCTGCAACACCACAGATGCTTTCTTCCTCTCCAAATCTAGGTTTGCCATTCTATGACTAGAGTACAGATTCCTTTGGGGGAAACCATTTAAAATCTTGGTTTCATGGACACCCTCATATGCCATTGGCGTCAGTACTAATGAGCACAACTATTCAGTAAGGCAATTGGGCAATCTAATTAATCCTTAAAATTCCATTTGATACAACTGATCATAAGCTCATGACTCTTCTGCCAAACCAGCTGCTCCCCCTGGTATCCTCCAGCTCAGGAAGATAACTATGTTCACCCAGTTATTGATACTAGAAATGAGATAAAAGTCAAATCCCTCACTTGTCCTCACAAACTAAAACCAATCAAATATCTTGAATTCCTCTACCTCGCCCCATCTCCTTTGCCATCACCCTGGCCAACCTACCATCCCCTTCATCGAGAGCGGTGAAAATCATTTCTATCTCTTCTCTCTTCTTCCAATCCTGTCCCACTCTAATATCTCCTATACCCAGCAGCCAGCGTGATGTTTTAAAAATGGAAATTAGATCATACTACCTCCTGCTTAAAATTCTTCCATGCACTGACCCACTTCTGGGTTGAAATAGACTCCAAGACACGTTCTTTAATGCATTGCTATCTCACAAAGTGTCGGCAGTGTTTCCAGGGACCTAATTCTGGGGAATGTTCCATGTACACTTGAGAAAAATGTGTATTCAGCCAATGGGGGTTGGAGTTAGGTTCAGTTTGTCTATAATGTGCAAGCCCTTTGTATTCTTGTTGACCTTCTGCCTAATGTTTTATCCTCCACTTAAAGTGGGATATTGGACTTCCAGCCAAGATGGAGGCATAGGTAGTCGCACTGTGCCTCTCGCGCAACCAAAACTAAGGACAACAAAAATTGAGAAACAAGAAACAACCAGAACAGAGAGAAATGAACCGAAGGGAAGTCTGACTACCGTACATCCAGACAGGTAAGGAGGGGCGGAGTCGCCGGCCTACGGAGAGGGGTCGAGGGGTCCCGGCAGGAAAGAGCGGTGGCTGGCAGACGTGGGCGAGCAGGGCACAGACGGCAGTTGGCGGACCCCAGAAGCGCAGGGGCAGCTGACGGACTGGTATCAGGCCGGTGGCAGACCCTGGGCTCGGGAGGCAACGAGCAGACCCAGTGAGGGGCAAGGGAGCTGGCTGGCTGCAGCCACACATTCGCCGCAGACAAACTAGGCGAAAACGGGCAGCGACACAGACCGCGCAACCCAAGGCCCCAGCGCTGGGAAACAAAGCCTAAGAGCACCGACTGAAAACACCTGTGGGAGCTGAGGCCAGGAGATTCTCTGAGCCTCACAGGAGGCTCCTCGGGGAAACCCACAGGGTCCGAGAAAGTGCAAAGGCCCACCCACCCAGGAGCCAGCACCAGAGGGGCCCAATTTGCTTGTGGGAGGTGGCAAAGGGGACTGAAGTCCTAGAGAGAGTGGAGCAGGCACCATTGTTCCCTCTCAGACCCTGCCCCCACATACAACGTCACAACCCAGCAGCTGGGGTGCCCTGCCCTGGTGAACACCTAAGGTTCCGCTGCCCATACGTAACAGCCGCAACCAGACCAAAGGAAAATAAAAAATAAAAAAGATGGCTCAAACAGAATTGAAATCCCCAGAGCCAATTTTTTTAAGTGACCAAGAGATAGCTGACCTATCAGATGCATAATTCAAAGCACTGGTGATCAGGATGCTCACAGAATTGGTTGACTTTGGTCAGAAATTAGATGAACAAATGCAGGCAACAATAAGAGAAATGAAGGAAAATGCACAGGGAACCAATAGTGAGGGGAAGAAAACTGGGACTCAAATCAATGGAGTGGACCAGAAGAAAGAAAGGAACAACCAAACAGAAAAGAATGAAGAAACAAGAATTCAAAAAAATGAGGAGAGGCTTAGGGACCTCCAGGACATCTTTAAATGTTCCAACATCTGAATTATAGGGGTACCAGAAGGGGAAGAGGGAAAACAACAAGTGGGAAACTTATTTGAACAAATAATAAAGGAGAACTTCCCCAAACTGGCAAGGGAAATAGACTTCTAGGAAATCCAGGAAGCTCAGAGAGTCCCAAAGAGGTTGGACCCAAGAATGAACATGCCAGGGCACATCATAATTATATTAGCCAAAGTAAAAATGAAGGAGAGAATTCTAGAAGCAGTAAGAGATAAGGGGACAGTTACCTACAAAGGAGTTCCCATCAGACTGTCAGTTGATTTCTCAAAAGAGACCTTGCAGGCAAGAAGGGGCTGGAAAGAAGTATTCCAAGTCCTGAAAGGCAAGGACCTACATCCCAGATTGCTCTATCCAGCAAAGCTTTCATTTAGAATGGAAGGGCAGATAAAGTGCTTCTCAGATAAGGTCAAGTTAATGGAGTTCATCATCACCAAGTGCTTATTATATGAAATGTTAAAGGGACTTACCTAAAAAAATGAAGATTAAAAATATGAACAGTAAAAAAAGACTTCAAACTCACAGTTAGTAACAACCATACCTAAAACAAAAGCAAACAACCAGAACAGGAACAGAACCACAGAAATGGAGATCACATGGAGGGTTACCAGTGGGGGAGTGGGAGGTGGACAGAGGGGGAAAAGATATAGAGACTAAGTAGCATAGACAACAGGTAGAAAATAGACAGGGGGAGGGCAAGAATAGTATGTGAAATGTAGAAGCTAAAGAACTTATGACACATGGACATGAACTAAAGGCGGGGAATGTGGGTGGGAGGGGGTAGACAGGGTGGAAGGGAGTGAAGGGGGAAAATGGGACAACTGTAATAGCGTAATCAATAAAATTTAAAAAGGAAAGAAAAAATAAAGTGGGATATTGAAATCTCTTATATTATTGTAGAGCTGCTGATTTCTTCCTTCAATTCTGTCAGTGTTTCCTTCATTTATTTAGAAGCTCTGATGTTTAATTTAGTAAATACAGTTAACCCTTGACCAACATGGGGGTTAGAGGTGCTGATCACAAGCACAGTCAAAAATCCACATATGACTGAAGTCAACCTCCTACAGCGTATGAGGATTCCCAGCTATGGAGCCAAGCCTTGAACAATATGGGTTTGAACTGTGCAGGTCAACTGAACTTCAGTCAAGCAAAAACAAATCCATGAATGAGTGGACCTGTGCAGTGCAAAGCCATGCTGTTCAAGAATCAAATCTATTGATAGTTGTTCTGTCTTCTTGGTGAATTCACCCTTTTATTATTGTTACAAAAGACAAAAAAGGACATTATATTATCACTATATAATGTCTTTCTTTGCCTCTTGTAACACTTTTTTTTTTTTTTACTTAAAGTCTTCTATTCTTGTCTGATATTAGTATAACCACTTTCTTTTCTTTCGGTTAACAACTACATGTAAAATCTATTTCCATTCTTTTACTTGCAACTTGTGTGTGTCCTCAGATCAAGGGTGAGTCTTCTCTAGATAGCGTATAGTTGGATCCTGCTTTTTATCCATTCTGCCAATCTATGTCTTTTGATAGGGAGTTTAATCCATTTACATATTTATACGTTATTTTCTCAATAACATTTGTCTTTCAAAGCATGTAGGAAATGAAAAGTGGAGTTACAAACCAAAAAAAAATCACTGTGTTTACACTGACACGTCACCATTACCCAAAGCCTATAGTTGACTTTGGAGTTCACTCTCGGTGTGGCATGTTCTGTGGTTTTGACAGATGTAAAGGGCATGTATCCACCACTGTAGCACCATACAGAACAGTTTCACACCCTAAAAATCCCCAGTACTCCACCTCTTCATCCTCCCTTCCCACTGACTTCTAGCAACCACTGATCTTTTTACGGTCTTCACAGTTTTGCCTTTTCTAGAATGTCATACACTTGGAACCATACAGTATGTAGTTTTTTTCATTTAAGTTTGCATTTAAGTCCCACATCTTTTCATGGCTTGATAGCTAATTTCTTTTTAACAATGAGTAACATTCAATTGTCTAGAGGTACAGAGTTCATTTATCCATTTATGTACTGAAGGACATTTTAGTTGCTTCCAAGTTTTGACATTTACAAACAAAATTGCTATAAACATCCATGTGCTGGTTTTTATGTGGACATAACTTTTCAACTCACTTGTGTAACTATCGAGGGGCATGATCACTGGGTTGTGTGGTAAGAGCACGTTTAGTTTTATCAGCTACCCCCAAACAGCCTCCTGAAGCGGCTGTGCCATTCCCACCAGCAGTAAATGAGAGTTCATCCCATTGGTCCCCAGCTTCACCAGCACTTGTGTTGTCAGAATTTTGGATTTCCACCGTTGTAATAGGAGTTTGGTAGTATCATTATTGTTTTAATTTCAATTCCTATGTGGCATCTGATGTGGAGCGTCTGTTCATGTGCTTATTTGTTATCTGTATATCTTCTTTGGCGAGGCATTTGTACAGTTCTTTTGCCCATTTTTAAATTGGGCTGTTGTCTATTCTTGTCAAGTTTTAAAATTCTTTGCATATTTTATATGATAATCCTTTATCAGATATGTCTTTTACAAATATTTCTCCCAGGGTTTGCTTTGTCTTCGGATCCTCTCAACAGTGTCTTTCACAGAGCAGTTTTTAATTCAGTAAGTCTAGACTACCAATTAATTTTTTCATGGGTTGTGCCTTTGGTGTTGTATCTAAACAGACGGTTGTCTAGATTTTACTCTGTTATCTTCTAGGAGTCTTCTAGTTTTGTACTTTATTTTTAGGTCTGTGATCATTTGAGTTAATTTTTGTGAAAAGTGTAAGGGCTACACCTAGCTTCATCTCTTTGCATGTGGATATCCAGTTGTTCCAATGCCATTTGTGAAAAACACTATCTTTTCTCCATTTTATTGCCTTTGCTTCTTTGTCAAAGATGAGTTCCATTGACAAGTTCTCTGTTCTGTTCCATCGATCCATTTGCCTATTCTCCTTACAATACCATGTGGCCTTGATTACTGTAGCTTTATAGTAGTTCTTGAAGTTGAATAGTATCACTCCTCTGACTCTGTTTTTCTCCTTTAATATTGTATTGGCTATTCTGCATCTTTTATCTCTCTGCATAAACTTTAGAATCAGTTTATTAATATCCACACAATATTTTGCTGAGATTTTGACTGGGATTGCACTGAATCTATAGACCAAGTTGAGAAGAACTGGCATCTTCATACCATGCGTGAGGCTTCCTGTTCATGAACGTGGTCTGTCTCTTCATTTATTTAGTTTTTCTTTGATATCTTTCATCACAGCTTTTTAGTTTTCCTCATGTAGATCTTATGCATATTTTGTTGGGTTTCTAATTAAGTATTTCATGTTAGGAGTACTAATGTAAATGGTATCGTGTTTTTAATTTCAAACTCCAGTTGTTAATGCTGGTATAGAGGTAAGTGATTGACTTAAAAGCACCAGAACCAGGGATCGAACCCACAACCTGGGTATGTGCCCTGATTTGGATTTGGACCTGCAACCCTTTTGTTACAGGAGGATGGTCCAATCAACTGAGCCACGCTGTCCAGGGCAATTGACTTTGTGTATTAACCTTGTTACTATATCCTGAAACTTTACTATAATCACCAGTTCCAGGGTTTACTTGTTTTTTTTTGGCAATTCTTTGGGACTTTCTACATGGACAATCATGTCATCTGCAAACAATGATAGTTTTGTTTCCTTTTTACTGATTTTGTACCTTGCATTTCCTTTTTTTTTTTTTTTTGTCATATTGCATTAGCTGTGACTTCCAGTATAATGTTTAAAAGGAGTGGTGAGAGAGGACATTCTTACCTTGTTCCTGATCTTAATGGGAAAGCTTTGAGTTTCTCACCATTAAGTGTGATGTTAGCTATATGTTTTTGTAGTTGTTCTTTATTAAGTTGAGGAAATTCTCTTCTATTGCTAGTTTACTGACATTTTAAAAATCATGAATGAGTGTTGAATTTTGTAAAATGCTTTTTCTGTGTCTATTGATATGGTAATGTGATTTTACTTCTTTAGCCCATTATTGTTTTTAGTGTAATTGCTTCCTTTAATGTTTGGTAGATTTCACCAGTGAACCCCTATGAGTCTTGCACTTTCTATTTTGCTAGGTTATTTATTCTTGATTCAATTTCTTTAACACATAGAGGCCTATTTGGACTGCCTGTTTCTTCCTGTGTGAGTTTCGGCAGATGGTGTCGGCGGTGCTCGCAGCCCGTGACAGTGATGCTCTCAGTGAGGAATGCCCAAGGCACTCCTCTAAGCCCCCCATACTCATAACAAGCGCCCCCACACATTTCTCCCGCCAGGACCAATGTTGGGGCTGGACTGGCCCTTGTGGTCTTACTATGGCCACAGGATGCAGTTCAGCAGAAGCCAACTGGGGATTTTAAGAAATAATTTTTTACTCACAATTCCTGGAGTGTGCATATCATACCCAAAGGCCACACAGCAAGGTCACAGGTAAAGAGAGAGCATGGACCCAGGGCTCTGCCTTTACTAGGTTCCAAAGGTGGGGTATCAGCCTGGGGGTCAGAGGCGACAGCCACATTGTTGGGCAGGGCAACAGGGGTACGCTGTATGGACTGTGAGCAACGACATTTCAGAAACATTTTGACATCTGTGCTGCCAGCCAAGGGTTGAACATCAGAGTGATAACCAAGGAGTTCCAGGAGCAGGATGTCCAAAGTCCAAGATACCGGAGCAGTCACCCGTCCTGCAGAACCCGTTCCCCCTGCCTCACCCCTTCATCAGCCTCACCTGCATGCTTCTGAAATACCTGCCACGTCTTGTCATCTTGAAGAGCCCTCTGTGTGTGCCCTGTGGGGTCTCAGCCTCACCTGGGGCGACACCCCCACTGAGCTCACACCTGGCTCCGGCACTGAGGCTCCCACACTCATCCCTGGAGGCGGGCCTGAGTCTGTGCCTCACCTCCGTGTCTTTGGTGCAGGAGCCGTTGATTCCAAAGCAGACACAGTTGTTATCTGCATGCTGTCTCTGAAGAACCCTCACCCGCAGGGAAGTGACCCGCAGCACCGCTGCTGTCCTGAACTAGGCTTCGCCTGCACCACCCATCACGTCACCCATTAGCCCTCCGGGGAAGACTCAGCTCCAGAGGACCTCAGGGCCCTCTGCTCTGTTCATTTCTCTTACCTGTCTCCCTGACACAGCCGAGCTGCACCCCTGCAGGGCCATGATTCTTTGCAGGCCAGGGTATTGTCGGGAACAGCCTTCCTGCACACTTCTCCACTGACCACCTGCAAGTCCGGCGCATACGCCTCTCCCGAGAGACCTTGCAGACCACAGTCAGCATTTAATTCCTCCTGCCTGCTCCCTGGCTCTCCCGACCTACCCCGTTCTGACTTCCGAGCCTCTTCTGCACGATTCATACGTCTGTCTGCTACCCCAGACCATGGGTTCCTAGAGGCGGTGACCGTCTTCTTCACTTTTACACACGCCTCACCTCTGCTTCGCATAAAATTGATGATGCATTAATGTTTGATTTTAAATCTGTTGCTTACACACACTAAGGCAAATTTCTTTCTTAACTGACCTCACATGGAAGATTTGCTGTAACAGCTGACACATCTTAATCTTCTAATGTGTAATTAATTATGTAGCTATCTGGTATTTGACATTCTCCTTTTTGACTCCATTAGGCCTGAATAAAATTCCCTAATGTACTTATTGTGATGCTTTAAGCTGTGTGAACTGAGGGAGCTGGTTCACTGCAAACCTGCTCTCTGCGCCCTCAGCAAAGCTTTAGGACACCAAGGAAGAGGGTGGCCCTGCCTGTCAGAAGTTTAGGAGATGAGATTCGCAGATCCGTAAGACAAGGAACACCACACACGGGTGCCCAAAGGAGGAAGCACGTGTGACAGGTGTGGGGATTACGGTGGGAAGAGCTGGGGGTATGGGTGGTTGTGGAAGTTTCAGGTTAGAGCTGCAGCAGTGACACCCGACCACCCAGATGAAGCGCTTGGGGGACACCTGGCACAAGGCGCTCACGGTGAGCCAGTGCCACTCAGGTTTTTGTTGGTGCTGAGGTGGTCAACACATCCTTCTCCCAATCTGCCATCAGAATTCCCAGGATTGGAAGCTCAATTCTCCAAGCAGGTCCATCTCATGGGGATGGGCTCAAACTGTTAGACGCCAATTTTTAAATTCAAGGAGATGATGTCACTACTGGGCTGGTCAGCAAGCACATTTTCCCTCTGGCAGACATATCTGTAGTAGGAGTCCCTCTGTCCATTCTAGCCACACACTCACACAACACACAAGAACAGAGAAGATGGCAGGAGGCAGGCCTGTGGGGGCCGGGGGATGGTTCGAACAGATCCGGTGCTGGTACCTGGGAGGTGGGTGGTCTGCAGCATCCAGGTGCAGGGGTTTGAAGGGATGGAGATGAGTGCTGTGGCGCTTCGGCAAGTCTGGACCAGGAGGAGAGTGAGGCCGGGGCCGAGAGAGGGCTTTGTGAGTTCAGTATGGGGCAGACTGGAGCAAGTTCACAGAGAGGTGCGTAAGACAGACACAGAGAGGTGCAAGGAAAGACACTGGTCAATGAAAGGGGGAGAGGCCAAGTCCTGGGGCCGGAGGAGGGTAGGCCTAGGTGGGTGGGAAAGGAGGTGGCCCCAGGTAGGCACTGAGGAGGAGGGTGGGACCTGGTGGGGACAAAGTGGGGAGGGTGGGCTCAGGGGGTGAAAGTGGAACTACCCATGGCTTCGAGGCATCCCGAGGATCCAGGACTCGCCCAGAAGCAGTGTCCACAAGCAGCAGTCTTCCAAAGGCACTTCCTCTTGTCATTCAGTGCGTATCTTTATTTACTTGATTCTCACAGACTAATCTGAACTCCATGTTTTGTTGAAAACTTGATGTCAGTGCACGGAATAGGTCTTCCTCGGTTCAACAACAGGCAATGAGTTTCTGGCTCTTTTGTGGGTGCTGGAGACACAACACAAAATCAAACGCATCCCAGAGGCCACCAGTGCACTGTGCTGCAGTGGGACGGGGCGGCCTCAGCACCCTGGATGAGCGGGCCGAGCCCGGAGCTCCCGGCACACTGCTGTGTGTGGGCCCCAGTACTCAAAGGGCATGGCACCAGACCATCTGTATGACTTAGAAATGAGTCAAACCAGTGTCATTTTCTAAAAACAAGCACATGTTTATATCTTTTTCCATTGACTTACTTCAGAGTAGATATAATTAACTTCATTTCGAAGTGTTTTCATTTCTATTATTGCAATCCACAATTTATATCAGCAATACACAATTATATGCAACATGTCTGTCCAAGTATTTTGATGAAATTTTTAGGCTCTTAAAGCCAATATTTATAGGAAAACTCTGGCTTAAAGTACCCCTGAGGGAAATCGTTGTAAGGATCAGATCTTCATCTGTGTGGTTTTCTAAAACGGGGCACACAATCACAAAAATATCCTTTTAAAATTAAAAGTTAAGACTTAGGCTTTGCAAATGGCACTGCATTAATTTGGTCCCTTGGAGAATAGCGTGGTAGTATACAAACTACCTTAATGAAAAAAATTGATAAAGATTAGTAAAACAAAAATCTCACTTAAAATATTTTTCACCGTGGGCGGGTGGCTTAGGCACTTTGAGCATTGGCCTGCACGCCGAAAGGCCGCAGGTTCGATCCCTGGTCGGGGAGCATATGGGATGCAGCCCAGCAATGTTTCTCTCTCATATAGATGCTTTCTCCTTCCTCTCTCTCTCCTCCCCTCTCTCTCTAACATCAGTAAACATATCCTCAGGTGAGGACTAAAAATATATAATTTTTTCAATAAGTTTCAGTTATATTCTTATCATAAAGAATCTTTATTAAAAATGTGAAAACCAAATATTTTAAAAGATTTACCTAATAAAATTGACATGAAAGTGCTTTATTTAAAATTGTTATAATAGAAAACAAATAGACATTTAGAAGGTATTTATCTCATTGTAGAAAACATAGGCTTTAAGGATTAAAAGTAATTTTCCAAACTCATTGCAAGAATTAAAATTTCATATCACAAAAATGTTTAATAACAAATATTGACCAACAGATAACAACACTAAAGTTGCACAATAAATAAAAAAGCTTTCTAACTTCTTTTTACCAAAAAATCATGAACTGATGAAATAACCATAGAAAGTTAACATTAATTTCAGAAAGAAAGGCACATCCAGGCAAAACAGTCACGGTGACTGGTGAAACGCAGCGTCACGTTTATACTGTGCGTGGTCAGTGGGTGCAATACGTTATGCAGGAAGATTCCCAAACATGGCAGTGGGGTCTGTGAGATGGACGGACGGGACACCCCCGCTGCAGAGCGCATTCTGCTCCCCAAAGGGCAGGCAGAGGACCACCCAAAATATCTGCTTTCCTGCACATGGGCTTTGCTTTGCGAGTTGCTGCTCGTCTTGGTGCCTTCAGAGACTTGACCGCCGGTCTGGTCGTGGCACACACTTGGTAATCGCGGCTTTCCACAGCACCGGGGCCAATAAAAGACTGAGTGTGGTCACACTCAGGATGAGGAGGTACACCTGCAACAGGTAAAACTAAGTGACATCTCAGGATCAGCAGGTGCACATGCTGGTTTTTTCCATCATGAGTAAGGCTGGTTATCACGTCAGGATTACTAGTCCACTTCACACCACAGGTACTCTCTTAGGTGCACCCCCTACAGGCACCTCGATGTCTAGGTGTGAGGTGGACCGAGGTCTGACCGTCACTGTAAACTGCCATTGGATCTTTGCATCACTGGTTCACACACTCACTGGAGTCTGTGCAATCCAGGGTCACCACTTGGGATCGCCAGACAGTCAGACTGAGCCCTTAGGGTCACTTAAGCGAGGGGACAGCCTCAGGGCAGGTCTCGGAGCTCTGCACAAATTCCATTCTTCAGCATTGTTTTACATGCACTTTAATGTAAAGACTTACCTTCCTCACACTGATGGATACCAGGAGACAACCATTTAATTTTGAATGCCTACCGGCATTTCACATGTACCAATAACAACTTTTATATTCATTCAATGCACATTTATTGGGGAGCAGGTGTGCAGAACCTAATATTCAAAGTGCCACTTGGCAGGGCAGACTTTACTGACAGCACTACCATCTGGGGAGGGATGCCATGAGGGGCGGCAGTCAGGAGGCCCTCCCACGGTGGTCCCTGCCACGTGGAGGGGAACGAGAATGGGGGCAAAGCGCTACCCTGGCCTCAGGGATCAGGCCCTGAAGTTCAGCTGTGCTTACGTAGACATCGAAAGGGGCAAGAGTGAAGCACAGATTTGACTTCAATGCTACATGAAGCAGAAGAGGGCTATAGGAAGTTACGATTCAGGAACATGTGTGTCTACAAATCTATCATTTAAAAAACATCCTGAAGTTAACTGCGTCTTCCCTAGGAAATACACAGCTTATGAGCCTACGAAGAACGCACAGTTTTCCAGCCCCGGCACACGTGCTATTTCTTAGTGAACCAACGGTTCAAAAGCAGGGAGTTCAGGTTTCTATACTATGACCTAACATTTCATGCATTTAACAACAAAGAACGCTCCCTTTAATCTTGTTTTCACCAAAACAATAATGCTCTAATTTTAGTTATCAAATGCTTTTCTTACTTAAAGCATCGATTTGTCCTTAGATCATCCAGGACCAATACTCACCTCATTTGCCTGGCCCTGGAAGAAGGCTCAGGTTTTAAATGCTGAACTTCTAGCACTGAGGAGCAGCAAGCTGGCACGTTTACCCTTGGGGTTTGGAGGCCTTTTTTCACTTCAAAGCCACACCCTATATCCCACAGCCAAGCACAAAATCCCCTTCCTATCAAATTTAGTGACAATCAGCCCTGGCTGGCATGGCTCAGTGGACTGGGTGCCAACCTGTGAACCAAAGGGTCGCTGGTTTGATTCCCAGTCAGGACACATGTCTGGGATGCGGCCAGGTCCCCAATAGGGGGCATGCAAGAGGCAACCACACATTGATGTTTCTCTCTTCTCCTTCCATTCCCCTATCTCTAAAAATAAATAAAATCTTTAAAGAAAAATTTAGTGACAGTCACAGGTCATCAAATGATACTCATTAAGTTCTAGTTCACAGCCAGTTTAAAAAGGGCAAACAATAAAGTTAAGAGAAGCAGAAATGGGGAAAACCGCAGAAGAAAAATGTAAGTGCAAAGCAGAAGGAAGGCGGACACGCTACTGCACATACACAGCAAACACACTCACTGCACAGTCACAGCCGCATGCGGCGCTCAAACAGCAGCAAGAGGAGCACGAACCAGGACAGCGGCAGCGCATCTGCTGGGTGGGAACACTCCCAGGAAGTGGGCGGGCACTCACCTCCCGGGAGATGATGCCGGCTCTGCGTGCTCTGCTCCCCAGGACGAAGGAGAACTCGCTGACCTGCGCCAGCCCCGCGGCCACGATCCACTTGATGTACTGGCTGGTTTTCGGCAAAAGGAGCGACAGGACCAGTGCTGCCAGGACAAACTGCGAGAGCGACCCTGAGTTACTGCTCACCCACAGCCCCGACGGCCAAGCCCTCAGAGAACAGAGAGGACATGCAGGCACTGCGACAGCCCTCAAGTAACACACAGGGGGACGTACAGAGAGGCACTTCTACGCAGAAGGCACCAAATAAACACAGAATGTCTGAAATAAAACCGCACAGAACACCAAGGAAAAATGAAGGGTTTAGGTTCACCCGCAGAAAACAAGGCTTTCCCCCTCAAACTAAATTACCAGCATTAAATGTCAATCAGTGTTCAAATGAAAATGTTATCTTTAATAAGAGAAAAATGTATATCTTTCATGTAAACAGAATCCAGAGGGGTAAGCAGCCTGGAGCTAGTGGGGTAGCTAGGTAATCAATCGTCAGGGATTCTGGCTCCTTCACGTGGAAATATTTTACGTCAACTTTTATAATCCACAAAGCCAGATAGCTACAGAACAGGTTAAGACAGTAAAAGTTAACACAGGCATCTCAATAGTTTGCTGTCATAGAGAACAACTGGAGACTGGCATAACTGTCCTCAGTGAGTGTGAAAATGTGTGTCGGCAGGCATCCCAAGAATAAGGTTCTGTGGTTCTTTAGACTCATGTAGCACTGAAGTCAAAGTACAGTGAGGGGACGCCACTACAGGGTCCCGAACACTGTTTCTCCCATTCCACCTTTTTAACTCCCAATTTTAAACACACTCAATGCTGAGCAATTAAACCCAGACCTGTCCCAGGCAGTGCTGGGTGCCAGGAGAGGGGGCGCTGGGTAAACGGTGAGGCTGGGGGCTCACAGACTCAGCCCAGCCGGTGGTAGGAAGTGCGCGGCCCAGGAGGGAGTAACGTGCACTGTGTGACACACAAAACCAAAACACTATGAACGTGACCCATCATGAGTCATGGGAAGGACCAATACCTTCATGACGACCACCGACAAAGTGAGGACCATCAGGATGGTGAGCTCGTACACCACGAAGGTGGGGAACACGTGCAGGCCTGTTGGGAAGAGGACAGACACGGTCATTCTTTCAGGATCACACAGTGCACCTCTCAACACAGTCACGCCTGTTTCTCAGTGGTAAGTCTCGTCACACTCAAGCTCCTCACACTTGTTGCAATAGAAGGATGCAATTCTTGTAAGCACAATACTGCTGTTCACTTAAGTGCTTGTGCAAGCCTTTGCTGTGGACGGCTCCTGAGTCAGCCGCTCTAGGGAAAGCCGCCCGGGCCTGGGGCTCCGTGGGCCTGGGTGCTGCGTGCGATCCTCTGCCAGACTTCACGCCTTGGAAGCTGCAAAGCATGATGGCAAGGAGCTGCTAAATCTGGTTTTCTTTATTGTTGGGAACCACGCTGCCTGGTATCAGAAGCTGTAACCCCCGCCAAGGCTAAGGCTAAGGGAACAACCTTGGAACCGTAAGCCAGCAAGGAGACAAAAGCTTATCTCCAGGCAGGAGTGCTGCTTCTGCTCCTTTTACTTCACCCTGCCTGGACCCCAATGCTTGGTCGGTTAGCCAATGACGGGTAAGATTCCCCAAGGGGGGAACGACCTAAGACAGGCACAATCACGTGGGAGGCCCCCAAGGAAGGACTTTGGGGGCTACGGCAAAAGAGGGTGATGGACCCTCACCCCTCAGCTTTGACAGAGCCTGAGTCCTCATTGTCTGCGAGAAAATCTCCTAATCTCTTGGCTGCCTTGCTCCACCTAAGCCAGAAACAATGACGGAGGGTGGTGCAGCCCTGTATTGGAAAGGGTGGGTTCCCCGGGTGATCAGGCCTAAGAAAGAATATGTAAAATCCTGTGAAACCTGCTTTGTTTAGAATGCTCTCAAATGAATGAGAAGGGTCCAAGGAGGAAGTAAGTTTGTTCCTCAAAGTCTTTTACAACTCTTTGACCCTGACTCAAAATAGGCCCTCAGAGTTCCTTGTTATTTGATCCTTACTGCCTAGCAATGAGTAATGAGCTTTACCTGAATTCCTGTACAAACGAACCCAATAAAAGCCATTGAGGAAAAGGCTCTTGGTCCTTCTCCTTCAAGAGATCGGCCACCTTTCCTCCCCAAGCAGATCATGTCTTGGTAGACTTATTCTCATCCGTGGCAGACAGGGGGCTTGGTGGACAAAGTTCCCCCACACTTCATGAAAATATTCTGACCAAGATGCAAATGGCCCATGGACTCTGAAAAATAGGCAGTGCACCACAGGAGGGGAAGGCCGACTGTCCGCCCCTCAAGGCTGAGAAGCCCAGTAGCTCGCTGACCCCAGAGTCTGGCTGGGTCTCCCCAACATGATCTTGTGCCCCATATGAGCAGCACAGTGGAGTGGACGTGATCACTCAGTCTCTCACAGTCATAGCAAATGCCTGGCCCAGGACCACTAGTGGGACACTCAGCACACAGGCCAGATGGCGGAGGCTTTCTGCTCTGAGGGTGGAGGCTGTTCGCCCATGTAATGCCCGGCGGTAAGCAGCGCACTGCGGGCAGTGCAATGATGACACCAAACTGACCGGAGCCAGTGCTGAGCGACAGTGACAAAACAGAGAGATAAATCCATGGGACAATGCCTTTGCCACAAGGAACTTGGACAGGAGGGCAAATGAGCTATGTTAGTTTGCCTACTTAAAACCATTCATTCTTGCAAGAAATATCACATGTATATGTGAGGTAGAACAACAGTAACTAGTACAGGTTCTGGGCTAAACCCGCAGGTCTACCGCTAACCAGCCGTGGTCACTGGCATGCCTCCTGGCCTCTCTCTGCCTCAGCATCCTCACCCGTAGTCGTGGGTTTGGGTGGTGAGTGAACACAGCAGGACACAGGCAGGTCCCTGGCCCGGGCAGCCCCTGTGGTAACAGACACTTGCCCTCACACTCACTCGCACATGCAATAGGCCCACAGATAAAACCGAGCAAGGATCCGGGGCTGCAGGGTTCTCGTAACACCTGCCACGTGATAGCTCCCTCCAGGGCACCTGCAAGAATGACAGCTGGCAGTGCTCTCCTCCAGCATGGAGGAGAGCCCTCCTTCACTCTGGGCCTAAAAACTGCCCTTTGTTGCAATGTTCGAAGGTGGCCTCTCCCTGGGAACACAGCCCGAGTCCCTCCGCACACCCACTTGGTGGTGGTGGTGGTGACCCCAGGACCCTCTCTTCTCACCCAGAACCAACTGCAGACAATGGGCCCTGGAAGCAGCAGCTGGGTCCAGGTCATCTTTGTGGCTCTGACAGGTCTGGCACCGGTGGGGGGGGGGGGCTGTCAATCACGTTTGTTAAAAAGAGAGACCCCGTCACGTATTGACACGTCACTGAGGTCTACATATGCAGAAAGGAAAGATGTCTTCTTAAACAGATGCCATTAACTTCTTGCTTAGAAACATGGAACAAAAAAACTGTCCCTGACCTGCCAGAGAATAAAAACCTAATTGTATACACACTTCTTAGTTGGCAGGGCAATTAGCTTGAATTCCCTTTGAAATAGTGTAAATAACCAAAGCAAAAACATGTATGATTGTTATTGTTAGAAAGCATGGTTTTTAATAAATCAAGAATCCTAATTTGAGAAATACTAGAGCAAATATGTCTTTTAAATAACATATTTATGGAATTTTCATTTTTTAAGAAAGGAACATCCCACGAAGCCCAGCAGTGACACACACCAGTCAGAGTGACCAGGGGTCTCAAGAATGGAACACTGCACTGGAATGTGGTGAGGACAGAGTGACAAGTTCAATCGATTTTATTTGACCTTGCCTGGAAAATAGCTGACAGAAAAGAAGTGAATCATCAACCAGGAACGGAAGTGCGAGGAATCAGAACTGGCAGGGCTCATTTAGCATTGTGAGGGCTGTCACCAGCAGTGGAGGTGGGGAGGAAGGGGAAGGAAAGGGCAGAAGAGAGCGAGTGAAGGAGAGAGGACAAGAGGAGAAGGTGGACAGACAGACACACACACACAGGTGTGGGGAGACGATGAGGGGAGAAGGGGACCAAGAGGAGAGGCAAATACCACAGGAGCTCTCTCCTGGACATGACACATCCAATTCCTAAAGCTTCGCGCGGATGATCTATTTCACTTCACGTACGACCTTCCCACTTTGTGGTCCTCTTTGAGAACTGCCTTGGTTACCCAGGGCCTCTCATGTTTCCACTTAAATCTTAGAATCTGCTTTTCCATGCCCTCAACCTCCTCCGGGCTCACACAGAACCCGCTGGCCAGTGCGGAGCCACGGGCTGCCCAGGCAGTAAGGAGGCGCGAACCAGGAGGTGCCAGGGGCTGTGCTGGAATGGACAGGGGCTGTGGTCCTGCAGCTGCCGTGCCCCTCCAGGACCGGCCACGGAGATGGCCTGACCAAGGGAGATCTCCAGAGCAGCAAGCCATGCAGTCAGTTTACTCTTCTTGTCTCAAACCTAGTATTTCCTCTCCAACTTCCCACTTTGATGCACTGACGTTAAGCTGCCGCCTTCTGAGCACTGGAGCCTCGCTCACCCTGTGGAGTCAGAGTGAGAGCTGTCCTCCCCGAGGGTGTCCGAGCCTCTTCAATGCCCACCTACACGTGCATCTTAGCAGTGACAGGGCATGACGACCAATCAATGAGTTAAAATCCCTTTGTTCAAACTTTCTTTTTATTTATTTTATGTATTTGTTAATCCTTACCTGAGGACATGCTTATTGACCTTAGAGAGAAAGGGGAAGGGAGGGAGAAAGAGAAAGAGTGAGACGGACAGAGACACAGAGAGAGAGAGAGACACCCACTAGGTACCCCCCATTTGTGCCCCAGTCAGGAACGGAACCTGCAACCTGTTGGTGTATAGGACGATGCTCCAACCAACTGAATAGGGTCAAAATTTCCCTAGTTTTTAATAAGATTTCTCCTCAGGCTCTCATTTTTATGGGAACTGTTTTCACTCTAAAGTTTGTAAATAAAAATATGCATATAAAGAGATTATAGGAGTAATCTGCCAGTGTTATAACAAATACAATTCAAACATTAAGATGTGAAGAAAAAAGTTACCTATGGATGCAAAAAAGATAATTGCCAGGAAGTCGCGAATAGGCTCGATGTAGGACACGATCCCCTCGGTGACCATGTGGCCTTGGGAAGAGATGAGCGCTCCGGCCAGGAAGCAGCCCAGCTCCATGGACACGTCCAGCAGCTCCGTGACCTGCGGAGGAGGGGGACCACGTGCTGCACACACACAGTGCCGTCGGTTACCGACAGCTCCTGCCAAAGCAGGGTTCGTGCCCATAGACAGCCTATTGGCTCCAGCAGGGCCATCGCGACAAAACTGTGAAAGCCTGACCTCACTGCACATCCATGTCGTCCCCAGTGGGGCCTCGGAGGGGGTGACCGGAGAGACGACCCATGGAAGCTAAGATCACGTGAACTAACCACACAGGGAGGAAACATGAACTTAAAATATTTGGAACAATAATTCATGCAGGCTGCTATAAAATTTTTGAATGAGTATTTTCCAAATTTTATTTTAAGTATTTGTGATATGTTTTCTTTATCTTGAAACAATGAACAGCCTGGCTGTGGCTTAAAAAAGATACTGTATAAAAAAATTATTCCCATCACCAACTGAAACCACTTTGAGAAAGTAGATGCAGCTGACGAGCAATCACCTAGACATGGCGGGAAGCCAGAGGGAAGCACCGAGAAATCTGGAAATGACTATGCTCAACAATGCCGGATCGAGACAGAGTAGTTATGGTTTATTAGGTTTCTAGCCGTGTACTTCTGTTAAGTGCAAAGCCTCAGACTTCTTCATGCAACATTACTGATGCAAAACAACTGGAAAGAAGTAGATTTTTTAATTTGAGGCAGTAAAACTACAAACAATAGCAGCAACAGACAAGTAGAAAAAAATGAACATTTGAAGAAACACCATTTACAACAGCATCACAACTCACTGAGTGCCCAGGAATAAAGACCAAAACAAGAGCATGACCTTTGCACCAAACACCACAAAACACGGCTGGGAAACACGAGTGAGCTCCTCAGGGAACAGAGGGTGCATGCGACACCCAGGGAAGGAGGCTCGGAATCATGAACATGTCAGCTTTCCTTCAGCTGGCCGACACGGTCACTGGAATTGCAACCAAACTGTCCTGTGTATGAAAATGGACAAGCTGAACCTAACGACTCAGCGTGGACACTGGAAAGACCACAAATGCAGCCAAGACGACTGGCCCCAACAGAGAAGGAAGTTGGGCACTACACTGCCAGATGTGAGGGCAGGTGGGCTGGCCGAGGGAGCAGGGTTGGAGGCACACGCCCTCACACAAGCACTCACATGGCCTCTTGGTTTCTGACAAGGTGACCCTGCACAACAGTGGAAGAGGGGTCTTTCAGCACATGGTGCAGGGAAAAGCATATGAGAGAATGAATTCTGTCCACTTCCTTACACCCTGTGCTGTGCACGCCTCCAGACGGGCTGCTGATCTAAACAAGCAAGGTAAAATAACAACATTTCTAGAGGAGCTTATGGAACATCTTCATGATCCAGGAGTGAACAAAGATCTTTTATGCAGAGTATAAAAAGTGCTAACCATAAAAAATGGATAACTTGACTCCATTAAAATGAAGAACTGCTGTTCATCAAAAGTGCTGTTAAGCAAGTGAAAAGGCAAGTCACAAACTGGAAGATACTGGCAAAAATACAGCTGACACAGAATATTATTCAGCCGTAAAACAGAATGAAGCCCTGAAACATACTATAACATGGATGAAACTTTGAAACATGCAAAGTCAAAGCAGGTAGACAGAAAAGGCCACATCATACGATCCCATTCATTTAAGACGTCCAGAAGAGGCAAATCTGCGGGGACAGCAAATAGACTGCTGGCTACCAGGGGGTGAGGGACACACAGACTGGAAGACAAGAGGTGTCTTTTGGGTGACAGAAATTGGTTCTGAAAGTGGACAGTGGTGATGGTAGTACAGCATTGTGAATAAGCTGAAAACCACAGAATTGTGCGCTTTAATTCAGTAAAAAAAAAAAAATCTAACAAAAAATTTGCCAGAAAAAAACTCGTAGAAATGAGTAAGAAAACAACCAGCTGAATAGGAAAATAACCTCAAGACTTTAACAAGCACGTCCTTGAGGAGGATGTCCGCCTGGCTAACAAGCACGCAGCAAGGTGCTCACCCTACCAGTCCCCAGGGAAATAAAATCAAAACACTGACAAGACACGACTACCACCTGGCAGAATGGTTAAAACGACGAGGCAGACAACACGTGTCGGGGAGGATGCAGAGAAAGCGAACCCTTACAAAACACTGGTGAGGGCGTGAACCAGCATGAGAGCCTGGGGGAGCTAGCACGGACAGCTACTGAAGTTACACTCGTGCACACCCTCTGACCCAGTGACCTCACTCCCAGGCATACACTCATCAAAACTGGAATCACGTGTCCGTCAAAGAACACGCGTGAGAATGTGTTTAGCAGCTTTATTTATGACAGCCCTAGATGGAAACAAACCCTAACAGCTAACAATGGAAAGGGTCGGTTGTGAAACACCCCACAGCCGTTTGAAAGTGTAAGACAGAGTAACGTGGTTTGTGTCACTCCCACCATAGATTTGCTTCTTAATGCAGCACAAATACCATGTTAGTGTTGTGCTTAAGAGTACCAATTGAAACAAACAGGTTTAGTATTCATATTAATGGGTAGCATCATAACTGTGCATACAATAAAAAGTACAAATAAGTGTTTAAATATTTTAACTATTATTAAAATATAAAGAAAAAGAACTGATCACAAGCTTTCAGTGAATAGACTGTAAATCAGATTATATAATAACAGATATTTTGAGAATTACCGTTAACATTAAAAAGATGAAAGCAGAGATTCCTAAGATAAGGATTTCTTTGTTCCCTTTGCTTTCCAAATGCAGCTTTCGATAATACGGTCCTATGAGATAAGTCTTTATAACAAGACATAACAGAAAAACAGCAGCTAGCGAAAAAAGAATCTGACCAACCAAAGCCAGTATTCGTAGTATTTCCATGAAAACACTAGGGAAGAGAAGAAAAAAGGACATGTTATTTCACCTCCAAACATAATTCTCTAAAACCCAATAGAATTATCTTCACTCTTTTTGTTTGCTTTTTTAACATGTTGTAAAACAAATGACCCAACTCACATACATTTTTATGACCCAATATTGACATAAAACCTATCAATCATATTAATCTCAGAAATTTTTATTTAAATCAAATACAGAAGCTAGATTATTTTTCTAATGAATACTTTGGAGCAAATACACTTTATAGGACGTAGTGACTCTTGACTGGCAACCTGTGTATCTCAGTAAATGGCAGATGATAAAATTCCTTCTCAGGATTAACCCCCATTTGAAATTCTTTGAAGGCCAGAGTGACCCTGTCACATTACAGCGCAGGCTCATTGTGAGAAGTGCAGCTAAAGAATTCCAGTGACCTTCACTGAGGTGCTTCCTTATCCCAAGCCAGAAGTCTGAATTTTATGCCTATTGTTTAGTCATAAAGAAAAGGATTCTGTACTAAGCTCTTTCTATAATATGCTATTCCAGAGATTTTCAACCTTTTTCATCTCATGACACACAAAAACTAATTACTAAAATCCTGCATCACACCAAAATACATTATTTTTTTGCCAATCTGACCCTCCAAAAATGGGTATAATTTAGATTCATTCATACTGGACAGCTATGGTGCTGGCTGTTGTCATATTTTTATTCGACAATCTAAGGGAAAGAGGTCAGTGCCCCTCACTAAACAGTCACAAACTGTTTGCACGTTTCACAGACTCTTGCGACACACAAATTGAAAATCACTGTGCAAAGCAGATCTCAAATATATCATTAGGATTTCAGACTAAAGACTTTCACAAGAAAGGCACTATCATACATTTGTAGCATTTACAGCAATATACATATTTTCTTTAACTTAGGTCTCCACCATATTTAGCAAACCATTCAGTCCAAAGCTCTGGTTTAAAAGTCCTCAGTGCAGAACAGGAAACCGACTTTGGTGGCCGCCACCCGTGGTTTCACTTTACCTGTCTCAGTTACCCATGGTCAATGACGGCCCGAAAATATGACACGGAGAATTCCAAGGAAAACTAGTTCGTAAGTTTTAAACTGTGCACTGTTTTGAGGAGCATTAGGAAATCTCGCGCCGTCCTTCTCCATCCCGCCCGGTGTGTGAACCGCCCCTGTCAGCGTCTACACGCTGTACATGCTGCCTGTCCGACACTTAGTAGCTGTCTTGGTTATCAGATTCACTGTCTCGGGAGTTCAGTGCTTGTTTCAAATAGCCCTTATTTTACTTACTCATGGCCTCAAAGCACAAGAGTAGTGATGCTGGCAATTCAGACATGCCAAAGAGAAGCAGTCAAGTGCTTCCTATAAGTAGAAAGATCTGTGTGTGCAGGAAAAAATATAGCATTCACAGGGTTGGGTACTATCTGTGTTCTCTGGCACCCACGGAGGGTCCTGGAATGCAGATAAGGAAGGACTACTGTACTAAGAGATAATTCACCACTGCAGTCAGGCTTAAAATAGCAGCCCAGGGCACAAATCTCAAGTTGCGCATGATTACTTGGGGGAATTAGAACAGAGCTGGGCTTGCAGGAAAGCAGCAAAGTCATTGTGAATGACTCCACATCGGTTAATGAAGTTGGGTTTCCAGTGTGAGGAGCCAGGGTCTGCAGCCCGGCAAGAGTAGACATGTTCTCACTGCAACAAAATAAAGTGCGCTGGGTCTGCCTCAAATTCCTGACCGGGAGCAGACCCCTGGACTAACTGCTCACCCCACACTTCGACGCATCACGAGGATGAGCTGTACAAACCATCCTGGCCCTGTGCAGCCCCAGGGCTCCCCTTCCCCAGGTGCCGTCATCTCCCTGCAAAACAGCGATAACCTCCTAACTTACCTCATTCACATTCCACAGAGGCCAAAGCAACATGCTGGGAACGTCAATCAGATGTCCAAAGCTCCCGTGACATTCAGATGAGCCCAGACTTCTTCGTCCAGCTGCACCTTCCACTCTCCCTCACCTGCAAAGCGGCCTACACCAGCCTTTGCTCCCTGGCTGGCCATACTCTCTCCGGCTATAGGGCCAGCATACCCACCCCCACAGCTGACAGGCTCAGCTGTGTCCTTCACAGTTGGGCCTCAAAGTCAACGACTCAGAGGCCTTGCAAATCTGAAGTGGTCGTCCGTCCTTCACTGACTCCTCACCCCACTGTAATTCTCTGCAGAGCACGTACCTACACTAGGTATTTTCTTGTCCTTCACTCACTCATTCGTCATCCATTCATCATCTCTCCCAGACACCACCACGGCAACTCCCTGCCAGTGGGACATCCTCCCCGTGCACGGCATGCTACAAATGTTCTAGTCTCCGTCCAGTTTCCTTTCGCTGATAAAGGGATTGCAGCCACTTAAGACTTGCATTTCTCATGACAATCCTGACAGAGCAGCCCGACTAGACAGGTGCTGTCACCAGCCCCATCGTACAGACAAGAAAGTGGAGGCAAAGGCCAGTCCACCGTTCCAGGTCACGTGCCAGGCACCTGGCTCCCGGGCCTGTGCTCCTAGTTGCTGCACGTGCTCTGTGATCACCATGCCCAGAGCCTGCATTCGGGTCTACCTCCCGATAGTCTATGAAATGCCTGTGGTGAGGACACAGTAATCAAACGGCCCAGAAAGGTATTACTCTGCATCTTTATTTCCCCATTTACCATGTTTTGGCAAAGTTTCTATGTCACTCATGCCAACAGCTGAGTAAGTGTCCCATCATGTGCCTGCACCATCCTTTTCCCAGCCAGACACTTGGACTGCTCCGAGTGCCTGGTGTGCTGGACGACGAGCTGCTGTGAGCAGGCGGGCGTGCAGCAGTCTGCGCTTGGCAAATGGGCTGCCGGGGCTGCTCCAGTTCCCCAACCCTGGCCACCATCCCGCTTTTAGAGGCTTGCCACCTGACAGGTAAAAGAGCCATTGCTTGTCCATTGTGAGAAGGGGCACACCTTCCAATTACTCACTTCTACATGAGCTGCTTCTATTGCTCACCTATTATTTTAATTGGGTTATTCAAATATTAATTTGTAGGAGACTTTGACTGTAGGGAACCGATCTACCTGGCAATGGCAACTGTAGCCCAGCCCTATGGGAAAGCCCATAAGCCTGTGGTGGCAGGACACCAAACCCATGGATCAGTTCTCCCATGGGGAATCAGGCCCGCATGGTACCTGGGCTGCTCCGTGACTTGCTCTTGCTAGAACTCCCTCACCCTGAGTGGAGGCAGCCAATGCGTACTGCATATCTTCAAAGTAACTTCCTGAAGTCTGTGCTAATTCTCCCAAGGACTGAAGTGTAACCAGACCAATTACTCTTATCGTTCCCTTGCATTTGCAACATTTTTCCTTGTTGATATGTAAGAAGTAATCAGTAACATCCCTTCCATTGCTATCTGTAAAAATTAATCACCTAAAGCAAAACTAAGCATAATGAATGAAAACCCTCTCTGACGTTTGCTATTAGAAAGCTGATTAACAGCCTGTCCAGGCAAGGGTTGGCACTCTCTCCTCTTGAGAGAGTGGCGAGGAGCTGCAAGGTGCTCTCCCCTTGAGAGAGTGGCTGTGCTGTCCCTTTTCCCCCACAGGACTCTGGTGGTCCCTGTCAACTTGTCTCATCTCATCTGCAACGCCACGGACACTGCAGGCGAGTGTCCGCATCATTTGATGAAATAAGAAACCCCTCTTTCTTTAATATGTGTACAAATATCTTTTTCCCTTTGTATTTGGCTCACCGAATGAGTACAGGTACGTATGTGTGTATATATGTATGTGTACATGTTTATGTACATGTGTGTTATTTATTTTTTTAAGTAGAATTCTTAATTTTCTTTCTTGTTTTAATAAAGATTTTGATTATTTATTTTTTAGAGAAGGGAGGGAGAGAAACATCGATGTGTGAGAGAAACATTGATCAGTTGCCTTGTGCATGCCCCCAACCAGGGGGCCTGGCCCACACCCCAGGCATGTGCCCTGACCAGGAATCAAACCAGTGACAAAGTCCAACTCACTGATCCACACCAGTCAGGGCTGTATGGGCATGTATTTAAACATTCAAGGTATGAAACTTTAATGCAGTAGTAATTATCACTTTTCTTTTCTTTTATGGCTTCTAGAATTTGTGTTCTGCTTGAAGCAGAAAGGCCTTCCCACCTTCAATATTATAAATTCATCCATGCTTTCTTCTAGAACTTTCAAGGTTTTGCAAGATTTTAATTCTAATCATTCAAATCATTTTATTTTTTAAAAAGTATTTTTTATCATTCTTTATCTCTGTGTTTTTTTCATTACCTGTGAAATATGGGGGCAGGGATTAATTCTTTCCTTTAGAAAAGATCAAGATTAATTCTAAATAAAGCTTACCAAAGAGACAAAGTTTATATTAACATTACAACTAATTTTATTTAATTATTTTACTATACATTTCCTCTGGCTATCAAAATTGGAAAAGAGGCTCTCCCAAATCATACAAAAATGTATGTATAGTAGATAATTAAAGTACCATAATCTATTTTCCTAATCACAGAAAATCATCAACACATTGTAATACACTTGTTTTATACACACACACACCACACACACACACAGAAGTGGGCAAAAGTAGGTTTACAGTTGTGAGTTTATTCTTAGATTATTATGTATTAGTACTCATCATAACCTGCATGTCTTTTTCCATAAAAACAGATGTTAACCTACTTTTTTCCACTTCTGTATACATTTCTTCTCTATTCTTTTTCTTTATGTAGTCAAAACAACACTGTATATGATTTTAACAGCTTTGAGATACAATTCTCATTCCATACAATTCACCCATTTAATTCAATGGTTTTCTATTATATTCACAAAGCTGTGCAACCACCACCACAGCCAGTTTTAGGACATACCCACCACCTCAGAAAGAAACTGCACTCACTCCCCATCCCTTCTCTCCCAGCACTGGGCAACCTCTAATGTCCTTTCTGTCCCCATGGACTTGCCTCCTCTGGACGTTTCGTATAAACGGAACCACACAACATGTGGCCTTTCGTGACAGGCTGCTTCCATCAGCATGGTGTGCTCAAGGTTCGCCCATGCTGTCCCCTGTGTCAGCACTCCATCTCTCTTTAGGACTGAACCATGCACAACTGTATGGCCATAGCACACTTTGCTTATCCGATCATTTAGCAAATGGACAACTGAGTTGTTTCCACTTTTCAGCTATTATAACTAAGGGCGCCACAAACAGTTACCCACAAGTGCCTACTGCAGTAAAATATTCAGAACGTAAAGTCTGCCACGGTTAAAGCATGTAATTCATGGCACTAAGGACACATACACACTGTCGGGCTATCATGACCCATGCATGGGTTTTTACGTTGACCAGCTGAGTCATATGGTAATTCGATTTAACCTTTTGAGAAACATTGTATATGATTTTGACTCTTTTTTACAACTTAACAAAAGATAGAGCATTCTTCCATTTCATTAAAACTGTTGGTAAAAGTGACATTTCATGATTAAATTGGAACAATATCAATGGGACTAACAGCTGTACCGAATAAATGGTTTTAACAGGGAAAATTTTTAAAAAGCTTTTAAAGTTTTGCGATTGAGACCATGTCATACAGCAACAGTTTTATCTATCTGTAACTGACAGGAAGTTTGGTAATATGAATGTCACATTTGTGCTTTGTAGATGCTCTGTGACTCCTCGCTGAGGTTCTACTTCCTGTTTGGTAAGGAGATCCTGAACTTTACAGGTAATAATTTATTGTACACTTCTTGAATAGAACTCAAATTGTTTTCGGCTAAAGCTACAAATCTTCCTTTTGCTGTCCAAATTTTTGTTCAGTTACTTATCTTGAAAATCTGTAGTGCCTTGTACGGAGTGGTTCAGTGGGTGGGGCAATGTCCCGAAAACCAAAAGGTCACTGGTTCACTTACTAGTCAGGGCACATGCCTGGGTGGTGGGCCAGGTCCCTAGTTGGGGTGTTCAAGAGGCAGCTGATTGATGTTTCTCTCACAAATCAGTGTTTCTCTCCTTTCTCCCTCCCATCCCCTCTCTCTAAAAAGAAATAAGTAAAATATTTTTTGAAAAAAAGAAAGAAAATCTGTAACCAGATGAATAAGAACTGCCTCTGATTAAGATTATGATTGAAAATTCTGCTGTTCTGATCATTAAAAAAAATCTGGATCAAGGGAAATGACCTTCTCAATAAATTATCTTTAACCGTTGTACATACCAGGGACTGGGCCAACTGCTCTACATGACCCTCCCCTGCAAGCCTCACACAGTGCATGAGGTAGGTCCTGTTTCCATACTGTCCCCACTTTACAGGTGAGACAACTGAAGCCCAGACAGGTTCAGTAAGTTGCCAGAGCTGGTGAAGGGCTGAGCCAGAGCTCCAGGACCTGAGCCGTAGCCTCTGAACGTCTCAGCTAAGAAGGCACCCATTTTTAACACAGCCGACTCATCTGGGAACAGAGTAGAGATCTTAGTCACCCAGGGACTGCTGGAACTTGATATAACATCTGGCACAAGATACTTCCATCCCACCAGTCTGCAATGAGGTAGGTCTGTCCATGCTCCATTTGGGGCGGGGGAGGGGGGAGTAGCAGGTTGGTGGACACACACATGCACACACAGTCACACACACTTTAACAACGACTCTTTGTTTTAAAAAAAATATATGGTTATAGAATATAGACACTCATAAAACTTGAAATGTCCAGGATACAACTGAAAATCACTTATCGTACCAACAGTCAAGGAAAAACCATAGCTTGAATGAGAAAAGACAATACACAGACTCCAACACTAAGACAAATCACTGTTAGAATTATCTGACAGTTTAAAGTAGTCGTCATAAAGTTGATTCACAGTATTAAAAATTCTCTTGAAACAAATAAGAAAACAGAAAATCTCAGAAAAGAAATAGAAGTTATAAGAAGAGCCAAATGGAAATTATACAACTAAACAATGTAATAACCCAAATAAAAATCTTGCTGGTTAAGCTAAATAGTAGAGTGAAGATGCCAGAGGAAGAATCAGTGAACCTGAGGACAGATCAAAAAAATTTATGCCCCGCCCTGGCTGGTGTGGCTCAGTGGATTGAGCTCCAGCCTACAAACCAAAGAGTCACCAGTTCGATTCCCAGTCAGGGCACATGCCTGGGTTGCAGCCAGGTCCCCAGTAGGGGGCACGTGAGAGGCAACCACACTTTGATGTTTCTCTTCCTCTCTTTCTCCCTCTCCTCATCTATAAATGAATGAATGAATGAATGAATAAATAAATAAATAAAAATTTATGCCCCGACCAGTATGTCTCACTTGGTTGGGCATCATCCCACAAAACCAATGGATGCTGGTTGGATCCCTGGTCAGGGCACGTGCCTGAGATGTGGGTTCAGTCTCCGGTCAGGGTATGTACAAGAGGCAACTGACTGATGTCTCTGTCTCACATCAATGTTCCTCTCCCCCTCTTTCTTCCTCCCCTCCATTCTCTCTTAAAATAAATAAAATCTTTAAAACAATGTACTCAGTCTGTACAGAGAAAAAACAGACTGAAAAATAAAAAACAGAAAGTCTCAGAGACCTGAGGGACAACAACAAAAAACATTTGTGTCACTGGAGTCCTAGAAAGAGAGAGCAAATGGGACTGAAAAATTATGGGGAATAATGACTGGGATGCCTAGATTAGGCAAGAGACATAAATCTACAGATTCAAGCAGCCTAGTGAACACCAAATATGATAAACCCAAAGAGTACTGTGGACTGAACGTTGGTGTCCAAATTCCTGCGTTGACTCCCAATGTGACAGTGTTCGGAGGTGGGCCTTTGGGAGGTGGTACAGATTAGAACAGAAGAAAAAGTACATGAGACAGAGCTTAGCATTTCAAAGTGGTTCCAAAAGAAATTTCAGAGTCTGCTCAATTTTGACCAACAGTATCACTGCTATATGAGAAAGAAGACATATATCTTCTGGAAACATTTAAAACACAGTATTTATATGTACATAGTATATCTGCTTAAAACAAATTCAGGTTTATAATCCCTGCCCACGTGCAATGTACCTTTAAATTTTATAGGGCACCCTATACTTTGGCAAGTATACTTATTTTCCTGCAGGTATTCTTATAATATATTGTATATGCAACCCAACCTATAGCTTTCTGGATAAAATTATTTTACCCATGTGGCTTTTCTCACCATATGAACCTAAGCAAGTGCACTTTAAGTTCTGGTATTATTTTGTGAGGAGAATGGAAAAAAGAATCAGGGACGATGGCAATGATGATGACACCGACCGTGAGAATCACCAATGATAGTGCACGCGCACGTGCACACACACACACACACACACCCCACTGTTACAGGCATTTTATCCGAGCTCATTTAACCCTAACTACTCTCGTAGATAAGGGCTAATATTACCCCACTTCACAGATGACAAAGCTGAGGAAGAGTGAGGCCCAGAGACGTGCCCGGCCACGACCCCCGGAGCTGGAGTGTGAGGCCGGGCGGTGTCGCTCCAGAGCTGCACACTGAAGCCCGTGCTACACGACTTCTGAACATGTCTTTGGAAAAGGTGTCACATAGGATTTTCATAAACAAATGATCTGAAACTAGAAAACTGAAATAAGTAAAACAAAATGCCACCTAGCGTAGGCACTGGCTCCCGCCTGGATGAGAGTTGGCATGACAGCGATGAACAGCCCCAGCTGCACGTCCTGCATCACCAGCGTCCCGAGCAGCACGGCGCTGTAGTCCAGGTCGCCTGCTTGAGAAAAGAAGTTACTGACAACACATGTTTACGGTATTTTAAAGTGTCCAAGTCAAAATAAAGTCATCATGTGTATTTCTAAAATAATTCAAACAAATTTGATGCTTTAAATGAGAATACAGACTTTATATTGTCATTGACAGCAAACACTGTAACATTTTAAAGGTTGAAAAACTTTGGTAAAGAAAATTTCCAAAAGATTTCCACTAGTTGTTACTTATGTAATTACGGAAAAGTGACATTACGACAAGATGGCATGGCAAGCAGTATGATAGGCCTGGATAATCACACCAATTTCACTGTGTCCTGAAGACACACGATATAGCAGCCTCCATCAGCAAACTCCATCTCTTCCCTAAGCCATTCCAGGGACCTGGCCGCATCCCTTTCCCGTCACATCTGCTCGACAGAGCTGGCTGCACCAGTCACTGGCCCTCAAACCCGCCATCACCACCACACTGAAGACCCCTTCCCTTTGAGACAAATGCAGACTTGACATAGAAACACGACTCATGGGCAGAGCAGAAAAGCGGTGACCAGCACTAGCTGAAGGCACCAAACAACTTCTCCAGAAAAAAGAAAATGAGACATTTTTGTGAATGCAATACTTTACACAGACCTCCAAGTGTCTCCAATTTCAACCAACGGCTCTTGACTTTGGTCCTTTTAAATGTGCTTCTAAACACTAAATTGTCATGTCCTCCCTCTGCACCCTGCACCCCTAAACAATCTTCGCTTCTTTAAAAAATGCCACTATTGCCCTGGCTGGTGTGGCTCAGTGGACTGAGCTCTGGACTGGGAAGCAAGTCCAATTCCCAGTCAGGGCACA
Source organism: Tonatia bakeri (assembly GCA_004024845.1). NCBI lineage: Eukaryota > Metazoa > Chordata > Mammalia > Chiroptera > Phyllostomidae > Tonatia > Tonatia bakeri. Next base: position 119,251 of record PVIA01002527.1, read on the forward strand.
TGCCTGGGTTGCGGGCACCAGTAGGGGGCGTGTGAGAGGCAACCACACATCAATGCTTCTCTCCCTCTCTTTCTCCCTTCCCTTCTCTCTAAAAATAAATAAAATCTTTTTAAAAAATAAAAATAAAAAAAGCTATTATTGGCAGTAACATATATTTAAAGACCAAACTGATAATCTTATTTATATAAAAGCAGAAAAACAAAACCAAACAAAATGAAAATCCCTCATCACCAGCAAAAAGTCACACTTTAATTAGAAGTTCAGGTAATCCTTTTAGAAGTTTTGTTTTACTGCACAGAGTTACATTTTTGGTGAGTGAAATATCTAGACTTAGAATTTTAAAACATTCTAAGTGGATAATCACATTAGGTTATTGTCAGAGCTTTGTATCTTGAGGGTTATACAACTTAACACAGAGTGAAGAATAATTTCCTCATAAGAAATACTGAATACTTTGGATACTACAAAAATCTACTATTTTCAACATACACCTTGACGGGCTACGATAACTGTGGCTCTTTTGATCTTGGGAAATTGGTTAGGCAGTAAGCACTCAGTCACACCATGGCTATCCTCCCCCACTCTGTACACCAAATTAATGTGTTTCAGACTGTATTGTTACTGTGTCTCTTCTTGAGTTAGAGGAAATACAAAAATCTCTAATCACATCTTGCTTTTTAGAAATAGCATTTGATATACTGCCAGCATTTTATAAATGTTTTAAAATTCTTGGTCTAGCCCTAACTGGTGTGGCTCAGTGGATTGAGTGCCGGCCTGTGAACTGAAAGGTCGAAGGTTTGATCCCCAGACAGGGTACATGCCTGGGTTGTAGGCCAGATCCTCAGTTGGGGGCACATAAGAAGCAACCTATCGGTGTATTTCTTACATATCGATGTTTCTCTCCCTCTCTTTCTCCCTCCATTCCCCTCTCTAAAAATAAATACATTTTTAATAAAATTTTTGTTCTATTCTTTCACACAGTGCAAAAGAATAGAACAAGATACCTACTGAGCAGCGCCAAGGAGCCCTCACTGCAGGTCCTGCTGCAGGACCCCTGCACTCTCAGGAAGCGTCTGCTAGTGAGCAAAGGCCCTGTGGCTGGAGGAGACAGACAAACGCTTATAGTTGTGATCAGCATAAAATGTAAACAGTGCAGTCGAGACAAAGGTGAAAATAATGATCTATATGGAAATATGAAAATTACAGATGCTACTTTTAATATTTCTCACCTGTGTGCATTTTGTACTGTTTAATTTTTGTGCTTACTCCTACTATAAGAATTGTATTTTTCCTGTTTTCCATTTCTTTTATTAAGTACTTTAAATGTATAGAGAACAAAGAATGTAACAAATAACCTCACGCACTACCAAATTTTGCTAATCTTAAAACTTTTGACATGTGGGCTTCAGAGTTTGAAAAGAAGACACTGCAGGTACTGCAGCTGAGCCGCCAGCCACCTGCTGCTGACCCCTCTCCTGCCACACCCCCCACCTTGTTTTTAACATTTATTATCCCCATGAACGCTCCTGTACTCTAGCACAACATCTCTGTGTTTGGGAATAACACTGAGCTTATTATTTTGTAATTTTAAACTTTATATAACCCACATTTCTGCAACTTGCTTTTTCTGCTCACCATTATGTCTGAATTATCCACACAAAGCTATGATTCATTTTTTTAAGTGCTGTAGAATACACCACGATTTACCCACTCTCCAGTGGATGGGTGTTGGGAACCGCCCTGCCTGGTTTCAGGAGCTGTAACCCCTGCCTAGGCTAAGGCTGAGGGAGCGACCTTGGACCATAAACCACCAAGGAGACAAAAGCTCATCTCCCTGGCAGCAGCATCGCTTCTGCTCCTTTTACTTCACCCATAACTGGCGCCCAATGCTTGTTCAGTTAGCCAATGACAGGTAAGATTCCCCAAGGGGGGAACGACCTAAGACAGGCATGATCGTGGGAGGCCCCCAAGGAAGGACTTTGGGAGCTACAGCAAAAGGGGGTGATGGACCCTCACCCCTCGGCTTTAACAAAGCCTGAGTCCTCATTGTCTGTGAGAAAATCTCATTATCTCTTGGCTGCCTTACTTCCCCTGCTTGACTTAAGCCTGAAACAATGACAGGGTGGTGCAACCCTGTGCTGGAAAGGGCAGGATCCCCAGGCAATCAGGCCTAAGAAAGAATATGTAAAATCCTGTGAAACCTGTTTTGTTTAGAATGCTCTCAATTAAATGATAAGGGCCCAAACAAGAAGTTTGTTCCTCAAAGTTTTACAGCTCTTTAGCTATCTGACCCTGACTCAAAATAGGCCCTCAGAGTTGTTTGTTATCCATTGTTTGTTCCTCACTGCCTGACAATGATTAATGAGCTTTACCTGAATTCTTGTGTAAATGAACCCAATAAAAGCCCATTGAGGAAAAGGCTCTTGGCCCTTCTCCTTTGAGAGATTGGCCACCTTTCCTCCCCAAGCAGATCATGTCTTGGTAGACTTATTCTCATCCTTGGCAGCTGGGGGTGGGAGGGCCCTGTGGGCAGAGCCCCCCCCCAGAGATGGGTACTTGGGCCTTCGAATTTTCCACTACTACAAACACGCTGTAATAAACATTCTAGTACACTTACTAGGAACAACCCCTTCCTTTGCTTGTGTTTTCCTAAGATGACCCCCAACTACTCCTGGCCTTATGCCCTCCCTGCCTGCACAGCTCCCACAGAGGTCAGGGTGCTCCACCTGGGCTTGGAGAGCAGCCCCCTTCCACTATAAGCAGTGGCCCATTTCAAATGGTTACAGGGTGAGGTCTCTGGCATGCCTGGGTTTTCCAGGGAAAGCCCCAAAGGGCAGCCTCTGGAGGTCCAAGCCACGTGGAGCTGCTGGCAAGTCTCATTCCATACTGTGGTATCAGAAGCTCATGGTTGCCACACCTTCACCACTTTTTACCAGAATCCAGCTGCCACTGTGCCCTCCAGCTGCTTGACCCCTGGGTTCTTTGCACAGGCATTGAAGAGTGATTTATCGGCCACCTTTGTGGGTTTGGGCACCCAGTATCTGAAATACAGGCTGGAAATCTTGAAACACAGAAAAGGAATAGACTTGAGCGGCAGCGACGACCAATGAAAACCCAAACATGGAGAGTGATGAAGGCATCACTCTCAGCGTCTCCTCATGCTTCAGTGGGCAGGTTGGTGGGTATAGAGCTTTGCGTGGCTTCACACTTTATGTGAATATATCAGGTCAGATGCCTTCTGTGTCTGGTACTTTCCCCTTCCATACTGCAGATTAACCTGTTTTTACTTCCGTAGTATTCCAGTATATGAATACACCACAATTTCATCACTGGTTGTATTCCTGAATACTGAGATTACTTATAATTTTTGCTATTAAAAATTCTTTTGAATATTCTTTCACATTTGTAAGTTTTCTAGGATATGGCTCTAGAAATGGAAATTTCTGCCTGAGAGAGTGTTCTCCAACTTAGCTAAGCCAATTCACAACCCCACTGACAGTGCGTAAGTTTGGGGACGCCACACACGGCATCCGTTTAAAACTTTCTGCCAGCTCAAGGGTGCAACGACGTCTTAGTGGTCTTCGCCTGTGTTTCCCTAGTTACAAGTGAGGTCCAGCGTCTTCTCACACTTATTGGTCACTCCGGTTTCCTCCTCGGGTAAGTTTTCATTTGGGTGTTTTGCCGATTTTCCAATTGAGTTTCCTTGTTTTGATTTATTGAAGTTCTTGATATGTTCTAAATATTACTCCCGCACGCATTTTATTCACATATATGTGTGTGTATATATATATGGCAAATGTGTTCTTCCAGTCTGTGACCTATAAAAATAACTTTGTAATAAAAGTTACAAAGTTTGTGTTCAAATGTATCAATATTTTCTCTCTTGGATTCTGTGTTTTACATCTTAAGAAATTCTCTTTACCATAAGGTCATAAGGGTATGTTCCCATATTTTCATCTAACAGCTCTGAAGTTTTGCTCTTCACGTTTAGGTGTTGAATCCATGTAAAATTTATTTTTGGGTACAGTTCAAGGTAGGGTTCTGCATGTTTTTCCATACAGGTAACCAGTTCCCATTCACTGACCAGCCCACTTCCTCCCACTTCTTGGCAGAGTCTGAGCTGTCCACTCTCCAGAGGAGAGGGCGCTTCGCCTGGGCAACGCCATGCCGCCTCGAGTATGGTACCACTGCAGTACGTCTTACTGTCTTCGCTCAAATTAACGTGGGCTACTCTGGGCTTTTGTCCTTAAATAAAGTTTAGGATTAGTGTGCAAGTTTCATGAAAAAATCTTGCCCGATTTGTTACCGGGATAGCTGTGACTTTGTGAATCCAGGGAGAAACATCATCCTCATGTACTGAGTCTCTTCACCCCGGGGCTCTCTCTTCAACAACGCTTCGTAATGTACCCTGAAAGGTCATACACATCTTCTGAGACACACCCCTTAGCATGTGCGCTTTTTGTGGCACTGTAAATTGAAGGTTTTTTAAAGATTATGTTTTCTAACTGTGCTGCAGGTATATTACACTTTAACATTTAAGTATAAGTTTTCTTACTAAAGTGTAAGTCCTTCAGTGTGTCTACTCACCCCCCAAACATGCAATCCATTAAATAACTCCTCCAATCTTATTACAGTCTAGAGTTTTAGCTTGGCCTTTTTAAAAAAATGCAAAGAAACCTCCTTTTCTAACAGTCCATAGTTAATTAAATCTACCAACTTAAAAAAAAAAAAACAAGCATCACTCTGTGTGCCTGTTTTCACATGCCACGTTCCCCTTTTGCTCCCATTTCTTCCTGCTTAGCCCATCCTCTTCCAGTGCTCTGGGTGGGACTGGATAGGCAATCAATGCTCTGAGGCCCGTATGTGTCTGAAAATGCCTCGATTCCATCCGCACTCTTCAATAGCGTTGCTGGGTGTGGATGCCTTGTCTGGCCCAGAATGTAGAAGGGATGACTCCACTGTCATGTACCACTTGGTGCTCCTGTGAGATGCGTGCTACTCCCTTTGGGATCACCTGTCTTCTCTTGGTAAGTGTCTACATTTTCTTTGCCCTTGAAGTGCTGCTGTTCTACTGGGACATGTCGAAAGTGAATTTATTTTCCCTTTTCCTGCTCAGTTTTAGAGACGTACATTCAATCTAAGGGCTCACATCTCTCTCCAATTCTGAAAAATTACCAGTGTTCTCCACCCTCCTCCCAGGACATCTATGATATGTATCCTGAGCCTCTCCATCTCTTCTCCATGTTTCTCCATGTTCTTTCCCATTTCTTCTGTCTATACTGTGCCCTTAGTGTCTAATATAATTAGACATGATATCTTCCTTTACGTCTGTTTCGAACATGATTATTTTTAAGTCTTTATTAGAGTGTTCCACGAATAAGGAGAGTTCATATTCTGACGATTGAGTTTGTCAGCTATCTTTTCTAGCCGCTGATTTTTTCACAGGTACTGGTATTACAGTGTGCGGGTTATGTCGGGAGTTGTTCTTATTGTCTTGGTGCCCTCCTTCATCTCCCTCTGCCACTGGTCTCGTGAAGGGAGGTCCTAAGCACCAGGCCATAGAGACAACGAGAATTGTCTAGCAGGAAGGCTGCACCCATGGCCCACAGATCAGCAGAAGGGACTGGGTATTTTAGTTTTTCCAGCCTCCTCTCGCCAGGGGGAAGCCCCTGATGTCAAGCAGTGAGTGAGGTCCTTGTGGTCTCCTATGACTCGAGAAGCCCACGGGCCCTTGGCCAGTCCTGCTTATCTCAAGGTCAGTGTTACTGGAGAGGTCGGCCACACCACCGGGGGTGTTCTCTCCATGCTCGCCTCTCATTAGCATGCTGGTGCAGGGTGAAAATCAGTGTAAAGATACAATGACGTTTCAACCCTGTTTTTTACTGACTGACAAAATAAGAACAGTGAAAGTTACCACAACGAATAAACATGGTGTAAAAAACAGCAATGCTATCAAAGCTTAACTGCATACGAAAGACAGTGCCACCAAGCGACATCTAAGAACATTCGTTCCTAAGCGTCTGATGAAGTCTGATCTCACTACACACAGTAACGATTTAGAGATGCCAGTGTTTTCCATACATACACGAAACTGATGCCAAAGTTTAGGAGGTGAAAACATCTAGAATTACCAAAGTATCTCACACATTTTACAGAAGAAGTATCAAAAGTGTATCAATTCCCAGTACTTGCCAGAATCTAAGCAGTGTACATTAAGCTTTTTCTTTCTTTTTTCTTTTTTTTTTATTTTTGAGGCTGCATATGACAATGACAGTTGACGGCAGTGTAGGCAGTAAATCTCCCATAAGCAGAATTCTGGAACTGGAAGTATCAGGTTTGGTGCAGCACATTAATCTCTTAAACCCACCAATTCTAGAGTACATTTTTCTTTTCTTTTTTTATCCTCACCTGAGGACATTTTTTTCATTGCTTCTAGAGAGACAGGAAGGGAAAGAGAGCAAAGCATCAATGCAAGAGAGAAGCATCGACTGGTTGCCTCTTGTATGTGCCCAGACTATAGAGGTCACACGTGTCCACATCAGGGATCGAACCTGCAACCTAGGTATGTGCTCTGACTAGGAACCAAATGCATATTCTTTCAGTTAGGGGACAACGCTCCAACCAGCTGAGCCACACTGGCCAAGGCTCCATAGTACATTTATCAATGTAGGTTCACTTCTTTTAAGCATGGTCCTCAAACTATTTTAAATTTATAAACATATAAAAATGTATTTTTCTTAATCAAGTGGAGGTTTGGAGAAGCTGAACTTATAGAGACATCAGCTCCTAAGGGAAAACCCACAATTGTTAGGAAAGCCCCAAGGAGGAAGTAGAATGGCCATTTTTTCTAGTCGATTAAATATGTAATACTTCAACACATAATCAGAAGACATTATCACCTACCTTCTTTTTCACCCCGGGCACTGCCCATGAGGAATCTGGACACTAAGGGTGTGCTTGATAAGGACAAGCAAGTAGAAATAAAAACACTCTGAGTGGGTCTGATCTGTAAAAGGTGTCCCCATAACAAGCCAAATGCAATCATTAGTAGCGTCATGTAACATGGTCCTTGCAGGGATATCTTCCACACCTTAAAGAGAACACAGTCATTTATACATGTCTCAGTGACAACAGACCACCTCCTGACGGGCATTACTCAGAGTACACACAGACATGCCATCTGGTAAGGGGGCGGGCCTGGATCTTTTAGGAACACACACGACGCACTGTGTGTATTCAGGAAGAAATTCTGCAGTGGGCACACCAGCACAACACCCAAAGTTGTAATCTCAGCACAACAGCAACAGTAAACACTAATGTAAGCCTACAGAGTTCTGGTGCCGTTACAGGGACTAAGCACACATCTCTCTATATATATCTTTGTGCTTATAACTTAATCCTCAGAACACACCTTGGAGATGGATATCACTGTCTCCCCCATTTCTAGATGAAAACACTGAAGACCAGTCAGAGGCTGGGTGACTTGACCAGGGTCCCATGGAAGTCAACATCAGGACATAAACCCAGGCAGCATTGGTTGGCAATCAAACAAACATTGATTAGACACCTTGTTATGCACTTAGCACACCACTAAACACAATAGAAAATGTGAAAGAAATCAGGTTTGATCCTAACCTTCTGTGGTTTTCAATCTAGTTGAACAGACAACATAATAAAAACTATTGATATTTATACAAATATGAGTATTACTTATCAACAAAAGAAGTTAACCTCAAACTCATCCTAGTCTATGTTAAAACACTTGTTCATTTTCCCCTCACTGCACCCTCCCAATCAAAACTGATTCCCTCACCTAGGTCCTCTCCCAAAAGAGCTCATGGGGGCCCAGAGAAGGGGGCAGGAGATGCAGAACTCAGCACAGCTCTGGGGCAGTGAAGTCAAGGAAAATGTTCAGAGGCCCCACCAGCTGGCCAGCCTCATCTGTGCCTCAACACACCTACTCACCTTCGTGTGCGCTAGAAGATGTGAGCTTTTCCCTCCCCTGCTCTGGTTCTTGGTAAAGAGCAACACTTCTTGCAAAACCAATGACATTTTCTTCGGGAATCAGGACAGCTGGAAGGTTCTTCCTAAGGCTGGTCTTGATTTCCTACTGTGGCAAACAAGCAGAGGCACACCCTGGGCCTCCCTAGAGCCATGACCAGCGGCCAGCCTGCTGGTCTACCATGGAATTTTCTAACTGCTGGAAACGAATTACAGGAGCCTCCCAATGCCATAAAGTCCCGACTGGTGGGAGACTAAAACAGGTCACTGAACTGAGTGCTTGGCCCTCAACATGGAGCCACATCTGTCTTCTGCCCTGTGACACTGGCCAACTCGGGCCCCACTCTCTCCTTCCAGAAGGGCAGAGGTTAGCTCCCAATGGCTGCTCCTCGGGAGTTCCAATTTCATGTCTCAACTTCGTATGTTTGGCAGTGATGTTATCATACAGCGTATCTCTTCCTAATCATTCTTCCTCTTCCTGTACAGACGAACTAACAAGTGACGAAGGACCAGAGAAGACCCGCACAGCCAGCTGCAACAACTAAGGAGGCTGGGCATGTCAGATTTTAGGGTTCACAGGTATCAGGTAGTCCCTTCCGTAAGTAGTGCTAGCTCCCAAATAGCATATTCCTGCCTGCAAGGGACACCTGGAGCTCAGGCTTGAACCTGTTACTAGCTTGCTGTGCACCTTGGGTAGGTAACAATCTCTTCTTTAGTTTCCACATCGATAGAGAAAGGTGAGACTAAAATGGTTTTTGAGGTCATTACCAGAGTGAACCTTTGACTTTATTATCTGGTGTCCTGCTACACCTTGGCCTGAAGGACTGGAATCCTTTGAGCCTGAGAAGCAAGGTGTGGAGGGGATGACAGAAAAGACCTGGGAGTGTCCTTTAGAAACTTCGTGTTCAATGTGGGGCCCTGGACCAGAGCGTCTCACCCTCAGATGCAGGCCCTCAGGCTGCCCGCAGCAGTGGCTCCAGTTCGGCAGGAGCCCCAGACAATTCCTCAGACATCAGAGTCTGGGAAGCACTGACCGGAGGATCGCCTCCGCCAAGGCCCCCTGTGCGTCTGGACCCCATGCTTGGATGCGCACACAAGCACTTGCACACCCTCTTGAGTTCTGTTTTCCTCTTTCTTTTCCTAGCATTTCTGTCCACAACTCCCACACTTCCTTTCAAAGCCCCAAAATATAAGCCCAAAAGGGCAGGGACCATTTTGACTGTATACACTGCCTTCCACCGAGAAGCTACCAGAGTGCCTGGAACATCATACTCAACAAATGTTTGTTGAGAGAAATAAGGAATAAAAGAGAAGAAAATAGAACTTTTGCCTCCGATTATTTTATAATCTATTTAGAGAGACAAAAACAGATGAACTGCTGTGATACGAAACTAAGAGAACAGTGTGAGTGAAGCCAGAAGGAAGCAAGGCAGTGGGGGACGGCTCATGGGGAAACGACTTCCACAGTCGATGTGCTGCGGGCAGAACACAGAGACCGCCTTCCTAGGTGTCGAGGAAGACGTCGTCTTTAGACTTCGGTGTTTTTCACAGTTTCTAGTCAGACCTTTAGAATATTTCAGGGAAGAGCTAAGCAGGGCCTTCTAGCAATAACTAACATTTCAAAAGCCCTAGTCAACAATTTTCTGCCATGACAGGAATGCATGGGCAACCAACCCAGAGAGCAGGGAGCGATGACATGAGTCACTCCAGGGGCTCCATGGTTTTGCCAGTTACTCACGTCTGAGAAACTGTTTTTAAATGTGTTAGGAATGTAGTTGATCGGGAAGATACAAACCCTCTGCCATCGGAGCCCATGGGCCTGGAAAGAAAGGGACAGGGTGCATTCCCGGTGCACGTCAAGTTCAGGGCTGCCACATGGGGGCAGCAGTTAGACTCCCTGCACTTGGTCAGTGAGGACCCCCCACCCCCACCTCCACCCCCACCCCCAGAGCTGAAGAGACAGTACAGACCTCAGCTCACCCCACACGAGACATAAAGAACACGCCCAAAGCCATTGAGTATGTGCCCTTCCCACTTATCAGACAGCACGACGCTTACCAGGCTTACACAACACAAACCTTCCTTCCTGAGCCCTCCCAAAGGCTGCTTCACCAAGTGCAAACTGATAAAGGCACACAGCTCGCATACTGAAAATGATGTTAACATTATGTTGCATGTCATTATTTTCCTGTATAACACTGAATACTACAGTGGAGAAAATACAAATTATAAGAACTTAAAGCTGGAAGAAACTTTAATTTTCTAAATCCAACACTGATGCCCAAGACGTGAGGCACCTTGTTGAGGTGGTGATGCTAGTCAATGGAGAACCACGACTCGGCCCCTCTTTGCTCCAACTGCGAGGGAGCCGTTGCCATTTGCTGCGAACTGCTCTAAACTGAACCACACAAGAACCCAGATGAGCCTGTGCTGTGCCACGGAACAGAGGCCCCGCACGTTCCGGAGCCGCACCAACACGGTGTCCTGCGCGGGCTCCCGGCTCCTTTGCAGAGCCTGGAGGGCCTCATCGCCCAGGCTGCGCTCCTTCTGCCCCACCCACCACGCACCCCAACAGAGTCAACAGGAAGGACGTGGTCACTTTCCCTCAGGACCCAGGAAAGTGGCCGATTCTCTTTGGACTTTGGATTCAGATATTAATGTATGGAGGTTATCACGCCAGAACCGTGTGAAAAAGATATGAAAGTACCCAGAGAAAATGCTGCAGTAATTCAGAATGCTTCATGAAAAGGCATACCCTGAGAAGTATTTAAAGGAAGTGCAAGTGATCAGTAGATGGACAAACGGAGCTTCCGACAGAAGACAGGGAGGCCGCAGAGAACAAGGTCGAAGAGGAACAACAGGCTGCACCAAGGAGACGACCGGGAAAAGAGGTCGGCAGCATGATGTTAGTTACTCCCTGAGAGCAAACACAAGACTCTAAATGAAGAGCTTATTTTTCCTTATTATAAAAAGTACACATGGGTTACTACAGAAAATTTGCAAACTGTGGAGAAGAACAAGGAAGCCATCCACGGTTACTTGGTGCACTATTTCCTGCTGCTCTTTCCTGTGCGTTGGGCTCCTTTGCAATTCCCACGGTCATGCTACATGCTCATTTGTTTCTTTTTAAGTTTAGCATTTCAACACATTATTCTTTGTTACTACATGTTCTTACATTTTTAACAGCGACATAATATTCCAGCAAGTAGTTATAGCGTAATTTAACCATTAGACTCTGGTTGCTTCTAATCTTTTATAAAAATGCTGTAATGAGCTGAAAACCTTTTGTTGGTTAATATTTTTTAAAAACTTATATTGATTCTTTCCTTTGGGCAGAAACCCAGGAGTGAAACTATTAGGTTAAAAGATGAGAACAGATTAAGGCTCTTATGCAAATGGCTAGCCTGCTCTCCAAAAGGGGCATTCCCGTTGTACCTGTCATGAACCTGGTGCAAGAATACATATCTATCACCCCTCGTAGTAATTAAAAACCCGTGCTCATGTGATTCTGGCATTCTAGCCAACACTGGTAGGCAGATGGTACCCGGTTTTGACTGGCACCAGGTTTGTTTCGTAGCCAATAGCGTCCCTTTCATTTCCCTCTCCTCCCCACCAGCTGTTTGGCTCTTCTGTGGCGTGTCTGCTTCACCTCAACTCACTTCTGCCCTGGAACACTTCAGCACCCAAAGTAACAATTCTAAAAGCAAACAAATGTCTATAAAGCAACTGTTGCTGCCCTTATTTTAATATCTATTCAAATACATGGTCCTGTTATTAATCTTTCAAATATTTTCATTTAACAGTGACAGAACAATAAATAAAAATTTGCTACTTATTTAGGATTAGTAAATTTTTTTTAGAGTAACACACTGAATATTCAATACCTACGATATTTCAGCCTCTAACAATTTTGGACCTTCTTGGAGGGACCCATATTTTAAAGTTCAAGCATATTATTTCTCAGACTTTTCTGGAATTAGCCATGTGAAAGCTAATTCCATCTATTCACCGAATTTTCACTTTTTCTAACATTTTTAATTTTTTAAAATTTATGTTCCAAAATTAATATCAACCTAAAACATCATAATCTATCCTAAAAATATCTGACAGTCAAGCATGAACAAATGTTAAAAGTAAATACACCGAAACCACACTGTGTTAACTTGGGGGCAATAACACAGACTGATGTCCTTACCTTTCTCAGCTTTTCTGGGGAAAATTCTAAGCCAACAAGAAAAAGAGTGAAGAACACACCAAATTCTCCTAATGTCTCCACTTGTACAATAGACTGAAAAACAAGAAAATTTTAAAGCCGTACAATTTAACACATCTGACACGGTAAGTGCATTTAACCGAACAATCTTGTACTGACAAACTCAGCAGGGCTGGCCCCAGAAAAGCAGTGTATTTTTAAAAACAAGTAATTCTTTGAATTTCCTCCATATCTGAGATAATCTGGATTTCCTGATTATAGTTTTTTTTTTCTTTTTTCCTAACCGGAGAAATAGTTGTTTTATTTTCTAAGAACTAGCTCATGAATCCACCTGTTTTCAAGTTCATTAATGCCACTCTGTTATCTTCCTTAGTTCCTTTCTTTAGCTTTGTTTGGGGGACACAGAGGCATTGAACCTGAGTTTAACAATGAATTAATTTAGAGTGGGTCACTCTCATTTGTGTTTCAGTATGACTAGCTGTATAAACTTTCTCCTGGGTACCACATTTGGTCACATGCCACAGATCTCGATATACAATGTTCTTATGTTCTCTTGGGACCCCTGTGGTCCTTCATTTGCTATTTATTTTTTGTTTTGTAGTTTATTCTGTTCACCAGATTCCATATGTAAGTGAAATCATAATGGTATTTCACTTGGCTTACATAATATCCTCTCCAGGTCCCCCCATGCCTTTGCAGCTTTCCATCCACTCACCTACTCAGAACCTCAGCTGCTTCCAAACCTTGGCTGTTGTAAATAGTGTCACAGGTGGGCACAGGTAACCAGGTTCTTAGTGATCGGGACAAAGAATTGAACCGAACACCCAGAGTTCATAGAAGAAAACATGGGAGCTGGCCAACTCCAAGCAGAGATTGGCCTCATGGGCTGGAGGGACTCTATTCTTACAGGGCAGATCCCTCCTGGCTAGTTTTGGTGGCCTTTACTGAGCATGTACAAGTAGTTGTATTACTTTAAAGCTACTGCACATGTGGTTTCCCGTGATTTTCCCTGATTGGCCACCAGGGAAGAGGGTCCCACAATGCTACCGAATTGACCCCCATTTCTCCTGGGGTCCCCCTGTACTAGGTTCACCTCTCCCTTCGCCAGAGAATTATAGCTCTCCATGTTAGAGATTGGTGAAAAGGAAAGGAATTATTTATTCAAGTTATACAGACTTAAGAGTAATGACTTAATGTCTTCATCAAAGTTCCAAAGTCCCTTAAAACACCCACAAACACACAGAGTCCTTCCTTTCCCCCTTTGCCCAGTCTGGGGTTCCGTAATCTCAGGGAAAGAAATTGAAGTCCGTGGATCAGGCAGCTCCCGGTTCTTCCCAGTAATTCGTGCTCGGCTGGTAGGCCTTCCTCAGTTCTCAGCACCATCAGCTGTGTTGCCGGGATCTCCAGCTAAAGCTGCGTGGTGATTCTTCTCATGGCCGCCGGGGGCGGGGGTGGGGGGGTCCCCCCACTCGGGCCAAAGTACGTGGTTCTCCTCACTGACAGCCACATGGTCCTCCCTACATGGCTGCAGCTGCGTGGTTCTCTGCACAATGGCTGCCGAGTCTGGGTTTAAATATCCTTCCAGCTTCACTGGGTTGCCATTATGAGTCTGCACAGGGGTGGCCCCCAGTCATGGAGCCAGTCATCTCCAAGCTCCCACACAGGTACTGTAACTAGGGGGAGTTGCCTCCCAGTTACATCTTGGGTTGAAGTCACTTCCATCCCCTGGCTCAAAGAGTGGCCACAGCTATTTAACATATCTATGTAACCAGTGTAAGGTTATAGATATGTTAAATGACCACACCAGAGGGTAGCTGCAAACCTGTTGCTATGCCAAACAGCTCTCAATGGCCCTGCTCCATGTGTCCCTTCCCCCAACTCACACCTGTGGAGGGTGAGGACATCCTATATATCTTTCTAATATTTCCTGGACACCTTGAGTTCTGGACCCCATTACAAATCCTTCCTTTGGGGGGCCCCCTGGCTGCACCCTCCTACAATAGTGCTGCAGTGAATGTAGGGTTCATATATTCTTTGGAATTAGTTTTTGAGGTTTCTTCAGATGTATTCCCAGAGGTGGAATACCTGGATCATAGGGCAGTTCCAATTTTAATTTTTTGAGGAAATTCCATACTGCTTTCCACAGTGGCTGCATCAGTCTGCATTCCCACCAGCAGTACAGGAGGGCTCCCTTTTCTCCACATCCTCACCAGCACTTGTTGTTTGTTGATTTATTGATGAGAGCCATTCTGACAGGTATGAGGTGGTATCTCACTGTGGCATTTGCTATTTATTTTTAATATTATTACACTACAGTAGAGAATTTTTTATACTACTATATTTGGTATTATTTATATTATTTACAGTTGAGGTTCCCATTGTGGCCACTAACTGTTCAGTTGTTTTAAATGTTCCCTGAACCTCTGAAAATAAAACACGGACTCTCATGTATCTCGCTGTCCTGACCCCGGCACACTTACTCAGTTTGTCAGCTACAAACATTACGAATTCTGACCTCTTTTTATTGCGTCTTTTCTCCTTTCACTCTCGACCTTTCTTAGTTGCTTTATTTTTGCTCAATCTTTATTGTACTCCTCCCATACCATCTGCAAACCTGTATCTCTTAACAGAAAAGTTTACTCCATTTACATTTATTATTATAAGAAATAATTGTTCTTACTTCTTTTATTTTATGTCTTCTGGTTTTTACACTTCCTTACTGCTTTTATTTTTTCTTTTACTTCTCTTCCATTTAAAAAATCAGGCTGTAACCTATGACTTCAAAGTAACATACTTAAATCTACACTTCTCAAATCAATAAATAAAAGCTTATCAACTTCTTCCTGGGAAAAGGTAAACATTTTGGTACAATTACACTTCCTCCATTACCTCCCTCCCATTATTGGCTAGTGTGTCTCTGCATTTTTATATTGATCGACTGTAATTACATTATTTTTCCATGGTATAGCTGATTTATTAAGAACTGTAATATTTAGCCCTGGCTGGTGTGGCTCAGTCGGTCGGACCATCGTCCTGTGAACTGGAAGGGTGCCAGTTCAATCTGCAGTCGGGACACACACCTGGATTGCAGGTTCAGTGCACACAAGAGGCAACTGATCAATGTTTCTCTCCCTCCCTCTCTCCCTCCTTTCCCTGTGTCTAAAATCAACAGGTATGTCCTTGCGTGAAGATAAAAAAGACTATACTATTTATAGTATTGAATTGTATGTATTACCTAGCTATTTAGCTTTAATTCTTTGCTCGTGAACTACTTTTGCTGGTAAGAAAAAAAGAAAACTGAGAAAATACCTGTATTTGCTATTGCTTGCAAATACTCTGGAAAGGGAGTAACGGACATGAACAGGAAGAGATTTTTCAGGTATAGTTTTTATTGTTTTCAATCATGTGAACATTACATGTTCAAAAATTAAATTAAAACCATTCTTCCCACAGGCCACCCTGCCAAGGTGAGCCCAGACCCCAGGCCACGAGGGTGCTCCCACAATGGCTAGCTATTCTATCACTCACTGACGTTCCGGGCTTTTAGCCTGAACCGGCTGAGCCCAACTTCTTGCCTGGCTAATCCTGCCTACTATGTAGTTTGGTGTGATTCCTTCACACCCTCTCCTGCTGTTTTCCAGTCCGGGGCAGTCACAGAGGGCCTCCTGACCTGGTACAGGTGTGGTAATCAGCAATAAGGAAATGAGGCTGCAAGTGGTGCAATCCACAACTCTCCCCGCCCCCACGCCCTGCTTGCCTTCTCCTGTTCTATCCAACTTCAAACCATCAGTGAGGTCTGAAAATTCTGTTGCTTATTTCTCCATCATCCTACATTGTTCCTTCTGTGCGGGCTCACGACAATTATTCTTGGCATTCTTTTCCTATTTTGTCTGAATTGTGCATATTTAAATGAGAAATTCTGAAGCTTTTTGAAAAAATGCTGGGAACCCTTCCTTACTGTCAAAAAGGGCTGTCAGCATGAAATGAAGCTCACCTCGATTTGTTCGGCAAACATTCTCCAGCCAAAACAGCCCCAGTGCCTCACTGTCTCTTGGGGTTCTCACAAGACCCTACATTTAGGCTGATAATCCCTCACTACTTTATTACTCTTTCATTGTATTAAGAATTTTTTTCAAATTTTAAAGATTTTATTTATTTATTTCCAAGTAAGGGAGGGAGAGAGAGAGGGAGAGAAACACCGATCAGTTGCCTCTCAGGCACCCTGAGCCCAGGGACCTGGCCTGCAACCCAGGCATGTGCCCTGTCTGGGAATCGAACCAGTGACCGTTCAGTTCACAGGCCAGGGCTCCATCCACTGAGCCACATCAGTCAGGGCTGTATTAAGAATTTTTTTAAAAATACACTTAATCCAGCATTTTTAGTTCCTTTTAGTCTCTGAATAATCTAGTCCACCAGATTATTGGAAATAGAATCTTTAAAACTAATATAATTTAAAGATATGATCAGGGTTATTTTATCTAGTTAAGTTACCCATTCATTAATGAATAAACTGACTTTCTTATAGCTTAGGGATTTCTTATGAAACTTTAAAGGGCATCTTCTTTAAAATGGTTTGTAAGTGGGAGGGTGGAAGCAAAGGAGGGAGGTGGGTTTGGAGCGGGTGGGGAGAAAATACAACTGTAATCGAACAATAAAAGAACTAAAAATAAATAAATAAAATGGTTTAGAAGAAACTGTTATCTTCATTAATTCAAGTTTAAAACCTTTTTGTCTTCATGAACCTTTCTTTTGTATTCTGTCCAAGAGACAGTAAAATGATTGAGTCTCGTTCTTACCTTAATACTATTCAGTCCTGAAGGCCCCAGGAGCACACCACAGATAATGTAACCAAACATGGTAGGCAGTCCTATTGTTGTGCAGAGCCAGCCACAAGGCAAAGACAACATTCCTATGGTAACAATGTCCTAACCAAGAAAAGAACAAGAAACACAGACATTTAAGATAATAGTTAGCAAGAAAGGGCTGGTCCACGAAACGGCAGGCTGGGACAGCACCGGGGTTCCACTGAATGGGAACAGAGAACACACCGAGAACTGAGGAGGGGACTTTCACTGCTGCTGTGTGCCACGGAGAGGCTGGAAACACTCAGAATGCATCGGGGAGTAGGTGAAGCTAGCTCCTAAGGTCTGCCAAACTCAGCAAAATTTCTCTGTTTGCTTACTCCCCATGGTAGTAGGCTAAGAATTCCGAGCACTGGGACTCCATTGAGCCGTCTGTTCTGAGAAACCTCTAGAGCTGGCATCCTCGTTGAACTCCTTACTTCTACATTGGTTTTCCCTCCATACAAAGTCAGTATCAGGGCCACAGTCATAACTGATGCAGGGAAGATTCATCATGGGTGCTAAAACTGCTGGTGGGAGTTTGACAAAGAGCAGGACGTTCACATAGTCTCCAAATATTTCCCCAGAAATCAGGTACTAATTACAAAAGTGAGAAAGAAGGGAGAGTAACTTGCAGCGGAGACCCCGCCCACATGGCGGGCACTAATGTGTTCCTTTTGCAGACTCGGCCCTCCCAGGTGCCACTGCAGCCATAACTAAGGAGGGCAATTCATCTGCTGTTTTATCTGTCAATTCCAGAGTACTGCTGTGGGGACCAGCCCCTCCCAGGTGCCACTGCAGCCATAACTAAGGAGGGCAATTCGTCCGCTGTTTTATCTGTTGATTCCAGAGTACTGCTGTGGGGACCAGCCCGTCCCAGTGCCCTCGGGGATCACTCGTCTTCCTCTCAGCCTGTCTGTGTTGGCACCATCTCTAAGAGGGGGTTACCTGAGCTTCTTCTCCTGTACAAATCCCCATGTCAGAGAGCCGTGTTAGAGACCTGACAGTTTATCTGGAACCCGCCAACCTTCCCTCAGCGGGCTGGACCTCGTCACTCACAGTCTATTCCTCATTTCCGTCCACATCCGAACAGTGTCCACAAACTTGAACCACACTACCATCCACTTCAAGCTTTTAATAATTTTACATCCCCTCACTAGAATGGTTTCCTTAGAGTCCACAGATCTGCATCCAACTCAGTCTGGAACGCCGGTCACCGCTGGAGGAGACAGTTCTCACACTGCACCCGCCCCACTGCCCCAGGTCAAAATAGAGCCACATGTGATCCCTTAGCCAAAGCCTCTCTGCCTCCTGAGAAAGTTTTATTTCAGTGAAAACAGTTTTAGGCAGCTGAAGCTTTAATTCCATCATATAACTCAAAAAGTATTCCAAACTCTCAAAAGCAAAATTAATTTTCATTTTAAACACTAAAATGCTTTATTCTTATGGGGAAAAGACTAAAAATCAAGAGACAATGTATTAAGTCGCAGAGAGTATAAGGAAGTCTGGTAGAATCTGTCAGGAGGAAGGCTGCATACCCTACCACAAAGTTCAGAACACAGAGCTCGATCCTCCTGGACACGTACACCAGGAGCCGGGACAGGGGGTTCGCGGGAAGTAAGCCCAGCACACGATTCCGAGGGGACCGCGAGCAGACAGGCTACCTTTATGAAGTGGTGATCGGCACGTGGGATCGTCGCGTCTCTGGGCTTGGTCAGGATATACTGGTTGTTCTGCGAGTCAATCAGCATGCTGAGACCTAAGTCGTCCTCCACTTCCCGCTTCGTGAGATTTTGCTTGGAATTGGCCTCTTCTTCCTCCACCCGCAGAACTGCCTCAAAATTGACCCCTTTGACCTATAAGAAAAACCAGTATTACGTATTTGAAACCAATCAAATGTTTTCACGTTCCATTTTTAGAGAGTAAATTCTATACTGAAGAAGATAGGAATGTTTTTAGTATTCTGTCAAGTATGAGAAGAAAGATCAACAAATATTTGTTAACACGAATTTAAAAATTTTTTCAACTAAAAAAGTGCTTTAAAGGAAGGCAGTGTTTAAAATTTCTACTACTTCTAAATACCTAATTTACCTAATCAGAGTGTGACACTGTGATGTATACTGATAAATATATATTTGGCCTTCACTCCCTTTTCTGGCTCACAACTCCTAAAACCCATGTGATTTCCTAAGTGACAGTGAGCGTTTGTTCTATGTTTATATTGTTGTATTGGGCCTTTGTCCTCGGTTCCTAAAACAGGACAACGGAGGTGAAAGAAGTACCTTGCGTTAGTAAGAGACCCTTGGCCACCTCACCGGAGTTTATGTTTGTGAGATGGCTTCTGGACAGCCCTGCGACAGCCACAGGACGGGACTGGCCGTCAGAGGGACTGTGCATGTGCCTGGAGGGTTGCCCTTCCAGCCCCACCCAGGCCTCCAGGAGGGGAGAGGGGCTGGAGTCTGAGTTAATCACAAATCCACATTATGAAGCTTCCCTGAAAATCCTTCAAGTACAGAGTTCACAGAGGGCATGGGAGTCCTACAGCCGTTCCTCACCTTGCCCCACACACGGCTCCCATGTGGCTCTCCCCGAGCTGTGTCCTTTCACTGGTGCTCTAGAAAGTAAACTGCTTTCCTGAGTTCTGTGAGCCGCTCTAGCCAATTATGGAGCCCAAGGAGGGGAGTTGTGGGATCCTCCAGGGTGACAACCTGGGACCTGGGATTGATGTCTTACATGGAGGGGATAGTCGTGGACTGAGCCCTGAGACCTGCAGGGTCTGCGCTAGCCCTGGGTGGACTCATAACTGCACTGAGCTGTGGGACAACGGGCCAGTGTCACAGAGAATTAGAGGCTGTTTGGCAGGGGAAAGGGGAAGGCCCTGGCGCCCTAGGAGCACAGAAGTGTCCAGGGAGCGGCGAATAAAGGGCACGACTGTTCGACTTCCAAGGGCATCTTCTTCCAAAAATTCATAGCCCTTGAAATACTCTGGAGCTGTTCTCCATCCCACAATTAGGAAGTTTTAAAAACACCCCACTCCATTCACTCAATTTTCTTTCTCCCTCCTCTCTCACCTGATCTTGCTCTAATCTGTTTTTATTACCTAACCCGTTTCTGAGTCCATTCCAAGACTCACAGTTTCCAGCACTAATCTCATTTCTCCGAAAAGAGTCCTGATCATGGACCAGTGAGTAGTCCGGAGTCCTACTTCAGATACGCAGATCATCTCCCAGAAGGAGGGCATGGCTCCCTGGCCGATCAGCATGGAAACCCAACTGTCCAGGGCAAGCCTTCTTGACACCGGAGTCCCAGGCCTCCTGAGGGCACAGCTGGGAAAAAGACGGCCCACTAATAGGGACTGATAGACCACGAGGAGAAAACACAGGATGACTAGTATACTTCTGGTGGGACACCAAACCAAATTATTTTTATGGCACACAGGTGTTTAGTTTTGTCTTTGTTTTCAAACTGCACTAAAATATACATGTAAACAATTTCAACAACACATGCTTTCAGTAAGTAGCTCTGCAGGTGGAGACAAACGTGTTCTGGAAGGCTACTTACTGATTTATTGTCATCAAAAGCATGCTCTTCTATTTCCTCCTCTAAACGATCAGCTGCCTTTCTTACGTCTTCGAGAATTTCATCAAGCATGGATAAACTTTTGTTTTGATGTTGCATATTTTTCAGGGCTTCAACTTGATGTTTTTCTGCTGCCAGAAGTTCCACATATTCTGTCTCTTCCTATTCATTTGTAAGAAATAAAGAGTGGAGTTTATTAAAAAACAAACCAGAGTATCACTTCCATTCAGGTACCTGGCCCAACCACACGAACCAACACACTCTCTCTGTCCAGTACCCCTGCTCATAAATGAACAAGTCTAGCTCCATCAATTAGGAGAAGTCAAGGACCACCATCACATATTCAGTCCATTGTCGACTGGAACGTTGTTATGTGGCATATGGCTCTTTTTATACCGCAAATGCCATGCTTTGGTAAGAAAGTTCAGTAAGTCCCTATCCTCTACTTTTTAAGCTATGTAATCATACCACAGTCTTTCTATGAAGACAAGTTTTATTTTATATATTTAAAGTGCCTGGCACTATAAATGATGGCTTTAAAAAACTGTATAAATAATATCACATCTGATACGATAATAGTTTATTCTCATTTTAGAAATATACTCTAGCCTTGGCTGGTGTAGCTCAGTGGATTGAGAACTGGACTGTGAAGCAAAGGGTCGCTAGTTCAATTCCCAGTCAGGGCACATGCCTGGGTTACAGGTGAGGCCCCCAGTGGGGGGCATGGGAGAGGCAACCACACGTTGATGTTTCTCTCCCTCTCTTTCTCCTTGCCTTCCCCTTTCTCTGAAAATAAATAAATAAAACCTTTTTAAAAAAGTATACTCCATCAAAATCCTTAATTCAAATGTATACATATACTTGTTTAAAACCAATTTTAATACTTTCATTTTCAGTAAGGACGTTGAAGCAAGTCAACATTCACACAGAAAGTAATTCCTGTTACAAACTCAAAATGTTGATTTCAGTTACAAATACATTTATTTCCGCGTCAGTTTATTGGGATAACTTCAGTAATTATTTTAATAACCCAGGTATTTCACAATACAGAAAAGCATTAAAGAATGACTTCTAGAAGTGGTAAAATGTAACTACACTATGACATAATGCAAAAGGAAAGGGCACTCCTACGCATTAGAGATTTCCCCTGTGGATCTGAGTGTTACGAACAGATGCCGCCCACGGACTGCACCTGCGGAAGCGCCCGCACATGCGCACTGTCCCCTTGCCCCTACTTCCCAGCCCGCCCCGCCCCCAAACAGTGTGAGTGACTAACCTTTATGGCAGCCTCTCTCAGGGCCTCCAGGCGCTGCCTGCTGCTCTCTTTCATGTTCACCACGTCTTTGTAATCCCCCTGCAGGGCTCTCTGGAGTCCATAGATAGCCTGGAAGACTGAATTTTCACTTTCATTCAGCTCCTTCTGGAAAATTTCAAATGTATGCACCTGAAACAGCTTCTCTTCGTCCGACAGGCCAACGTCTTTTTCCACTGCTCTGATTGCATTTTTCAGTTTGTTAAGAACCACAGCCTTTTGGCGTAGAAGGCCAGAGAGCTTTCTGCAACCATCTAGGACCCACTGCTTCCTGTGCGTGACAGTCGCCCCCTTGCCGCGGTGTAACTTGATGGCATGTTTCGCTACCTCTTCATGTTCCGCGGCATTCACTAGTGAATGAACCAGTGGAAGCAACAACCAGAAGTAATTTTTTTCCAATACCTTCATGATCCAATTTTAGAGCACAGGGCAAGGCAGTCCAAAAATTTCTGCTAAGCTGAGCGTGCATTTTAGATAAACATTTTCAGCTGGAAAAAAAGGTTTATTGTCACATATAGTTGAATGATGATTCATTACAATTGAAATCAGAGTTAAAGTATTAAATAGTTATACCCAGAAAACTATTGCTGTTCTGAAGAAAATGGTATTTTTTCCTATATTAATATTAACATTCAAACTATTTATTGTGCCTGGGTTAAAATCAAACACTGAATGTTAAAGTACGTGCCTGGTAAGACGTGAGACTAAAGGTTATGTTCGAATTTAAAGGACATACTTTTTAAGAAAAACTCAGCCTCATGCACCTACTAAATCTATGAAGCACAAAAGGCAAAATCAGTTCTATTTAAGAGGGTCCGCGCATCAAGGCCAGAACACACACAGATCAGTGAGCCACCTGTGGGAAACATGCTCCAAATCATTCCAGAAACGGTATCTTTTGAGCTACTAACAGCTTGTCTGTCATATCGTTTGCTTTCCAAAATCATCTGGAATTTTGCTAAATTCCCAGAGTCAGTCTACAGTTAAGTGCCAATAAGGCCACAAAGATAGAAAAAAATTCCACATACAATCACATCTGGATCTCTAGGGCTTTAAAATCTTTCTGTCAACCATTTTCAACCATCCAGTTTCAGGCTCCGTCTCTTCCCCTCTTCAGGAAGGCCTCAGGCAGTGTGCATGAACTTCTCCCAGCAACTGAAGCACAGACACGGCCTGGAGGTGACCAGCTGAAGGCTTCGGGACAGGCAGCAGCGGGAGCTGCCGCTGCAGTGTCCAGACTATCACAGGCAGAGGGCAGGGCTGTGTCCCCCAGAGATAGCGTTATCAAGGAGCGGGAGGCAGCTATGGCAGCAACATCACTAAGAAAGAATGACCTGAGAGGCAGTAAAATAGACTACAGAAGGAAGCAGTAACAAATGCGAGAGAGGCCAGTAAGATACACCCTAAAAAACGCCCTGAACCTGGCAGCTAGGAGCTCACCGGGTCCAAGCAGGTAGGCCAAAAAAGAAAACAGGATTGTGCACAGGATTTATAGTTTAGAGGAAACAAAACATTCACATACACCATCTAATCATTCTTAATAGCAGCATGCGGTGGGTGATCATGTCAAGAATTCTTACTCAACTATCAAATATAGCAGTATTTCCCCTACCTGAGGATCTGTTTACTAAAATATTTATTTACACTTTAATTTCACTGATAATCTCAATTCTAATCAGTTTAATCTGATTTCCCAAACAAAGCAGATTAAGTGCAGCAAAAATAAAAGTGTGGCATTTCTAGAGAGAGAATTCGGACTAAACCAAGAAATGACAGCGGGAGGGAACAAAACAGAGCCTTTGAAAAGGGAATCCAAGAAGTCACCAAAGACTAGAGCCCAGGCTGAGTGAGCTGTTCCACACAACCTGGCAGATCCTAAAAAGACTACTCTGGAGGCCAGAAGAGCCACCAGTGTTGAGAATGACAATCAAAAGTCACCAAAGAAAGACTACTCCGGTTAAAAAGTCAGGAAACTTCAATTTCAATACATTTTTAGATACTTTGGCTCCTAATGTTGCAAGAATTCACTTACCTAGCACAGCTCTATTCTTAATAAGGTAGGATAAATGGGAACTTGTTGTTGTAGTTTTAATACAACTTTAAGTAAATGTTCCCACCTTAAAAATAAATAATCGGTTAACCAATCACGGTAATACCTAGCAATGCAGTTCTGTTATTTTAATGACTCATTTAATTGCTACTTCAGAAGCTCACACTTTCAGTACATTTCAGAACCAAGGCAGAAATTCCAGATGCTTCATCAATGTCTCCCATTTCCCCCACCAAAGTGATTATTTTATGGCTTTCAAACTTCAGAAAAATAACCCACTGCACAGTCCGTGTGTCAATAATGCCCCTTTGTTTGTTTCTGGTTCTTTCCTCCAACAAGTCCCTGAAATTAAGTAGCTATCCCTCTAAACCATAATACCCAAGGGAGCTATTAATTTTTATGAGAAATCTTTGAGGATTGTAGTTGTAGTCAAACTAATATTTCCATTGAAATACGCTTAAATCTTCAACATAAACTGAACTTATTCCCAGACCCTTAAAATATGAACCACTCTTTTTTCATAAACTCATTTCATTTTTCCTTCATACTTGGCTACCAAATCCTATGGACTACTGAATTGTAACATGCTTTGTCTTGAGTAAATAGTAAACATCTTTAGTTTCAGTGCTATTTTGTTATTGTTATGTATCATTATTAAAAAACACTTTGGATGTGTTGAGTTTTTATAATGAACTCTTAAAGCTTCTCTGTCTTGAACTACTGATACATACAAACTGGACTCAAGGCTGAGTGAGGAGCCCATCACACACACTGTACAATTCCATTTACACAGTATTCTTGGAACGACACACTGTAGAGTTGGGGAGAACAGATCGCAGTTGTCAGGCAGGGGCGAGGAGGTGGCTGTGACAACGACAAGGTAGTAGGAGGGACCCTGTGGAACAGAAATGTTCTGTGTCTTGACTGTGGTATGGTCACACAAATCTACATGTGCAGTAGTAATTTTACAGATTGTGACATACATATACACACATATGCAGAAAATACTGGTGCAATCTGAATACGGTGGGTGGACTACAGCAATGTACGTTCCTGCTTCTGCTGTGTAAGGGCTGCCCCTGGGGAAGACTGGGGAAAGGGTCTAGCAAGGGCATCCAACCTGCAGCCCACGGGCTACGTGCAGCCCAGGCTGGCTGTGAATGCGGCCCAACACAAAATCGTAAATTTACTTAAAACATTAAGAGATTTCTTTTGTGATTACATGTTGTAGTGTATTTAATGTGTGGCCCAGAGACGCCAAAAGGCTGGACACTACTGGTACAGGATTTCTCTGCATTATTTCTTACAACTGTATGTGAATCTATAATCATCTCAAAATAAACTTTTAAATATTATATAGAAAGGTTTACTGTTTCCACTAAATCTTTATTACGTGTATTGATCACAATTTACATTGCAGAGCGGTGACATTTTTTTGTATTTTAAAAAAACTAGAAATGTCCTACAACGGAGCCAAAGGTTTTCAGGCTGGCTCAGCTACAGTGAAACCCAAAGTTACTTTTCACTTCAAGCAACAGCAAAATCAATGTTTTGAGCACAACTGCTCCCCCAAATTTCTACTTGAAAAAGTTTCTTTTTCAACATTAATTAAAATATATGTCTTCAACTGATCAAATTTCAAACAGGTTTCTATAAATGCAGAGCAGGAATCTCAAAACTTATTTTAAAATTGATGAGATTATTTGATTAAGAAGGAAAATATTTATAATAAAAGTCTTAACAGATTTAGAATAAGAGGGCAAGTGGGTTCACCATTAAGCCTATTCAAAAAAAACTTCTACTACTTTTAATTCATTGTCATTTTACAAAAATCACATCATTCTTATTATTCTACAGAGAATTTTTAGCAATTCATAAAGGTCACATTATCATTTACTGGATAAAAAGCTCAAAAGCAGAGCACAATCATGCCCTCTCACAGCCCGCTTTTTCAGAGCAGTCTCTGGAGTTAGACTCCTCCCACACACCTCTGACTGGGAGCTCCACCCTGACTGCGGGTCGGGAGGAAACTACCTCCTTAGGCATCTGCTGTTAGGCCCCACAAAGCCCAGAGCACAAGGGTTATAGAGCCGCTTCAGTGAAAGGGAAAGTAGGTGGGGGAGAACTGAAGCAGCTACTCTTTTCTTCAATTATTTATAATGGGCTAAAATCTGAAAACCTTGCAGCCCAGCCTTCTGCTCCCATGCAGCCACTGGACCCTCCTTCTCCTCTCTCCCTCAGGACCTTCCAGACCCACTGCCTCACATTCACCAGACCAAACTGCGGAGGAAGAATCTGCAGTAGTTTATTCAGGACACCAGCGCACCAGCCACTGTGTGCCTGGCCGAGGCCACCTGGGCTGGGCTCTGCCTTTGTCGGTAAAGCTGGGGAAGCTGCCCAAGTCAGCAGGTAAACAGCTGGGTGGGTTTACAAACCCTCAGTCAAGGTGCATTCTAACTTAAGTGCCATGGTCTTGTTGCTGTAGCCAATCAGACAAACAGGGTCCCACAGAGGACCTAACACCTCTGCCTGCCAGATAAGCCAAGCCAGGATGCCAGCCCTATTCACCCAGCTGAACCTGGACCCCAGGTGTGGGGGGGGCACTGACCTGGAGCTTGGACTGTGTGCAGGAAATCCGGGCAAGCTGGGTGCGTGTGGCAAGAAAGGGAAGTCCAGTACCAGTTATTTAGCTTCCTCTGAGAAATGAAAATATAAGGATTATTTCTATTGAATGATTGAAAATTAGAATTTCTTCATCATACCAATACTCCCAGATTCAACAAAAAATAATTTAACAGGCAACAAAGAAGGAGGTGATGGAATGGTCTAGTGAGGAAACTCCCCAACACAAATAATCTACCTCACTCTAACCTGTAGAGGATTTATCTTAACAAGGATATTTTAAGTTTTAAGGAATTGAATGATGTAAAGTATATTTATTAAAAAGTAAAGCACTTACTATCTTGTAAATACAATTTATGCTTATTCATGCCTAATTAGTAAAAGAATTGGAGAATGAGCCCTGGCTGGCGTAGCTCAGTGGATTGAGCACGGGCTGCCAACCAAAGCATCGCAGGTTCTATTCCCAGTCAGGGTACATGCCTGCGTTGCAGGCCACGCCCCCAGCAACCGTACATTGATGTTTCTCTCTCTCTCTTTCTCCCTCCCTTCCCTCTCTAAAAGTAAATAATAAAATAAAATCTTAAAAAAAGAAAAAGGAAAAAAAGAGAGTGGTTGGGACACTCATAAAAAAAAGAAATTATTTAAAAAAAAGAATTCGAGAATGAAAGAAAGGGAGACAGGAAGAAAGAAAATACTTATAGACATTAAAAATGTTTAAAGTATTTCATTGTTAATTAAAAAAAAAAATATTCCATCGAGGAATCCAATCAGTGAGACACTACTTTTTAAAAAGTTAGTATTACTAGAAAAATGTGGAACCACTAAGATGCTCTGATCCAAAGAATAATCAGAAAAATGTATAAATATGAAAATGCTGAGCTACCTTATACCTAGATCACTAGACGATCTAATAATATGTGAACGTCAGAGCTGGTGATCCAAAGGGGTGTTTAAAACAGCCATTACATTTATTCAGGTGCTATCCGGCAAGACTCCAAAGAACTGAGACACAGGGCCTACGAAGAAGGTTGGCGGTCAGCGACCTGCATTTGTTCTTTCTTTAAAGCAGGAAAGCAGACGTAGAGGAGTAAGAAAGGAACTGCAACGAAGAGTCCTTCTGGAGAAGGAGTAAGGGATCCACACTGGCACCTCCCGGTTTATGGTGCGTGAAGATGAGCTGGATCTCCCTCTCTTTCCTGGGAGATGGCCAAGAACAGACAGTCTGCAGGAGGCGACAGGTCTTCTGTGGGACCCTGTTTATTTGCTTACAGCAACAAGACCTTGATACCTAAGTTAGAATGCATCCTGGCTGAAGGTCTGTAAACCCACCCAGCTGTTGAAGCGTTGACTCGGGCGACTTCCCCAGCTTTACCAATAAAGACTGCACTTCGCAACCCTACCCCATCACACTCTCCTAAACACAATCCTGGGGTCCACTGCCAGGTCCATCTGTCTGTACGAGAAGTTGTGGGAAAGCCTGAACCATCATCCTCACATACCGCAGGGCCAGATGCGCAGGAGCAGAGATGCAGAGCAGGGCTCTAGGAGCCGAAAGGCCCGTGCCTGAGAGCAGAAAAAGAGAGACCTCCGGGAGCAGTACAGCCCGCCCAGAAGGAAGCCCAGGGAAAGGAAGGCTCCAAGGAGGAGATGCCCAGGGAGGGAGCCCCAAGGGTCCGAACTTCGGGCAGGACCGGAGGCTCCGCGCCCCCAGCCCGAACCCCGCACAGCGCTCACCGGGATATTCCGGACACCGCGCGTCCTGGGTCCGGCTCTCCAGCGCTGGAAGGCCAAGGGCGAACAAATGAGCGGCTGTCCCGCATCCCTTTGCAGGCGACAGGACCGCCCTTGGGGCAGGAACAGGGACCGGGTGGGGTACGGTGACGCCCGGAGCCGCCCGACCCCCTCTCCCGAACGCCGTCTAGGCAGGCAGACGCAGCCAAGTAGCGGCCCCCTTAAGAGGGTGGGCCTGGGTTCTGTCGGTTCCCGGGTGGCGCGGTGCTCGTTGGGATTTGTAGGAGAGAGCTGGGACTCTGGTACCGCGAGCCCTGGGTGGCGCAGTGAACGTCCGAGTGGGGGCGGGGGGCGGGGCGGGGGTGGGGTGGAGGGAGTGGCGCGCGGGTCGGCCGGCACCCCAGAGCGCCGGAGCTTTGGCCGAGAGAGGGGCGGGGCCTGGGTCTGGTACGCTCCCGGGAGTGTCGGGGCACGCCGGGAGTTGGAGTTCTGTGGGCCGGACCCGTCCCCGCCTCCTGGCGCGTCTCCCTAGAGCCCCTCCCCTGGGCCCCTCCCCGGGCGAGTGTCCCGGGAGCGAGGACTAGGACCCAGTGGCTGGATCCCAGCGAGAGGTGGCCGGGGCTTCTCCGCAGACGGCTGGGCCGGTGAGAAACGGGGAGCGACGGGGAGAATGGTAGGTGGCCCGCGGTTTCGCTTTCCGCCCTACTCCTCCTGCGCACCCTGTGCTGGGGAAGCTCTGGGGTCACGGGGCTGGAGCCGGGAAGCACTGGGCGCGAAGGTCACCGGAGCGGCGGGGTCGCGGCCCGCCCTTCTTCGCGGTGGGTGCTGCTGGAGGTGGGGAGGCACGCAGGTGTGAACCTGCATGGCCCAGGGCGAGACCTGTGCGGTGACCGAAGTGCAGCTTTCTGGTTTGACGGGATGGAGGCACAGGGCTGGCGAGCATGGGGACTCCGACCTGTGCTCCACCGAAGCACGAGCAGCAGGGTGAACTAGAAGGAAGGGAGATTTGGAGCAGACGCAGCATCCTGTCAGAGGTGAAATGGACAAGATAGTGTCTTTGAGAATTGCCAGTAATTAAGTGTGGCTGGAACGTGGAGTTCAGGGTCCACAATGGCGGGACTACACAATCAGGGCCTTGTATTGGATGCTGAGTGTTGGTTGAGTTTATATAGGATGTAACGGGAACCAAAGAAGGTATTTAAGAAGTGGGGTTGTGGTGAGTTGATCATATTTGTATTTTGTAAAAAACCCTTTTGCAAAGAGAATAGGAATTGGATCGGAAGGGGTCAGGATTGCAGGGAGACCAGCTAGAAAACTGTTGCAATAATCTGGGGAAGAAGAAGTAAGGACTTGAGCCAAAGGTTGTCCGCAGGAAAAGGGAGGATGAGAGGAGGGAGGGGTGAGACTTACAGAACTATTCAGAAAGGGAGACTAAAGGAGAGAAAGGACTCAGCAGTTTCTGGCATGGACGTCTGAGCAGATGGTGATGTTGTTAACCAAAATGGGGAATGTAGAGAGAAGAGCAGATTTGTGCGGGAAGATGGTATAGTAATGAGGGGAATATAGGGGGATCATATAGTCGGTAGGAGATATAGATCTGGACCTCAGAAAAGACTTTTCGGGAAATGCGCAATTACTTTGAAATGTAGTGGAAACCATGTAGTTGATGGGTTTCATCATTCATTCAGTAAATTCAGATGTTTCTCTGTGCAAGGAAGGTAGTGTGCACGATGCTGGAGGTATTCATGGAGCTGATGTCCTAGCAGGAGAGACAAGCACTAAACACACAACTATTTTATTACAGTTGTGATAAGTGCTAGGGAGTGGCACAGGTTCCAGGAACCCAGGTGGTGGGGTGGGTGAATGGTGTTAGATGCTGAGGGAATGAAGGCTTAGCCAAAGTAATACATGTGAGCTGAACTCTCAAGAATGAGTGAGGTGGGAGGGGCAGCCAGGTGTGTGCAGTACTCCAGGTGGAAAGAACAGAATAGGTGGTAGGAGATGGCATGCTCCAGGAATCGGAAAACTGCCTGTCTACAAACATGGAGAGCCAGGGAAAAGTGACATAGTAGGAAGCTTGTAAGGGGACTAGAACCAGATTGTGCAGTCTTCTAGGGCACAGGAAGAAACTGTTAGTCTTTGTCCTGATGGTACTGGGAGGCCAGTGAGAGGGGCCAGGAGGAATGTGTAGGGGAAAGAGTAGAGGTCTGAGGACCGAACTTCAGGGTGGGAAGATTTACCAAGAAGGAGATGAGGAAGGGTATGTCAGAGAAACAAGGTTAGAGAGAGTGGTCATAGAAACCAGCACAGCCACAGGGCACTTGATGACTTAGTGGAGCAGCCGCACTGCCCAGGCAGGATGTGCCCACCTCAGCAGGCAGAGACCCCCCTCTCCAGCTCTTCAGGAGCTTAACTTGAGGAAGAGGACTGTGCAACCGCTGCAGAGGTTGGAGCTCCAAGAGTGTGAAAGGAAACACTTGAATTTAACACCACTGCCACCCTACTCCCGCCTGAAATAGAGTCACAGTGACCAAGTTTATATAATTAATTTGGTAATTATGGATGCCCTAGCAGCCCCTGGTAAGCTGATCCTAAGAGAAGATTGTTGTATTAGTTGGAATGGCATTGTAAGAATAGCTGTTTTTTTCATTTTATGCACAGTCAGTCTTGGTGCCCAGATTATGTAAGCAACTTTAATAAGGTCACAGTAAAAATATTTGAGACTTTTTCCATAGGTTACAGATTTTGTTTTATTGTTCTCCTGCATTATCCAGATTTTTATTTTAGTAATTTTGTACATTTTAACAGGATAAAACAATGAAACATAGAAAATGACCTTCCCCCCACCCCTTAAAAGCTACCATTAATAATTTAATTGTCTTGGCATGGTAAGTCTCAGTGAAGGCCATCAGAGCTGAAGGCTAGGCCCTGGTCCTGCCAATTTATGGACCTTTATTAATTTTACATGGATTTCATCTTGTCTAAATAGACCAGAGCTTTCTTCTTTCCTCTGTAATTTTTTCATTTATGAGGCTTTTCTAGACAGCTTTATGCCAGTCCCCTTTCTTACAGATTGCAACTGTAGTTTACAAATATTATGCAGTCTCTAGACTTAGCTTAATGATGATTGTTTTAATCACTATTATTTTATGGAGAAACTTGTAATGGGAAACATCAGATTGGTACAGCTTTAATGATAGTTCCTTTCCTTTTCATTCTAGCCAGAGACGTGTTACATGCTGAGCGTAGGCCCATAGCTACTCTTGCTCATTCAGAACCAGCACCTTTATACCACTTACAGGTTCAAGGCTGTAGGATCTGTCTTATGACATATCAGGCACTTGGAATAGATAAAAGAGGGCTCTATTTATTTCTCTATCCACAGGTCTCCCCACTTTGTAACCTAATGTAGTAACAGTTCAGATTACTTTGTGTAGCCTCCATGGATATACTCCTGCACTTTCTCTTCTAGAGTTTTCGGAAAGCATTCCCCTTCACACTGTCGATAACAACTTTTTGTTACCTATTAGGAAAGGCTTCAAGAGGTTATTATCAAGAAAAGTGCCTCGAGATTCGGCATCCTCATGTCTTCCAGCTGTCTGTCAACATTTACATGTTGTGGATCTGTCAGTTGTATAAAGCTGGTGAAATAATTAAGTAAGGCACCTGACAGTTCGTTATTCTGTTGATTAATCTTGGAGGTTCCGAGAGTGCTACATGGGATTTCTTCTGAGGTAGAATCTGTATAACAAAATTAACTATTTAAAAATGTGCAGTTCTGTTGTACATTCACAACATTGTGCTCCCACCACCTCAGTCCAAACATTTTCATCATCCCCCAGAAAACCCCACACCCATTAGCACCCACTCCCCCACCCCGGCTCCTGACAGCCACCATCTGCTCCCGTCTCTGTGGGCTTGCCTTATGGAATCGCACAACGTAAGGCCTTTTGGGAGTGACTTCTTCCACTCATGATGTTTGCAAGGTTCATCCACATAGTAGCATGAGTGCTGTATTCCTTTTTATGACTGAATTTAATTGTATCTCCACACCAAACAGTGTTTCACAACCATGACAGAATTTTAAAATCTAGCATTGATGGCAATTTCCATAATAAACATATCATAGTTATTTTTAATGATGTACCATTTCGAGGTTGAACATCTGTTTCTATCTTAAGCTTTCTGAGGCAACCCTTGGCTTTGCCCACCCTCCCTTGGGGAGGCTGTCAGCTTCGCAAAAGTACACGAGCTTTATTTTTGTCGGCTCACTGTCAAAGCTTACGGGATCTGCCCTAATTTAGCTGAGTTTGATCTTACCAGAGAATATTGCTTGAACTCTTTGTCTAGTGCTTTTCAAAGGCTCAATTTCAGGAGATAATGCATGGAATATATATGAGTATTCCATGTGTTTCCCTAGAATATAGCTCAGAACTGTAACCTACAGACCACGGACTAGCTGCCTATACTTGTAAATAAAGTTTTATTGACGCACAGTATGCCCACTGACTTGCATGTTGTCTGTGGCCACCTTCACTGCAATGGCAGCATTTAGTAGCTGCCACAGAGGCCAATGGCTTCTGAGCTAGCTCCTCAGTTCTCAATCATAGTTCCACCTTTCCCTGTCCTCTGAGGAACCAATAGATGGGCTTAAACATTCTGTGAAAGGACTGAAATTTTATGCAGAATTACATGTACATCTGTGTACCACATGTTTTCCTGGAGAGGATCTGCGACTTTTATCAGATTACAAAAGGGACCCAAGCCTCTAAATGACCAATTTTGTTCTAGGTAGCCAAAATGTTAATTTTCTATGTTACTGTAGATCAGCAGTTCTCACACTTTTTAGACCCAGTTCCCCTGTACACTTTAAAAATTATTGGGACCCCAAAGAGCTTTTGTTTATGTGGATAGTATGTACTGTATTAGACATTGAAATGGAAAGTTTAAAAAC
Source organism: Tonatia bakeri (assembly GCA_004024845.1). Taxonomy (NCBI): domain Eukaryota; kingdom Metazoa; phylum Chordata; class Mammalia; order Chiroptera; family Phyllostomidae; genus Tonatia; species Tonatia bakeri. The sequence continues at coordinate 152,554 of PVIA01002527.1, forward strand.
GTATGTACTTAAAAATAAGAATAAACCAACTACATATTTACATTACATTACATCCTTGTGGAAACCTTTAATGTGTAGCTTAATAAAACAAGATAGGTTCTCAGATGCTCTGTGTTCAGTCTGTTCTGATATCACAAGTTGTGTGGCCTCTGGCAGCCTCTGCTGTCCACCAGTGAGAATGAGCAAGTCAGAGAGGGGCTCAGAATCATGAGGAAGATGGTTTTGTCAACCCGGAGCCACTGAAAGTTCTCAGGACCCTGGGGTCCCCACACCATACTCGGAGAGCTGTGTGTTTGGACTGCATTGTCTGTGCTCCTGCTGAGTTGCACTGTGCTATTTTGGTGTCAGCGCGCATGAGGGGCGCCTTAAGAAAAAGCTCTGGGAGTCTTGCTCTGCAGCTTATTGTTGGCATTGGGGTGAGCAGTCGGTCTGGTACGAAGGGGACAGTGACATTGCCTTTTCATGAGCAGCCGGAGGAGACAGTTCCTTCGGGTTTCAGTGCCATGAGGAGCTGTGCCACTTCTGGGCCACTGGTAGGTTTTTCAAATCTTATAAAAGCAGATTTTCCAAACTCGTCCTGTTTTCTTCCCTGCTTTGGCAACTGGGAAGCTCATAGCCTAATTTTCAGCTAACTTTCAGCTCTTGTATATGGTATGTGTGTCTATTTTATCCCTGGCTGGCTAATTTTTCCTTTTTCCCTCCTCTCAGTTTTTTCATCCGTATCTTGTCCTCTGTTTACGTATTTTGTAAATTATATTTTATTTTGGGTTTCTATACATTTTACAACCTTTTTATTTTTAACAAGATTGAGTATAAATTCTTACAAGTAAAATTTCCCCCTTACATTATGAAGCCTTAGTATCTAATAGACTGAGTCAATTTGATTTGCAGAAATTAGTGAATCACTTTTCTTCTGGTATCATTTTCATCCAGTTTCCTTAGACAAATAGAAACTTTACCACCCTATATCTGGAAGTTAAGATGTATTTTGTTTCATTATACACTATATATAGTACAGTTACTTGGCAGTTTTGTTATTTACTACCTACCCACAGCCTCTGCCCTATTTTTCTATTTTATTTCTGTCTCATGTACACAAACATTCTTGCTATTAGTATCATATTCATTTAGTTGTAACAGTCTATTTGTGCTGCCTTTGGAACTTTTGTAAATTATTTTTAACACTGTGCTTAATTATATGTGTATGTTTTCATCAGTGTGGTTCTGCTGATTTTAAACTGGGAAAAACTTTAAAAGATGTTTCCAAACTGGGAAGCCTTCCTCCTGTTCATTAGAGTCTGAAATTAATGGCAGCTAAAAAGAACCCTATAGACGGGCGGCGGTGATATGGGCAGACCTGGGGTCCTACACCCGGCCTCCTTTCATCAGGGGGCTCTGTGTGTGTATAAAGAGGGGTTTTACGGAGACTGAGAAAAAAATGTACTTCGTGCAAATGGAACTGGGTAGAGATGAAAATGTGTTTCATATAAAATATTGATTCTCGTAATTTTTTGAAGATTAGCCTTTGCATATTTGTTGCTATATAGATGCTGTCGTTTCAATTTTCAGAAGACTGTGCAGTCTTTTTAACTGATGAAGAACAAGCCTTTTCCTGTAATTCTGAAGTGAAGTTGAGTCACCCAACAAGAAAAACACTAAGTCCAGTTAAAATATAGGCATTAGTAATAGAATGCTGAGACACACCTCTGGAGTGGCTTCATTGGCTTTCCTGCTTCTTTTGCATCCCAAAGCATAAGCTTAAATCATCTCAGAAGGACAAGGTCCGCCAGTTTATGGCATTTACTCAGACTGGTGAAAGAACTGCCATCTACTGCTTAACACAGAATGAGTGGAAACTAGACGTGGCCACCGACAACTTCTTCCAAAACCCGGACTCGTTCCACAAGGAATCCATGAGAAACACGGTGGACAAGAAGAAGCTGGAGCAGCTCTATAACAGGTACAAAGGTAAGAGTGACAGTGGTGACAAGGACAGGCCGTAGAGAACTCGCTTCCGTCTCTAGGGAGCAGAATGAGTGTTACATTTCTTGAATTTCTGATGCTGTGTTCAAAAGACCTCCAAGATGCTGTTCCTACTCTTCCTGGTATTCAGCCGCAAAATCCAACCAGTTTAAATGGAACTGTGACTGTTAACTGATACAGAGGAGGGTGGGATGAGAAGAGAGGAGTCTAAAGATGGATGGGCCGTCGGCTGTCCTCGCTGAGATCACTGGTGGCAGGAGAGCCATCCGCGGTGTAGTGCCGTGGCAGGTGGCTGGCTACACCTGTGAATACAGTGTTTTGTTTCCCCAGGCAGGTCCATCAAGGCTATGATATTGGTAGTGAGAAAGTTGTTTAAAAACAGTACCAAATCATAAAAATATTTCTGACATGTCAGGAAAAGTCGTCCCTCTGTTATAACAGTGTCGTGGCATTGTAACACTGAAACAACTTCAGTTCTTGCATGAGCTTTGGGACAAGCTCTCACTAAAGAGAACTTTGTGTTGGAGATTGGGGAGAGTTGTTATTTTTATTGAAATCAGCACCTAGAATGGAGCTTTCCATATCAAAACACAGTCATATTGCAAAAATAAGTCTGCATGATGGAGGTGCACAGATTCAAACCACTCAGCAGGCTTTCACGTTTCATATCAAATGTCAAATCTGTGCTATAATGGGAGAGGTGGCAAGATTTAAGAGTTGACTGAGTTATTTTTTTCCAGAAGTTTCTAAGGCTAATCTTTATATTTCTAAAACTTAAAAAAATACTGACTTAAACAAGTGTTAATTCAAACAGAAAAACTTCCTTAGATTTAAATTCTTGTTTATTATTTCCATGTTTTACTTTTTTAATCTGTCTTTTTAGATCTGAAGAATAGATTGAAAATAGCATTCTTTTTATTTAAAAAATTTTGGTTCAGAAACATATTCTATGGTTAAAAAAAGATACGTACTTTTAGTTCTCGAAAAAGTGAACATTATTCTTAATTAAGCTTTAGTGTGCTTTAAATTTTTTGGCTAAGTCAATTGTTGAGCTAATTTTGTAAGTCAGATGGTATGCAAATTTTAAAATTTATTCAAATATGTGCAGATGTCTTTAAAAAATACTTTTATATAAGTGAAAATTGTCATTTTTTAGTTTAAACTACATCCCTTCATTATTTAATATTATCCATGGAATTCTAGTCACTTGAAGTACATATATGGTATTATTGTTTTGTGTTATAAACATAAATATAGAGTTCAAAGACTATTCACAAATATAATGTTGGTTATTGCATTAATACATCCAAATAGACGCTTCCAAGATCACTTCAAAATATTTAATTTTATTGTACATGAAATTTATCAGGATCGCTTATTAGATGAGAACATTGTAGACCAATTTTTTTATTACTCTAAAATCTGCAGTGTTAGGGCAGCGAGCTGCCTGGAAGGACAAGTGTCCGCGTCTCAGAAGCTCCGTGCTGTGCGCCCGCGCCTGCAGCTGTCCCTCCGCGGGTGCTTGGGAAGCAGCGCTAGTGGAGTAGAGTCGGGCAGGCAGTTGCGGTTTCATTTGTTTACTTGGCGGTCTCTCTTTGATTTGTACATTTTTATATCTATATTTATGTAGTATATATTTAGGTATAACATATATTTTGATTTATAAGTATAAATACATATTGTTATATATATAAAACGTAAATGACCAAAATTAAAATTTATATGATAGAAGAAAAGTTTATCACACTTAATCTTTATTTAAGCAAAGGAGCTACAAGTTTTCTGCTTGCGCCTTCTAAACTGACAGAACTAACACCTGTCCTGTGATAATATATTACGATGCACACAATCTGTCTGGAATTACTAGATCCAGTTTGGTGAAGTCTTGCTGGGATTCTCGTTTTAATAGATTTTGCTAGTTGATTTTCTGATGGGGAAATGCTGAGTTTCTTCATTTTATCTATAAACCAGAAGTGAAGGGTGGGCGAAGCCTGGGTTTCTAAGCTGCTGAAATGGATGTGTAAGAGTGACCAGAAAACAAGTCCTGTGCAGTAGCATGAGAACCAGAGCAAATGAAACCACTTTTACATGAAAAACACCAATCTTTCGCTGGGGTTGTGGTAAAAACTTAAAATATTATAAGTGCTTCACCAATGCAGTATATTTGTAACAATTTGCCTTTGGGCAAACTAAAATTTTATAAACTTGCAATTTTATTCTACTTAGGGACATTAAATTTTTTCTTGATGATGAAAAGAAGATCTTTGAGATGAAAATTCTCAAAGAAGTTGCAATGATTTTTTTCCCACTAATGTCCAGAAACCTAGACTTTAAAAAGAGGAGTATTTTCTGGATAAATTATTATTTGTTGCTATCTTTCACATGTAGCAGAAAATTGCAGTCTGTCGATTGATGTATTTAAAACATTCTTGCTAGAACTATATAGTAGATGTATGATTCTAACAACCCATTTTAGTAATACTTTTCAAAATAGTATAACTACTTTTTTTCCTTAATTTTAACTATAGACCCACAAGATGAAAATAAAATTGGCATTGATGGGATTCAACAGTTTTGTGATGATTTAAGCCTCGATCCTGCCAGTATCAGCGTTTTGGTTATAGCATGGAAATTCAGGGCAGCGACTCAGTGTGAATTTAGCAAAAAGGAATTTGTAGATGGCATGACAGAGCTGGGGTAAGTAAATTGGTCTCAGTTTAAGTCATTTTCAGAAAGAAAGATACTTTCAACATTAATTCCTTTTCAGTCTGTAAATATTAATCTTATATCAGTTTATTTACTTTGTGTACTATAAGTTTTTATGCATCTGCACTATATTAAGCCTTTGGTTTCCCTTTAAATTCCTATTTAAGTTTTATTTAATAATTTTATTCAGATTAACCCCTTACGTACCTTATTCTCTACTTTAAATGTTTTTTTCATTTTAAATTGACAATAAACATCGGATGTTTTTGCTTGTTTTTATAATGCTGTACACTAAATGTGTCATTCAGTGTGTTGCTACATTAAACATTAATAAAATGTCATTTTCATTTTTGCTTGTAATATTTCTCTGTTCTACCTACAGGGTTGGGGTAAAAGCTTCATTAATAACTTAAGATGTTTCTCATTTGTCAGATAAATCAAAGAAGTAAATGAAAGCATATAACATCAATGTCTTTTAATCACTGAGCTTAATTGAACTATTTCATGAGGTTGTATGAAAGCCAAGTTGCTTGACTTGCTGATACTCTGATATTTCAGTGTTGACACCTTAAACTAGCTTTCCTTAGTGCTTCGGGAGCTTGAGGGTCTAAGGTAAACATGTTCTTAAGGTGTGTGCTTACAGTCTGTGGGAGGCGGAACAGAGCATTTGTTGTTTCCATTGAAGTGATGAATCTGTTCTATCGGTCAGCCTGTGGCAGGGGTGTCCAACCTTTCGGTGTCTCTGGGCCACACTGGAAGAAGAGTTGTGTTGGGCCACACGTGAAATACATTGTGACACATAACCACAAAATCACTTCATACTGCTTTAAATAAATTTATGATTTTGTGTTGGCCCACATTTGTAGCCATCCTGGGCCACAGGTTGGACACCCCCGATAGAGGATAAACTCTACAAGACTTTCATTTCTAGTGCTGTCACCATATTCCTGTGGTTTTATAGAACCATCTAAACAAAAGAACATTATGACAATGGTGTACTAGCATATTTCATGTTCTCTGTACTAGGAAAGCCCAGTAGTTTCAGAATGGAAAACAACCCATTAAAGGAAGTATTCTATGCGCATGATACTAAATGCTACCCCCTGTTAAAATTCCAAAATGAGAGATTTGGAAATAAGTGCTTCTTATAGAAATACTTACTGGCTTCTCTAAGGCAGTCTTTGAATATGTTGTACAAGTAAAATTCTAAAACTCCTGACTGTTATCCTGTTAAGTGTCATAACTTAAAAACCATACTTTAAAGACTTTGAGTGTGACTCTCTGAGAAATGTGTTAGCTAATTTCATACCCTTTCATATGGAGTATACACCATGTAATTGAAGATTGAGATTAAGTTAATGTTTGTTAATGGCACGGCTCTTCACATCTCACAGGGCAGTTAAAGGTTAAAGCATTTTGTAAATATTAAAGTGCTACAGACTGAGTGAAAGCATTATTCATGTGTTAGTGACGTATACTGTTAAGACAACCTCAGTGCATTTAGGGATGCAAAGGACTGTTGCCTTCTAATCTAAATATCATTAAGCTTTGAAATATACTTTGGCTTTTGTGTCTACTCTATTTATTACTTTTTTATACTTTTTTCCTGGCTGCTAATTGTTGACTTTGGCTAGAGTACCTGCTTTTAACAGTTATCTTACATCCTTCCAGTGGGGGCTTGAGGATTCTTAGGTAGACTGAGTAAACTTCATGAAATACTTTGACATCTTTGTAGAAACAAAAAATTGACTGGATGTGTTGCTCTATTTCTGGGTTCTCTGTTGTATTCCATGGGTCTGTTTATCTGTCCTCACTCTCTAAGTTTAACCAGACTGCAGGACACAAGGCCAGCAAACAAAAAGCGATGTTATTTCAAAATGCCAAGTGCAACAGTGCAACAAAACAAACTGAATGTTAAACATATGTCATTTCCAGTAGCATCAAAAATACAAAACACCTAGGATAAACGTAATTAAATATGTGGCTACCTCCATAGAGAAAACAACTCGCTGGAAACCTGGATGGAGAAATAGACTTCATTTTTAGGTTGGAATACTTGGTGTTTGAGCCCAGATTATTCTGTACATTTTATCTGATCTCAGTGAAAACCCTAATAAGTAGTAGGTCTATGTATGTGTAATTTCACAAGCTGATTTTAAATTTATGTGAACATGCACAGTCAAGAATAGCCAATAATTCTTAAAGAAAAAAGAACGAGGTGAGAAGATTTGCTCTACTGGATAATCAGGACTGTTCAGAGTAAAGTAACCGACACTGTACTGAGTATCAGAATAGGTCCATAGCCAGAGGAACAGAAGGGAGGCCCCAGAAACAAACCCCTGTGTACGGGTACCTTTGATTTATGGCAAAGGCAGCACTTTAGGAAAGTGGAGGAAGGGCATCTTTTCAGTAAATGATCCTGGAAGAATGGCATAGGGGAAAAAATTTCATCTTGACCCCTGTCTCACACCATACATACAGATCGGTTCCAAGTGGATTGTAGAGCCGCATGTGAAAGGCTGAAGGCAGAAGCTCTAGAAAATCATGTAGGAGAATATCTTTATGATCATGCAGTAGGGAAGGCTTTAAAATATCACCAAGAAAATACTATGAAGAGATTGATAGAGTGTACTGTGCTAAAAAATTACAGGTCATTAAGAAACACCATCAAGGAAGTGAAAAGGCAGCTCATATTCTGAAGTACTTTAAAAATACTTAGGCCCTGACTGGTGTAGCTCAGTGGATTGAGCTCGGGCTGCGAACCAAAGCATCGCAGGTTCGATTCCCAGTCAGGGCACATGACTGGGTTGCAGGCCACGGGCCCCCAGCAACCGCACATTGATGTTTCTCTCTCTCTCTCTTTCTCCCTCCCTTCCCTCTCTAAAAATAAATAAATAAATAAATCTAAAAAAAAAAAAAAAAAAAAAAAATACTTAAATGACAAAGACTTATATCCTTAAGATATAAAATTTTCCACTTCCAACCAAGATGGAGGCGTAGGTAGACACATTGTGCCTCCTCACACAAATAAAACAGGGACAACAAATTTAAAAATGACCAAAACTGACAGAAAATCGAACTCTATGGAAGTCCAACAACCAAGGAGTTAAAGAAGAAATATTCATCCAGGCTAGTAGGAGGGGCAGAGTCGGGCAGCCAGGCAGAGAGGACTCTCGGCAAGGCAGCGGCTGGCGGACCAGCGAGGGGGCAGCTGGTGGAGTGGGTGGTCCCACATTCTCGTGCAGATAAACTGGGAGGCACAACTGAAGAGTGAGACACAAGGCACAACCCAGGGTTCCAGCTCCGGGAAATAAAGCCTCAAACTTCTGACTGAAAACACCTGTGGGGTTGAGGTGCAGGGAGAAACTCCCAGCCTCACAGGAGAGTTCATTGGAGAGACCCACAGGGTCATAGAACGTACACAAACCCACCCACCCACAAATCGACCCCAGAAGGGCCCAATTTGATTGTGGGAAGTGGGGGAAGGGACTGAAATCCAGCAGAGAGTGGAGCAAGCAGCACTGTTCCCTCTCGGACCCCTTCCCTAAATACAGTGTCACAACGCAGTGACAGGGGTTGCCCTGCCCTGGTGAACACCTAAAGCTCTACCCCTTACTACATAACAGGCACGCCAGACAAAAAAAAATATGGCACAAATGAAAGAACAGATCAAAGCTCCAGAAAAGATACAACTAAGTGACGAAGAAATAGCCAACCTATCAGATGCACAGTTCAAAACTTTGTTATCAGGATGCTCCAGGAACTCACTGGGTACTTCAACAGCATAAAAAAGACTTAGGCAGCAATGAAAGTTGCATTATGTGAAATAAAGAAAAATATACAGGGAACCAACAGTGACGGGAAGGGAACCAACAGTGACGGGAAGGAAACCGGAGCTCAAATCAACGGTTTGGAGCAGAAGGAAGAAATCAACATTCAACCAGAACAGGATGAAGAAACAAGAATCCAAAAAAATGAGAAGAGGCTTAGGAACCTCCAGGACACTTGTAAATGTTCCAACATTCAAATCATAGGGGTACCAGAAGAAGAAGAGGAAGAAATTGAAAACTTATTTGAACAAATAACAAAGGAGAACTTCCCCGATCTGGAAAAGGAAATAGACTAGACTTTCAGGAAGTCCAGGAAGCTCAGAGAGCCCCAAAGAAGTTGGACCCAAGGAGGAACACACCAAGGCACATCATAGTTACATTACCCAAGATTAAAGGTAAGGAGAGAATCTCAAAAGCAGCAAGAGAAAAGACAGTTACCTACAAAAGAGTTCCCATTGGACTATCAGCTGATTTCTCAAAAGAAACCTTGCAGGCAAGAAGGGGCTGGAAAGAAGTATTCCAAGTCATGAAAGGCAAGGACCTACATCCAAGATTGCTCTATCC
>PVIA01002527.1:161736-204926 GCA_004024845.1 Tonatia bakeri
GAAAGGGGGGCAGACGGGGGAAAAGGTACAGAGAATAAATGGTAGGTAGAAAATAAAGGGAGGTTAAGAATAGTATAGGAAATGTAAAAGCCAAGGACCTTACATGTACGACCCATGGACATGAACTAAGGGTGGGGAATGCAGGTGGGAGGGGGTATGCAGGGTGGAGGGGAATAAAGGGGGGGGAAATGGGGCAACTGTAATAGGATAATCAATAAAGTATATTTTTTTAAAGGAGATATACAAATTTCCTATAAAACAATAAGAAAAAGCCTAATTGAAAATGGGCAAGAGACTTAAACAGGCACTTCACAAAAGAGAATTTCTAAATGGCCAGTGAAAATAAAAGAATGTTCTTAATCTCATTAATTGGGGAAGTGCAAATTAAAACTGCAATGAAACAGAAGCTCACACCCACTATCTAGAATGGCTAAAGAAGACACAGTCACAAACGTAGGTGAAAATGTGAGGCAACAAGAAATCTAGTGTACTGCTGGGGGTCCACTAGACTCCCAGTCTAGTGGGACGTGAAGTGGGCAATCACGGTAGAAGACTGTTTGACACTCCTTACTAAACTGAAGGGGCTCAGCCCCTGTGACCCAGCTGTTCTACTCCTGGGTGTGCCTAACATACCACATGCCTGTGTGTGCCAGGATACATGTACAGAAACATTTTTAACACCATTCTTTGTAACCAGAAAACTAGGAACAACCAAAATACTTCTCATCGGTAGAATATATAAATTATAAAAAATGAATATAATCGAATGCTATATGGCAATGAAAATGAACCAGCCACAGCCACACATATCAACATAAGTGAACCTCACAGACATAATGTTGGCACAGAAAGCCAGACACTAATAATACACATCCTAAGTTTCCATTGAAAAGGTTCAGAAACAGCCCTGGCTGTTGTGACTCAATGGATTGAGCACCAGCTTGCAAACTAAAGGGTCACTGGTTCGATTCCCAGTCAAGGCATGTGCCTGGGTTGTGGGACAGGTCCCCAGTAGGGGGCATGCAAGAGGCAACCACACACTGATGCTTCTTTCCCTCTCTTACTCCTGCCTTTCCCGTCTGTCTAAAAATAAATAAATAACATCTTTAAAAAAAATTTTTTTTAAGTTGGGAAATAGAAATAACTAACTCACACTGTCAACTAGGGATTGTTGGAGCAAGGGAGGCATAAAGAAGAGCAAGGACGTGACCACGTGGAGGAAGGAGGTTGTGATGGGGCAGGGCGTGTGGCCACTCCCCAGGGGCTGCTGCCTGCTAGCTGTTGATGTGGGTGGACTGCACTCAGGAACACACACGATAGTCCTGGAAATTGTGCATTTGTGCTCCTTGGTGTGTTCATGGACTTGTTGGTCTGTGGTTGGCTCTGGCCACTCCAGGACTTCTCCGTTGCCTCTCCGCAGCCCTGCTCTGCTTTGATGCCTGGATAAATGAGGTGTTGCTTTTGTTCACTTCCTTGCTGTGTAGTCAAAATAAAAATGACAAATGTCATGTTTTGTTCTTCTAGATGCTACTTTTTTTTAAAAGATTTTACTTAATTAATTTTAGAGAAAGGGTAAAGGTTGGAGAAGGAGAGGGAGAGAAACATCGATGTGTGAGAGATGCATCGGTGGGTTACCTCTCGCACACCCCCAACTGAGGACTTGGCTGGCAGCCCAGACATGTGCCCTGACTGGGAATCAAACCGGTGACCTTTCAGTTGGAAGGCTGGCACTCAGTCCACTGAACCACACCAGCCAGAGCTAAATTCTGCTTCAAAGGCTTTTTAATATTTTCAAGTGTTAGTGACTTTGGAGGACAATTCAATTTTAAAACAATAGAGTTGTGTTTTATTATATTTGGGTATTTTACATCTAAACCACTGTAATGAAAAAACCCCTAGATACAGTAGCTTCAGGCCACAGGTTCATTTAGCGTTGCAGCACAGCACAGGGGTAGCAGTGGTATGGCTGGCAGAGTGACACAGTTCTATGAGGTCACTGAGGCAATAGGGTCTTGTCACTCTGTTACCTCAGCTCATCAGCCTCTGTGCTATCAAAGCCACAGTGTTAAACCATGTTCGTATTCCAGACCACACAGAGGAGGTCAAGCAATTTTGATTTTTGATTTTTTTTCTTTTGATGACAGCTTTATTAAGATATAATGCACATGCCACACAATTCACCCATTTACAGTGTAAAAATTAGTGGTTTTGGTTTCACAGAGCTGTGCAGCCATCACTCCAGTCAGTTTTAGAGCGTTTTGAGTCTTTTTAGCTAGAAAAAGAGAGCCACAAGAATTCCACCTGCCCACCCCCTTGGACCCAAGCCTCAGGCCGCACCAAACCGCAGTGGAGCTGAGAGCGGCTGGGACTGGGCAGGCCCGTCTGCCGCCCGTCACAAAGCACTGTCTCTGTCTCTTGTCACAGGTGTGACAGCACAGAAAAGCTGAAAGCCCTTCTGCCAAGGCTGGAACAAGAGCTGAAGGACACAGTGAAGTTCAAGGATTTCTATCAGTTTACTTTCACCTTTGCTAAGAACCCTGGGCAAAAAGGTTTAGGTGAGTATAAAATCCTAACTTGCGAGAAGTCACATCTTACGACACCGACACCGTGAGTGGGCACGACCAGCAAGCCCTCGGTCCTGCCCACTGTTGTTAACCCCTCTGCGTACTTTGTCCCGGCCGCTGAGGGGCTCCGTGTGCAGGCGTGACAGTCTGTAGTGCCGTGTACTCGAACCCCTCAACCGGTACCACTCTCAGATTTGGGTTTAAATGCCTAAATTTTAAAATGTGAATCAATTTGCAAATGCTCCGTGTGCTCTGATATTGACATCTAACGGACGAAGGAGTTACAGAGGTCAGCAGTTGATGTTGGCAGTGGGCGTACTTGTCCTGGCTGGGTGTGTGATCCCGCCGATGGCGTTGCTAAGATTGCCAGGTGGCAGTCGTCGTGTCCTGACCAGGAGGTTTGAAGTTAGCTTACTGGAAACCAGTTCTCGTGTGCATTGGGTCGCTTTAGTGCAGGCATACCTCGTTCACTATGCTTCAGAGATACTGTGTTTTCATCAGCATCGAGGCAAGACCCTCCACCAGCAAAAAGGTTACAACTCGCTGAAGGCTCAGCTGATAGGTAGCGTTTTTAAAGTACGTGTGTCGTTTTTTCAGACAGAGTGCTGTTGCACACTTAATAGACTGTAGTACAGTGTGAACAGAAATTCTGTGTGCCCTGGAGAACCACACATGTGTGTGACTCGTGTCATCATGATCCTTGCGTCACCGTGGTGGTCTGGAGCTGAGCCCGCAGGGCCCCCGGTGTGCGCCTGAGCTGCTGTCCGAGCTGTGTGATCTTGTTGTGATGGGGCTTGTGTATGACTGTGCGTGGCACACTCGGAAAATTTTCACCTTAAAATTTTAGTTTGAATTTTGGTTGATATCAGGGTTTTATTTTGCTTATGTCACTTGTTTTGCCTCAAAGTACTATATAGTTTATTTTTGTCTTATCTCTTTGTAACAATAACTCAGTTTTGACCTACATTTTCTTGCCTAATGTAACAGATTTATTTATGTTTAGTGCATTAAAATTTCTTACAAGTTTGGAGGAGGGCTTACACAGTCTTTTTTATAGGGGTTAAATGGGTATATAAGAAAGTACATTTTGAAGAAAAGCTCTTATAAATAAAAGCAATATTATAAGATGACCAAAATTAGGTAGGAAACCTGAAAAGGGCTTGAAAATTCAGAGACAGAAAAATCCACAGCAAGCATTCGGACTCAGACCCTGACTTCACTCCTGCACGTTTGCAGGTGTGTGTGCAGTAGGCATCCTCCTCCCTCCGTCTCTGACTTCCTTCCTCTCCTCCCAGCAACAGGTCACAGGCAGGGACAGACTGAGGCGGCGGGCAGCCCTGTCCCCACGTCAGGGAGGTGGGCAGCAGGCACTTCTGCCCCAGTTCAGGATGGCGGGCAGCCGTCTGCTCCTGAGCACTGTTTCCTTCTTCCATGGCAGGGATTGTTTTCTTTCACTGTGTTTTTCTCCAGCGTTGTGGGCTGTTCCTTTTTTCTGTTGCTGCATTGCCCTGTGATGAGTCTCTCATCAGAGTCCCTCTCTCGGGGCTGGTCCGCCGTGTAAATGGTTTCTCGCCCTGCATGCCACCTCACAGGTCGTGCACCTGCCACCTCAGGAGCGGAAAAAGGCCTCTACCACAGGGACCTGTTCAGGAACTTACTTGAATGGGTCTGCTTTTAAAACTTCAGAAGGTGGAAATGGGAGAATCGCTGGGAAAATAGGAACGCAGTTTTTCCTATTCGAGGAAGTGGTGAGCAAACAGAGGCCGTCAGTGGCGTGAAGGTGCAGCAGGAAGGTGTGTCCGACATCCCAGGGCTGAGCACGTTCCCCCTTTGTCACGAGTCAGAGAGCCGATGTCACAGAAGGTGTTTGTGGGACCCAGGGGAAGAGATGGTTCTGGCACATTTGCCTGTGAAGACAGGGATTGGTTTCCTGTTTGGCCTGATGTCAGTGAAGGATCTGTTGTCATGACCAAGCGCACAGAGGGAGGGGAAAGGGGTCCACAGCAGCAGCAGGGCACTAGCTGAGCGTGCGCGGTGAGACAAAGCAGAAGCTGGGTTTCGTCTGTTCTCACCCGTCACAGAGACCAACACGCGGTCAACCGACTGAGATAAGGTGGCCGAGGGGCCACTGCAGGCACGAGCCCTGGTTTGCCCCTGGCTTTTCTGTGGCTCGGCAGGGTGTCGCCTGGAGAAGAGCTTGCCAGACGCTTCCAGAAGGACCGCAAGGAGACAAGGCTCTGAGGCATTGGTAGCAAGGACCTGGTTAAATTAGAATTCCAGATAACTCCAGTTGTGTTAGTGCAGCATGGAGAGTTGGGCTCGTGGTCCTGCGCTCTTGGGAAAATTCAAATACTTGCCACATTTTAAAAAGAAACAACTCATACAGCGAGGGTAAAACCGGAGTGGAATGATAGTGGTCAGCCCAGCGGTGCTGCCCCAGGCCCAGACACATGGGTCTCCCTGTGTGTCCTCTCTGCCACTCGGATGTCCAAATTCCAGGACTGGCAGGCAGTGTGGTTTCTGTGCATAGGTGGCGGCTTTTATCTTCTACCTCGTTACTGGAAAGAAAGGCGGGAACTAGCCTCTATGAAGCGCATATGATGTGGCAGCCTGGTGCCTTTGTCTGGTTCATATGCAGCCTTACCCCACTTTATAAACAGGGAAACTGAGGCCAAGGCACAAAAGGCCGTGTTGGAGGAAGGAGCACAGGCTGTGACAGCAGGGTTTGGAGCCCACGCTCACGGTCCTGTGTGTTCACATCTCCTCGTGGGCTGCCTGACGTGTGCTGAGTGGGATCCAGGGCCTAGGTGCGCTGGAAGCCTGCGGGTGCAGGAGGGCAGCGGCACAGCACCCAGTCCCACCGGCCCACTGCCGGGCCCTGTAGGGAATGGTTGGATGGTCAGAGTAGGCATAGGCCTGTCTCGGCCCAGCTGTCCCCTCTGGTTACCGCTTGCCTGGGCACTGCCTGCCTTCTGGGCTTTCTCCTCTGAGTTGGGTCCTTGGTCCCCCCTGCCTCTCACATTCTCAGATCACTCCAAGAGTCACCTTTAACGGGTCTCTGCGCCAAGGTATTTCCCATTCTACCCACATCTTGGATTTTATATGATTTGGTTTTAATTTACTTGTTTTATACCATGCATATATATTAAATGAGCAAAATATATTATAATTTTAAAACTCCTAAAATGTTCGCAGTTCTGTTTTAGCACAAATGACTTCACCTCAGTTTTTAGAGCAACAGACATTGTCAAAAAAGCACAGGGATCTCCTCCTATGTGTTGCTTCATCTGGTTATATCAGAGTTGGAGCCATGGAGAGTGATGGGGTGCGTCACTCACTCCTGCATGTGGGCAGAAAAGGCTTTCTTACTCTCTGAGAGCTGCTGCAGCGTGTCCTGACTAAGGGTGTGTCACCTGGTGTGTGAGCTGCAGCGTGTCCTGACTGAGGACGTGTCACCTGGTGTGTGAGCTGCAGGGTGTCCTGACTAGCATGGGTTACCTGGTGGTCAGGCCCAGTGGTAAGCCAGATTTCAAGGCTTGAGTGTCGGTCTCGTTAGAAGATGGTGTGACTTTGGTCAGGGTAGCAATAGCAGTCAGTTGTTAAGAGCATTGTCTTGCCTTGTATGTGGTGCTATTATGAAGACATCAGCCTGTGAACTTTGACAAAAGAGATAATCAGGAGACCAGGTGCCAAGTTCAACTCCTGACTTCCCTGCTTTGCCCCCACCTAAAAATAGCTGCCTTTACACTCCGTAGGCCCAGCTACCTGATGACACTTTCAACCTCAGCTTTATTTTTTAAATTTGATCTATTGTAGCTCCATTCTTTTCAACTGCAAAGATTGATTCCTCTTTGGGAATCTTATCAATGCCTGGAAGAAGCATACCTTAGCTGTCGTTTCCACTACAGCAAGGACTTAGTCGCTGCCATTGAAGCCGATCAGCATCCAAGGTGTGCAGGGAACCCCTGAGGGAGGGGCCCTCCCCAGGAGGAATGTGGACACACAGGAGGCGGGGGACGTGCCGGAAGCTTAGCCTTGTCCTAGGCTGTGCTGTGGTGCCTTCCATCGTGAGGTAGCAGCTCGTAGGTTGCGAACTCCTGGTTTATTTAACAGTATAAGAAGTGTTTTCTGTTTAATTATGTTGGGAAGACTAAGAAAACGTATAAAATGTGTTAGCTCTGATACTTGGGGGTGACCACTGAGTCCAGCAGTCGCTTCCTCTCAAACCCTTTTCATCTCTGCTTCGTTTTGGGTTGAAAACTGTCCCCTTTTCTCCCCTCTCTTTCTCTTATGCCATTGTCTGTTGAGTTTGTTTGCTCTTGCATTTCTTTTAGTTTAGGTATTTCAGAAGTGATTTTCTTTTGTATTTCTCATTCTTGACTTTTGTCCCCTCGTTTCTGAGTTTTTCTAATTATGATATACGTTCTTTCATGTTTTGTGTCATTTCTCAATGTCTTCCAGCTTGTTTTGAAATGGGAGGTCACAATTTCTATCTGTACTGGCATGTTACCTGGCATGCGTTCATTTTCTAGGGATGACGTTCTGGTTGTAAGGTCTTTTTTCTTAGGATGGAGTTACAAGGGATCTGACCTCAGTGCTTTTCTCTGGCTCCCGTTCATGTGAACCAGCTTTCCTGCGCTTTCAGAGGGACAGTGGTTCAGGGCAGCATTCTCACTTCACAGAGCTGCCTCCTCTGGGACATGTGTGTGCGCGCGCACGTGTGCACGCAGTGCTGCATGTGTGTCACATGCCTGTGTGCCTGTGTGTATGTATGTGTTTGTGTCTGCGTGTGTGTGTGTTGTGTGCAGTAATGTGACGTTTCTTTCTAAGATTTTCTGGCTCTATCCCTCCCGCCCGCTTTTATCTCTTTTCTCATCTCTGCTGTTCTCCCATTTAACCTGTGCCCTCCCAGCCACCTCTCTGTAGCGCCGCCCTGTCTAGAGGTCCCGTGGTAGGTCGGTTCCGAGTTCGTGGGAGCCGGGGTGTCTCAGCTCCTGCAGCCTTGGTGGCAGGTCCCTGCACCCTCCCCCCATTGGTCACAGCGATGGCCAATGCAGCCATCCTCACCTTGTCCTAGCCAGGCTTTGCAGTGAACGCCTGCTGGCCACTCCAAGGCACCCCGTGGTCATACCCATCTGAGACACTGTGCCCCACTCACCCCATTCCTTGTTACACAGGTCTCGTGGCTGCTGGTGGTCCATCCTCTCCTACCCATGTTTTCGGCTCAAGATGATGCTTTCTCACCTTAATTTGTTGTTACTGTTGCCTTTGACTTTTGGACTTGCTATCTAGTTGCGTTATTTGTTTTTACGTGAAGATTCAGAGAAATTTAAAAACTAAACTACCTCTTCCACCATCTTTCCAGGACCCTTCCACGTGCCTTTGAGTGTTAAGTTCTCATCAATTGCTTGTCAAAGCATAGGAAGGAAGGGCGGAGGCATGTAACTTCGTGTTCTAAAATCATCAAGTTCGGGGTCTTTAGGGCTTTTTCTCCAAGACTGTTCATTAGTTCTTTTTTTCTTTTTACCATTTTCACTGTTACGAAGTGTACAGCTCAGTGGCACATTGTTGTCCAACCATTGCTGCCATCCATCTGTAGAACTCTTTCATCTTGCCAGACTAAAACTGTGCCCCCATTACATACAGACTCTCCACTTTCCCTCCCGCCAGCCCTGGACAACCACCATTCCACCTCCTCCCTCATTGACTTTGACTGGGTAACTCATATCAGTGAAGTCGTATAGCTTAGTCCTTTCGTGACTCATTATTTCATTTAGCATAATGTCCTCACGCTTCATTCATGTTGTAGCATGTCAGAATTTTCTTCCTTTTGAAAGCCGAGTAATATTCTCCTGTGTGTATTTCCACACTTTGCTGATCCATCCCCCGTCCACGGGCAGCTGGGTTGCTTCCACCTCTTGTGTGTGGTGAGCAGTGCTGCTGCGAACCCAGGTGCACAAGTGTCTGCTGGAGTCCCAGCTTTTCAGATCTTTTGGGTAAATGCCCAGAAGTGGAATTGCAGGATCATGTGGTAATTCTATGACTTCGTTTTTGTTTTTTGAGAAACCACCATATTATTTTCTACAGCAGCAGATTTTACATCCCCACCAACAGGGAATGTAAACTGCACAAGGCTCCAATTTATCCACAATCTCGCTAACACTTACTATTTTCTGTTTTTGTTTTTAAATAATAGTCATCTTGATAGGTGTGCAGAAAACTGTTCTTTTATCAGCTGATTTTTAACTTTTGGAACTAAAACTTTTGCTTCCTATCTTCTCCCCTCCATTCTATTCCTTCCTAAGAGGCTGAAGCAAAATAGTCATTAAAAAGTAAAGCCTGTTTCAGTTTGGACTGTGATTACCCGGTAACAACCATCAGTGTTCTAGAAACTAACAAATAAGCAGACACACAACAGCAGCCCTGAAGAAGGTTTGGGTTGGGCTCATCCGGCGTGCTTGGAATATCCGTGGTGAGACTTGCCCGTTCGGCGAGGACAAGTGCCATGTTCCCAACAGGCGGTCCCTTCGGTCACAGATATTATTTCTTCTTATGCTGCCTTTAAAAAAACAAAAAACAAAAAAGAACTTCTCTCCATTTCCTAATTATTCCTAATTAACACTCACCTGAACAAGAAGTATTACTTTCCATGCTTTTCTAAAATGTGGCTAATTTGGGTCCCAATGTAATTATTATTATATTTCAAAAGGAAAGTTTAGGTAATGCTTTACTTTCGAGCACCTTAATTCTTAGAGCCTTATTTAGCTTTATTGTTCAAAGGGATAATTAGTCTGATCCAAATTTTAAAATAACAGCAGTTATTATTTATGGTTGTTAAATGGTTACCGGGAAAGAGCACCTTGAAATGTCACTAAATGAGAGTACAGTATTCCTTCTGACTGTTTATTCTGTGCCTTTGATATATTCAGTGTAATGTAGGAAGATTAAGCTTCTGTTAGAAATCATTTTTTACACTTATCGATATATTTTGCAATACGTGGGATTCCTTCCCTTTAATGTTGAAATAAAAATGTTCAAAAAGGGTTAGCATTTCATTTAACTGTCATGTGCAGGTATTGTTTTCAAGAATTTTTATCTTATAATGCTAAGTTACCTGGCCAGAACTGGATAAGTATTAAAAACTTTTTTTTAAGTTACGATTTACCATAGGTCCTTGCAGAGTGAAGTCTTCAGACCAGTACATCTGCATCACCTGGGAACTTGCCCGAACTGCAGATTCCTCAGGTCATACCCCAGACCCACTGTTTTGGTTAGTAGTTGCTGCATAACAAAGCACCTGAAAATTTAGTGGCTTCAAACAATAATCACTGTTTTATAGCTCATGATCTTCTGGGTCAGGGATTCAGGCAGACAGACCTCAGTAGACTAGTTCTTCTGTTCCACATTGTGTCCATTCAGATGCTCAGTGGTTTTTCAGCTGTCAGCTGGGTGAGGTTGAAATGCCCAGCAGAGGATGTGTGAGAGGGTCTGACGCATCTGTGCTCCTCCACATGGCTCCCCAGGGCTTTCTTACAGCATGGTGGCTTCGGGCTAGGAGGGCTGCTGATGTGGAAGATGCATGTTTCACGGGGAGGGCAGGTAGGAGCTGCATATCTCTTAAGGCCCAGCCCTGGAAACCCTATGGTATCAGTTCCACTTCAAGTTATCACATTTCACATACATTACGAATTCTATAGTAATTTATAAGAGATTATAAATTAAAGTCTAAATTAATGGCCTTATTTAAAATTTTAAAATGTATTTTCTTTCTCCATGAATATTTCAAAGAAATTAAGTAATTTGGTAGAGTATTTTGGAACACTTTACAATATTTAGCCTAGTATGTTTAGCCTCTATTTAAATAGATTTTCCTTAGCAGCAGGAAGCAAAAAAGAGTGAAATTTATCCTGTAATTCCTTTATCTTTGTATTTATTTTATGTCTATAGGTACTTAAATAAGATTTCCCAAAATCAAAATTACCCACTAGAGAATTAGAACAGGTATTAATTTTGTTTCTTTGCTTTATAAGAGAAATTAAGAGAATTTCATATGGTATTAAATTTCATATTGTATTTCATATTGAATATTAAATTATATTAAAGAAAACAATAACCTCTTCAGAAAATGATTATATTATTCAAACAGTTCAAGCACAGTATATTCTATATTTTAGAAGGGTTTTGAGGGATTTTTTTTAAGAAAACAAGACAAATAATTTTTTGGCTACACATCTAAAATAGAACAATTTATTTTATGATTTCCAAAGTATATTACCCAGTCTGTATTCTGAAAGATTAAGTATGAATTAAGGAGATTGATACAAGTCTTTATATAGTTCCTAGAAAAAGCATGTACATCAGTGCAAAATAGTAATCAAGGAAAGAGTGTATACAGTTCATTCTTAATTTCCTTCATGTTTGTGTGTCTGTTTATGTGTGTCTGTGTCTGTCATGAGCACCTAAAGATGTAATGCAAAGCTTGATGGACGTAAAGGGAGAGATTGACAGAAATACAGTCATGGTAGGGGATTTTAACACCCCATTGACTTCAATGGATAGATATTCCAGTCAGAAAATCAACAAGGAGACAGCAGCCTTAAATGACACACTAGATCAAATGGATTTAATTGATATCATCAGAGCATTTCACCTCAAAGCAGCAGAATATACCTTCTTTCCAAATGTACATGGGATGTTTTCTAGAATAGACCACATGTTTGGACACAAATAAGTCTCAATAAATTTAAGAAGATTGAAATCATATCCAGCATCTTCTCTGACCATAATGCTATGAAACTCGAAATCAATCACAAGGAGAAAATTGAAAAATACACAAAGCCATGGAAGCTAAATAACATGCAATTAAACAATGAATGGATTAACAATGAGGTCAAGGAAGAAATCAAAAGATACCTTGAAACAAATGAAAATTAGAACACAACAGCCCAAAATCTGTGGGACACAGGGAAAGCAGTCCTAAGAGGGAAATTCATAGCATTACAGGCCTACCTCAAGAAGCAAGAAAAAACTCAAACAAGCAATTTCATTTTACACTTAAACTTGAAAAAGAACAACACACAAATCCCAAAGTGAGTAGAAGGAAGGCATAATAAAAATCAGAGTAGACATAAATGAAATATTGTCTAAAAACAAGATATAAAAGATCAATGAATTCAAGAGCTGGTTCTTTGAAAAGATAAACAAGATTGACAAACCTTTAACCAGATTCATCAAGAGAAAAAAAAGGAGGACCCAAATAAATAAAATCAGAAATGAAAGAGGAAAAAGAACAACTATATGCCAACAAACGGGACAACCTGCACAAAATGGATAAATTCCTAGAAACTAAATCAGGGAGAATAAGAGAATCTGAATAGACAGATTACACCTAGTGAAATTGAAGCAGCAATCAAAAAATTCCCAACAAACAAAAGCCTTGGCTTCACAGGTGAATTTTACCAAACATTCAAGAAAAACTAATACATCTTTCTCAAACAATTTCAAAAAATTCAAGAGGAGGGAAGACTTTCAAGCTCATTTTGTGATACCAGCATTTTCCTAATTCCAAATCCAGATAAAGATACTACCAAAAAAAGAAAATTATAGGCCAATATGCCTGATGAACATAGATGCTAAAATCCTCAATAAAATATTAGCAAACCAAATAGCAATATGTCAAAAAGATCATACTCCATGATCAAATGGGATTTATTCTGGGGATGCAAGGTTGGTACAACATTCACAAATCGATAAATGTGATACATCACATAAACAAATGAAAGATGAAAACCACATGATCATATCAACAGATGCAGAAAAAGCATTCAGCGCCAATTATGATAAAACCTCTCAGGAAAGTGGGGACGTACCTCACCGTAATAAAGGCCGTATATACAAGCCCACTACCAACATCATACTCGATGGGCAAAAACTGTAAGTGTTCCACCTAAGATTGGGAGCAATACAGGGATGTCCACTTTTACCTCTCTTACTCAACATGATACTGGAAGTTTTAGCCACAGCAGTCGGACAAGTAGAAGAAATAAAATGTATCCAAATTGGAAAGGAAGAAGTAAAGGTGTCATTATTTGCAGATGACATAATACTGTACATAGAGAACCCTAAAGATTCCACCCAGAAACTACTAGAACTAATCAATGAATTCTGTAAAATAGCAGGGCACAAAATTAATATCCAGAAATCAGTTGCATTTTTATATGCCAATAATGAACTGTCAAAAAAGGAAATTAAGAAAACAATCCCATTTGCAATTGTTTTGAAAAGAACTAAATACTAAGGAATAAATTTAGCCAAGAATGTAAAAGACCTTATTCAGAAAATTATAAGACACTGGGGAAAGAAATTGAAGAAGATATAAGTAAGTGGAAGCACATACTGTGTTCATGGATAGAAATAATTAACATCATTAAAATGTCCATACTACCCAAAGCAATCTGTAGATTCAACTCAATTCCTATCAAGATTCCAATTTCACAGGACTGGAATAAATATTTCAAAAATTTATATGAAACCACAAAAGATCCCAAATAGCAACAGCAATCTTGAGAAAGAACAAAGTTGAAGGAAGCATGCTACCTGATATCAAACTATACTCTAAGGCCATAGTAATCAAAACAGCATGATACTAGCAAAATAAAAAACCCAAACATATATATAAATCAATGGAACAGAAGAGCCCAGAAATAAGCCCATAACTTTATAGTCAATTAATATTTGATAGAGGAAGCAAGCACATACAATGGAATAAAGATAGTTTATTCAATAAATAGTGTTATGAAGATTGGACAGAATATGTGCAGAAAAATGAAACAAGACCACTTCCTTACGCCACACACAATAATAAATTAAAAATGGATTAAAGACTTAAATGTTAAGAGTTGAAACCATAAAAATCATAGAAGAAAACACAGGCAGTAAAATCTCAGGCATTGCTCATAGCACTTTTTTTTTTCTGTTATATCTCCTCAGACAAGGGAAAAAAAAGAAAGAATAAATAAATGGGACTACATCAAACTAAAAAGTTTTTGCACAGCAAAGGAAAACATCAACAAAATTATAAGACAACCATGGAATGGGACAATTCCATTACATCTGATAAGGGGTTAATATCCAAAATTTATAAAGAACTTATAAAACTCAAGACAAAAAAAAAATCCAATTAAAAAATGGGCAAAGGGCCCAAATAGAAACTTCTCCAAAGAGGACATACAGATGGCTAGTAGACATATGAAAAGATGCTCATCGTCACTGGTCATCAGAGAAATGCAAATAAAACCACAGTGAGATACCATCTCACACCTGTCCGAATGGCTCTCACCAATAAATCAACAAACAAGTGCAGGTGAGGATGTGGAGAAAGGAAAACACTTTTGCACTGTTGGTGGGTGTGGAGATTGCTGCAGCCACTGTGGAAAGCAGTATGGAGACACCTCAAAAAATTAAAAATGCAACAGCCTTATGACCTAGCAATTTTACTTTGGGAACTTATCTGAAGAAACCCGAAACACTAATTTGAAAGAATATAAGCACCCCTATGTTCATTGCAGTGTTCTTTACAATAACCAAGATTTGGAAGCAGCCTAAGTGTGTATCAGTAGATGAGTAGATAAAACAACCATGGTATGTTTACATAATGGAATACTACTCAGCCATAGAACAGAAGAAGATCTTACCCTTTGCAACAGCATGTACGGACCTGCAGAACATTGTGTCAAGTGAAATCAGCCGGTCAGAGAAAGACAAGTACCATATGACTTCACTTGTGTGTGGGATCTAATGAACAAACTGAGCTAACAAGCAGAACAGAGACAGCCTCACAGAGAGACAGCTGGACGACGGCTCTGGAGGCGGGGTGAGGGGAGGAGAGATCAAGCAGAAAAGAAAAAGGACTCATGAACATGGACAACACTTTGGTAATTGTGGGGGAGGGGTGGGGAGAGGTAGCAGAGGGGATAAGGGGGATAAATGGTCATGGAAAGTGTACAATTAAAAAAGCATACAAATCAGGAACTCCATAGATTTCTAGGACCAAACTAATCCAAAGTAACTAGATTAAATGTCTGCCATAAAACTATTTTCCTTTCCTTCCCAGGTTTACCTCTATTTGTCAATGTGAGACTTTTCATCATTAAGATGAGTTGAGTATAGATTTCAATTCACGTTCCTCCTAGGTGATAAGGATGTAGACTTAGCAGGACAAGACTAATCATCTTAGCATTATACTGCAGGTCCCATAGATAAGGTTCAGTGAGCCTTTCTGTACTATTGGTTCCTTGAAACTTTCTGACCATTTCTTTCTTCTGATTAAGACTCCAGGGCATTTAAGGCTGAGAAAGTCTATAATGGACTTTAAACACATTGGGAATGTAGGCATTTTATTCAAAGTTGGTCGCTACTCATGCATCTCCTTTGGTTATCTAATTTTAATAATGACTGACCTGGAAATCTCAGGTTA
Source organism: Tonatia bakeri (assembly GCA_004024845.1). Lineage (NCBI taxonomy): Eukaryota > Metazoa > Chordata > Mammalia > Chiroptera > Phyllostomidae > Tonatia > Tonatia bakeri. The sequence goes on from PVIA01002527.1 coordinate 176,776, forward strand.
GAGCTGTAGCTTTAATCATTTTTGTCCAGGTGGGACCCAACAAGATTTAGGTGAAAATCTTTCAGTATTTTGCATTTAAAATAATCTGTCAGCTTAATATTTTTCTTCTGCTACAATTTCACATTGTTTATCCGACATACATACATGAACATATAATTAGGAAATTATTTCATTATAACTGTTTTTTTACTGTCTAAAAGTGGTGAGCATTATGCAACATTAAAGTTTGTCAACTTCAAAAAGTAAACTTCTTGGCCTCTATATACTTTTTATGTCAAGCGTGTGAAAAGAAACAGATATTAAGTTTCTGGTGAGCAGAGAATGAATCTCCGTATTCCAATAATTATGTATTGGGGATAATATTCTAGCACGGCCCTACCACTGAGGGTTCATATTACACTAACACACCATCTTAACACTGAGCCCTACAACATAGGTCTGTATAGAAGCAGTGAAATAATCACCACCTTCCAGGCAGGAGAAAACAGAGGACATCGACTTTGATTAATAACCGTCTCGTTTTTTAACTATCCTCACATCAGCGTATGCCTCAGCTATGCCTTGAGAAGTTCAAAGCCCTTACAAAACTTGTGTGATTTCCTCTGAATTCGGAATCTGTTTTAGTTTTTACAGCAGCAAGGCAAGTCTATTTGAAAAACAGTTATGTCACTCCCTTTCTAAACAAGTTGTTTTAACTTGTAGTTCATCACTTAGAAAGCATGTTGGCCTACCTTTCAAAAAATAAGTTACGCATTAATAGTATCCAGGTTGGTTCAGGTTTAAAGAGAGCCTGATATATAGGAAAATGAGAGTCCTCAAAAATTATTCATTAGGGAATAATTATTCACATGTTCTAATAACAATACACAAATCCCTTTTCGAAGACATTTGCCCAGAGTTATAAAATTAGATTACATGTAATTTCAGGAACACTTCTGTAAGGATTAAGCCTCATAATACTCTTGGGTGAGAGTGCTGAATTTTTTTTGAGTGAATACGAGTGTGCTAAGAAGTGATCTTTTCTTGTGAAGAAATTGGGATTTATTAACTGCTCTTTCTCTCTTTTTGCCAGATTTAGAAATGGCCGTTGCATATTGGAATTTAGTATTATCTGGAAGGTTTAAGTTTTTAGATCTTTGGAACACGTTTTTATTGGTAAGTGTCCTCCGGCTTCTCGCCGTGTGTGCCCGGGGTGAAGGACGGTCTGCAAGTCCTACGGCTCTACATCCTACCTACCCAAAGTATGTCCTGTGGGCGCGGTGGGGAATGACAGTCCTATGCAGAGATCACCAGGTAGCCCACAAGTTGCCGGGCAATTTTGCCCCCTAGAGCGCCACAGCCTCTGAGTTTCAGGCGGGGCTGCTCCAAGGCTGACTTCAAAAGTGGCTCCTTCTAGGCTGAGGCCTCAGACGATGGATTGTGTTGTTGTCCGGTGGAACCCTGCCGTGGTGTGTGGGTTCATAGTTTGACACCATTTAAAATGTGTTTATGGCGTCTAGAAGGAAAGGAGGGCCTCGCTGGCCCTGTCAGAGAGTTCATCTGTGCTGCAGGCGGACGTCCCAGTCATGCTGGGCCTCCTTCATTAGGCAACTCGTCGTAGCGTGAAGTCAAGGAAGCCGGGGTGGCTGTGGGCTCTTCGAAGTGCGTGCAGCACAAGAACACATCCTGACCCCAAAACAGGCCATTGTGATAGCAGATGTGCCAGATCTCCCTTGTCAGTTCAATCCGTGAATGCGAGAGCAGCCCTCACCTGACTGAGGACGAGCCCCTTCACGGAGAACAGCTGTCTTTTAAGGCCCTCCTTGAAGAAGCATGACGATGCCTGCATTCAACTTAGTCACAACAGGTCATGTTTCCTGTTTCACCACTTACTATTTTCCGAGGCCAGTGACCTCCCTTGCAGGCATTCCCCAGAGAACCTGCCCATGCGTGCTCAATGACAGCGTTCTTGCATCATTGTAACAGCAGCACTGGGAACTACCTGTGTCCATCAGCAGCAGAGTGGAGAGCAACTCAGAGTATAAACGCAACAGAGCACAAATGCATTCTCTTCGGTGTACAGCCAAAGAGAACGAAAATGAGTCAGCCTGGACTCACACTCGTTAGGCTGGACACATTTCAGACATTGTTGAATGGAACAGAACCAAGTCCAGCAGACTGCATAGGACTTGGTAGTGGTTACACAAATGTTTTTAAATGTGAGACAAGCTTCTCAGTTGTTTGTGAACTTCCGTGCATGCACCATGTACAAGGACAGGCCTGAGAATGATACGTGCTGATCAGGAAGAGGAGGGCCTCTGTAAGAGGACAGAGCAGGAGGAGAGAGAGGCTCGGGCACTGCAGGTTTGCTTCTGCAGTGGGATGGTGAACGACAGATCAGAGCTGTTATATTCTCCATCTTTTTGGCATATCTGAAATATTGAAGAACAGATATTCATAGCAAATTGTCCCAGTATACTGCAAAAACTACCTAGTATATAGAAAAATTAATATATCAAAATACAACTTGTCTGTTGCCTTGCATTGTTTCTTAAATTGGTTTGGGATTAGGTAAAGAGATTTAAAATGCTGCCCTTGTATTTGACTGAAACGGGAATTTATAATCTTTGTATTTTACGTTTTGTTTTTAAATAAATTTTTTTTTCTGTATTTGTACATTGGCACTATGTAGCTCTTAACATTTATTCAAAGCACTATTTTTAACTTTTAACAATTTTCTTATGATATTTATTTCTCATCAAATTATGTACTGAAATAACTAGATCTCTGGAACACCTGAGAGTTACGTCTCTATCTTAAATCCGGTGGTTTTTTTTCTCTAATGTATTAGGAACATCACAAAAGGTCAATCCCAAGGGACACTTGGAACCTCCTGCTAGATTTTGGAAATATGATCGCAGACGATATGTCTAACTACGATGAAGAAGGTACGAGAAGTCGAAGCTGTAGCTCTTTAGATGGGCGCCAGCAGTGCTGATCCGTGTGCTGACTTTTCCTGCCCCTGGCGCGCAGGACAGTGACAGTGACGCAGACACTGGGTCAGATGGGCCGGGAGTATAGGACAGTTGATGGCACAGAGCCTGGGGTCAGGTGGGACCCAGCTGACTTCTGGCTCTGCCCCATTGGTGAAACAGAGGTGATGATGGTAATAGTGTTCACTTCATTATGTCTTATCAATCCGCAGAAGAAAAATAGTGCCTCGTGTTTATTTAACTCAAGGAGACAATTCTCTGCACTAAAGCGTTTTAAAAATGGGTGTGCAGAGAGCCTCTTAAGCAGAACCGTGGAACCAACAGGAGTTTGGCAAAGGCTGCCTTGAGTGCCTGACCCCATCTGCTGCCTCAGGTCTTCAGGCTGCCCAAGCCTGTTGGGTGGCGGCAGCTTGCATTTCCTTCTGTGAACATGATCGCACTTTTAGTGGCCCTCACTGCCAGATAGCTCAGGACACTCATTCAGGGAGCATTTGAACACCTGCTGTGCAGTGGGCACCTTGCTACATTTGGAAATGGGTGCTCACTCTCCAGACCCCCACCCACTGCCAGCTTCCTTAGTGCCCAGTCAGGAGGTGGCTTCCTCTGGGCCATCCTCCTCATCGCTCTTCTTTGTTCTAGAAAGTGAAGGCTCTTTAGCAACAACACTCAGCACCCTGGGGGTAACCGGCAGTGTGAGTGTCTGTGTCTCTGTGTCCTCCGCACTCCACACCCTCCCTAGCACAGAGTGGGCAGCCGGTCAGTGTGCTGACTGAGCAGGTGAATAGTTGACTTCAGACAGAAACCCTGCTTTCAGGAGCTCTAGCTACGGTGGGTGAGACAAGGCACACTTACGTAAAAAGGAGCCAAACTATAAAGGAGTGAGTGTATAGCTGGCCCCAGGGTGGTGTGTGAGTATCATGGGCATTTAGGGTATCATGCCCTATTGAGCTGAGTATCGTGAGCCACTTGGATTGGGCCAGTTTGGGGGAGAGACACAGCTCAGGGAGAAAACAGCGCCCCTAGTGGAGGAAAGTGGTTGCGTCCCACCTGAGAGGGCAGAGGGTCCTCTACCTGGGTCCTGACCGCCTGGTATATCAGTGAGGGCCCTGAGGCTGCAGTGGGAACACATGGGCCAGCTGGCCCCACTGCCATCATCCTTAGCAGGGGGCCACACCACTATCTGCCAGCCCTGGTCGGGCTCAAGCAGAAGGAATGGGTAACTTCAGCAGTCAAGCAAAGCACAGGTTGTAGAAACTAAACATCATTTGAGTTTTTTACCTGTAAGTGTTGGATTATGGGGGGAAAAAAGTGCTTTAAATTTAAAAAAATATTGCTTTAAAATGTAAATTTATTTTTTAAAAATCTGTTTGTTTTTCTTCAGGAGCATGGCCTGTTCTTATAGATGATTTTGTGGAATACGCACGGCCAGTAGTCACAGGTAGTAAACACAGCCCTTTCTAGGCAGAAAATGAAAATAGCTTAGGATTGTGAAATGAACTGCAACCTGCAAGGAGACATTTCGGTCAATTTCTGTGCACACATGTCGCTGATTTCAGAAGTCATCCTTGACCAGTCATCTCTGCTTAAAGAAAACGGTGGCTGAATGTGGACACCGTGAGGAGATCAGAAGACAGCTGCTCGGGGGCATGGTGTGGAGATGGGTCGCATACCTGTTGCTTTGGGAGGTTTCTGCATGATTCACGCAGTGGCGGAAGAGCACCAAGAGCCTGTTTGCAGGACTGCAGAGTGTGCTGTTAATTCGTGACTTCAGGTGAACACCAGCAGCTACCACACTCCATGAAATTATATTGTAATTACACTTTAAAAAAAGTGCTCGTGCCCTTGGTAGGATGTTGTATTTTTATAAAAGTCAAAGCTGTTTAAAATGTGCCCAAAAGAAAATTATCTTGTCATGGATTCTAACATTTTTTTAAACTTGGTGCCAGGAATTCAAGATTTATATTTTTTGAATTATTGAATATCTAGATTTACCAGATCTATTTTTGTTTTAATTTTCTCTAGATGTTCATCTGAAAATCGTTCTATAGTTTTTAATAGCCATTACAGTTTCCACAGCGATGGCACATGTAGTACATGAAATTCCAGGAAAGTTTTATTTTAAACTGCTTACAAGTCAGGAGGTCTATTTTACTTTTAATGATGTCGTTTGAACTTCCTAAGAAGTTTCGTAAAGTATGTTTTTTTAAAAAAATATTTTATTACACTTAAGAAGACATTTTCCATGAAAAATACTTCTTTTATGAATGATGAATTGTAGAGTTAAAAATTGAGTTGGTTCCTTTCCACTGTCCATAGTAGCCACAACGTCCACTCTACAGCCCTTTGTGTGGTTGTACACATTCGGAAGCTGAAACTTAAATACATATCATTGTTCAAAACAAAAGCCAAGTCGGAAACCTTCATCTCATTTGCAAGTGGAAGTCTGTCTTTGCCTCATGTTGCCATCTGATTTTTCTGGTGTTTGCCTTGTCCAGGAGGACCGTCCAGGGCAGCACAGAGATAGGTAGATTGCTTGTCCGAAGGCAATGTACCTGCTCTACTTAGGGAAAAGCTCCGTGTAGAGTTTCGAAAAATCACTGTGTGGACCCTACCTCATATTTGAAAAGATCTTCCCGTCACAAGTGTGCCTGCTGTACTGCCTGTAACCCGGTTTATCAGACAAATAAACGGGGTAGTTTTGGGACAGAGGGAGTTCACTTCAGATTTCCTGTAAACAGAAAGTGTGCCTAAAATGTGTCATTTTGATTTGACTTCCAAAAATGTGATTCACTCAGTGTTTTAGGAAGCACCCATGCACATGAAGTTTGTGTGTACTTGCCATATGTGAACTATTTATACTTTTGAATAGAAATCTTTCAAAGAGGTTAGCAGGCCATGGAGGGGTGGAAAGGGGGCTAAAGCCTGAGACCACAGGCTAGGCTGGGTCATGGGCCTGTAACTGGGCGCCGGGCCCAGGTAAGTCACTTACCCTCTCCCAGTCCTCCACTTCCATGTCAAAAAAAAAAAAAGCAAGGCCATCTCTATCTGTAAGTCTGTGATTTTAAGAGAACATTTATTTTATATAATAAAAGCTAGCTTTAATAAAAACCTCAACGAATTTAAAGCATCCTTCAAGGCTTCATGTATTCTGGACATGTAAGTGTTCTGCTCAGAGAAGATTATAGAACTTGGATAACCCTGTATAAATTACAGAGGTCTGCAACACTTTCATTCTTAAGATTTAAAGTTATATGAGGAAAAAAAATGTCCTATGGACCTGTTTATCAATAGATATCAAAACATTAGAATTGGACAAAGGCTCTTCAAAAAATTGTGCATTTCCTTCTATTATATACATTTAAATCATGCATGCTATGAAAGTGCTAAGAACTTTGGAAACATTAAAATAAATTATTTTCTCTGGTGTTGTGGTATACTTTTAATTGTATTCTTGGTTGTTCCTATACTCACCACTAGATGTCAGGGTTTTTATCTTGTCTTGGGACTGGCAGTAAAGCCACCCTATAGTACAGTGACATATGGGACATTCCCACCTTGTGTCTAGCCTGCCAACGTAGTTAAATGATCATGTCCCAAAATTAACAGCTTCAGTCATTTATTTTTCTTTTTAAGTACCACATAGTGTGCTAAATGTGATTGTCTTTATGTGAAAAAGTATATATCTCATACAGCCCTTGAATTGATAGAAATTATGTAACCAGAATACACTAAAAAGCAAGCTACAAATATATTGAAAATAGCCCTGGCTGGTGTGGCCCAGTGGATTGAGCGCCAGCCTGCAAACCCAAGGGTCGCCAGTTGGATTCCCAGTCAGGGCACGTGCCTGGGTTGCAGGCCATGTTTCTAGTAGTGGGTACATGAGAGACAACCACACACTGATGTTTCTCTCCCTCTCTTTCTCCCTCCTTGCCCCTCTCTCTAAAAATAAATAAAATCTTAAGTATATATTGAAAATACACAAATTAACCAAACATAATAAATTTAATAAATATGTTACTTATACCTTCATAGAGTCTCTCTAAAAATAAATAAAATCTTAAGTATATATTGAAAATACACAAATTAACCAAACATAATAAATTTAATAAATATGTTACTTATACCTTCATAGAGTACCTGCCAACAATTTCTGGAACAGATGTTGTTGTCGCTGTTTAACTGGTGACATAATGCATTTCATTGTGTTGCTTTAACTCAGAAGTATAAGCATAATATTATATGCATATCTCAGACCTCAGGCTCCATGGAGGCAGGGTAGTTTTTCTGTGTTAGTTGCTATATTCATAGTTGGTGGCACACAGGCGGGGCTCCGTAAATGTTGAACAAATTAGTGAACACATCTCTCCTCTTCCTATTTGCTGACATAAGGCAGATAGTATGGAATTGCTTCTAGCATCTTCAATAAAGTTTTCTGCTGCCTCGGAATTAGCAAAGGAAACCAGCCCTAGACTGTACCTCTGCCCTCAACAGTACAAATTTCTGGCGAACAGTGCTGTTCCACCTGCAGTGGGAGTTGTCCGAATACAGGGCTGCTGTTGTCTGTCTTGTCCAGCAACCCAGAACTGTCTGTATTGATTTTGAAGGACTATTTGCTTCAGGATCTCTCAGAACTGTGCTAGCTAGAATAACATTCCAGGACCTGGTTTTTAACAAGGGCTGTTACAATACTCCATGTTCACTGAAATGCATCTTAGCACCTTGTTATTATTGAAAGAAATTCTGTTTTTAGCAGATGTGTTTCCTAAGTCCAGGTGTGCTGCCCTCCTACTTCTGGTATGGGGTGTGACCAGGTCCGGGGGAGCAAGGGGGAAAAGCTTGGGAACACTGTCACTCTCCAGGGCCGGGGGGGGGGGGGGGACAGTGAGGTGGACTGCTTCCCTAACTTCCTGTCTCAAATCAAGATCCCTGGTTTACATATGCCACCTCCCCCAGCCCCTTCATGTCTTTGCACATTCTCATGAATCAACAGGGTGTTTAATTACATGAAGCTGATGGCACTGTCAGGGTCCCACTGAGAGGCTTTGGGCTCTGCTCACGCGCTTTGCAGTCTAACGTCTGGTTCTGTGGACGGCCTTCTGTTGAACTTTGCACTGTGAGAACACTTCATAATCTCTCACACTGGAGCTAGACGTGCTGTTCCTTTGCACTTTGCATTTTCTCAGTTTTCTATCATACGCACGTTTTTATAATTAAAAAAGATTTTCCAAAAAATAAAACCATGATGGGTTACTCTCCACATTATGCTAAATAAAAGAAGCCAGACACAAAAGGCCACATAATGCATAATCCCATCTATTTAAAACTCCAGACAGTGCAGAAGTGTAGGGACAGACAGCAGATGAGTGAGTGCCTGGGGTTGCGGTGCGGGGAGCTGGGAGCAGACCGGCAAAGGGGCCTTTGGGGTGACATGCTGTTCCAAAACGGGTCTTCGGGGAAAGTTGCACAGCAGCACCCCTTCACCCGACAGCATCAGACCAGGCGCTGATCCTGCATGGATTTCGTGGTGTATGAATTACACCTGGGGGCTTTAGAAATGCGTGCATTCTTCCGGAACACCGCGAAAAGATTCACTACTTAAAAGTTGATGCTTTGTGAGAGCGGGCCTGGGGTGGCTCGGGCGCTGCCCGGGGGTGCTGGAAAAGCCCGCAGCCGCCCCGGTGGAAGAGCTCCCGCCTCCAGACGCAGATGGAAGCTGACACTTCACGTGGCTGTTCAGACGGCGCCGCCAGCCGCGGGGTCCAGAGAGGTTTTCTCATTGGTGCCACCTGCAGACCGAAAAGTAGTGCCTGGCCATTTGAGGAGGTTCTTCCCAGCGACACAATGACCAGAAGAGAGGTCAGCGGGGTGGACTGAAGGCGGCCACTGCCGCGAAGCAACAAAGGCTGGGCGTGCTCCCCGGCTGGGAGGGCGGAGGAGCCACCTGGGTGATGGAGAAGTTTCAGGCCGCGATGTTACTAGGGAGCGTCGGAGACGCCCTCGGTTACCGAAACGCCCGCAAGGAGAACAGCGCTGCAGGCGCGAAGATCCAGGAGGAGCTGCAGAAGCTCGGGGGGCTGGACCACCTCGCGCTCTCCCCGGAGAAATGGCCTGTGAGTGACAACACCATCATGCACTTGGCGACGGCCGGGGCCCTCACCACAGGTAAGGCTCGGCCCCTGAGCCCCTCGGCGTGTCGCTGACCCCTTGGTCTTGCCCTGAGCACTGGGGTTTTGAAAACGAGGGCCTCTCCGCCACGGTGTCACCCGGCGCCAAAGCTAAAAGTGGCGATTTAATATACACCAGTGTCCCTCAGCAAATCGGGCATTCCACGGATCGTGTTTCTCATGCAGGCTCTCCGGACGACAGTATTATTGCACTCTGCATATCTTCAGGTCGGTTTCTTAAACAGGGACTTTTCGTTTGTCTGTGAACTGCTCGCTTGCGCCGAGCCCTCTGTCCCTGGATCTAAATTCAGTTAAATCTCTCACTTTGGGGCTGTTTGGGTGAGGGCTCAACTTTTCACGGCAGGTAGGAAGTCTTAGCCTGAATTTACTTCAAAAGAATATAAAGTAGTAAGCCAGTTTGGAAATTTGGACAAATTAAGATAATATTGTTTGGGGATTACAACTAAATTCCAATAAATTAGCTTTAAAATGCCAGCTACCAAAATATGATTTAGCTTGGATAGTTGCTTATACATACATATTTCCTAAGAAATAGCTATAAAATTGGTTGAATTTGGGAAATGGGGAAGCAAAGTTTCTTGAAATATCCTTTAAATAGCAAGTTGATTTTAGGATCAACAAGCTTTTACATGGATTTCAGACAAATATGTATAGATATATAGCATAATTTTCCCACAAGTTACTTTCTTTTTAAAAATCTGTGTTAATAGTATGTTGCTGCAAAATTAAAATCTGAGGGTGACTCTTAAATCAATGAAATCTCACTTGTGAGCTTACCTTGCCATTCCAAGTGTCTGTATGAGCATGCTCAGTTTAGTTCTGTGGTCATTGTACAAGAATGTCATCTACTTTGTGACCGGTTCCTAAATAACTAGGGACCGAGCTAAAGCACCATAGATAAGATAAAGTGTCACAGCGTGTTGAAAATGGCGTAGCATCTTTCTGAGTCTACACAGCTAGGACATCCAAATATTTCCTGTCTGATGCTTTCAGGAAGATTCCCGTGGGTTTTGTGTTCAATAGTGCTAAATGGCATTCCAGCGGCCCAAAGCAGCAATGCCGACCGCCCAGGAACCTGCTGGAGAGAGAGCATGGCCTTAGAAACAAAACCACAGCTCGTTTTAGCTGCACACAGGTGGTCATCACTCTCCAACTTTGCTTCCTATTTGTCTGCCTGACTGATGCCATGCACACACAGTCCGAAATCCACGCGTCCTCTGTGCTTGCCCTCATCTCTGTTAGCACGTCAGTGAGTTTCTATGAACGGCAGAATCCACATGTCTCTGTCCTGTGTGGTTACCCCTAGGACAGCACCCAGCACTGGGTGGGGCACTCCTGACCACAATGTGCTGTCTGAGGTTAGATGGAGTCAAGTCCTCTTGGCAGAAATAGGACCTAATCTACCCTCAACGTGAAATGTACGCATCTAAGAGAATTGCGGATTTGGGGGCATTGTTTGTAAGGAGGAAGATGAGTTGCCTCTACGTGACCACAGCCACCAGCTGTGGGAAGCGTGTAATTGCCATACCTGGCAGCACCCTCTGGCCCGTGGGTCACACGAGGGAACTCAAGAAGACCTTGCCCTGTAGCTCAGTTAGCTGGAGCGTTGTCCCCATACACCAAGGTCACAGCTTTGATCCCTGGTCAGGGCACGTACAAGAATCAACCAGTGAATGCATAAACAAGTGGAACCGCAAATCTGTGTTCCTCTCTCTTCCCCCCTCTAAAATCAGTAAAAAAAAAAAAAAAAAGTAGAAGAAGAAGACGACAGCTGCTGCCTTGCATTGTACTCCTCCAAAAACTCAGCGAGCATATTTTTTTCAATTCATAGAAATCTAAGTTGAAATTTAATTTAGGGTTAGCTTTCAAACAGTCCATTTTTTTCTTTAAGTAACAAAGTGTAGCCTGTAGAAGGGGCCTCTGAGCTAACTCCGACACGGCACCAGCTATGTGCCAGGCGCTGTTCTAACTTCACACACACCATCATCTAATCTTCACATCCTCCAAGGCTGATGGCATTACTGCAGTTTTTCGGATAGAGGAGCTGATTCACAGACAGGTTAAATAACTTCCACTATGCTACACAGCCGAGTGAGTGTCAGATCAGGGGCTGGAACCCAAACAAACTGGCCCCAGTGCCCATGTTCTCACACACTGTGCCCGCCACCTGAGGTCACTGGACATGAAAATATTTCAAGGATCCCAATGAAGAATGGTTTGTCAACATGTTTTTCAAAGAGAGGCAAATTTTCACATAGTGGAACTACATCTTGGCATACTTAAGCAATTTCACTAATGAGTGCCTAAGCCGATAAACCACATAGCTGTGTGGTCCACTGAACCACCGTTCTGCTAGAGAGTGAGTGTGATGAGCAAGGTCAGGTGCAGCCCGTGTGACGTCCTACTAGTGGGCATGCCTCTGAAAAGGGCGGTGGTAAATGAAAGCAGACATTGACTAGATATAGGAAGGAGCTAATACCCCACAGAATCGGTTGGTAGTCCAGTATATACAGTGTATGAGCAAAGGGCTCATTTGACACACATTTGCCAAAGGCTCCCTTGCGTGTGTGGTCCTGTGCCCACCACCTGAAGACAGCGGGCTTCCCTCTAGGGGCTCTGGCACATGACATTCCTAGTTCTCTACCGCTTCTCACCAGAAAACCACATTTTCCTTACTTCCTCTCTGAGCCTTACTTCCGGGTGACAATTCCTCCGTCATTGGGTTGTGTGAAGATTCAGTGGGACAGCAGAAGTTATTACAGGAAGGTGGCTTGTGGAAACACAGTTAATGTCGGTCTTTTCCCAATGTCTTATGCATCTGAGGGCCAGCAGCTCCAATGGTCACGGCCAAGCGAAGTCACCCTGTCGCTGTTGCTGTGGGAGATGAATGAGAGGGAGGGAGTATGAGCCCCCCGGGGACAGCAGCAAATGCCACCTGTGTGTCCATGACCTGCAGGGGAACAAGGGGCCTGACCCAAGTGTGAGCAGACAAGGCTCATCCAGACTCACCTCCTTACTTCTCTTGCCCCACCGACATCTCCCTGATAACGGCATTTTGAAAAGTTGACGTTTTTCTTACAAAGTAGCTTGATATTGGTACTGTGACTTTTCTTCATCATGAGATTAGTTGGGAGACGTACAGGGGGTTTATAAGCTGCTTTGTCTTCAGAAGACTGGGCGGGTAAGTCAGAGAGGGGATTAACCGTGTTGCAGTGCTGGGAGATGCAGTGTGGGGAGATGCAGTGTGGGGAGAGTCAGGTGAGGGGTCCAAGGCTCCGCAGTGCTGCAGTGTGGGGAGAGTCAGGTGAGGGGTCCAAGGCTCCGCAGCTTTGAAAACTGTTTCTGCTTTAAATTCCAACCTGAAACCAGCATAAGGGTTGGAGCTGTCATTTTGTTGTTAAGGAGGTTTTTTTCCTTAATAAAAGGATGTGATTCCAAAATAAAAGGAATTATTTTTGGAGACCCTGGGAGGGCCAGTCTCATTAACCCTGGATTGAGTCACAAAAGGCTGTTGGTAAAGGCAGCACCGGCGACAGGCCCGGACACACCCCAGAGGCTCACACCTCCCAGCTAGAGGTTACTCGTTCCAGCAGGGTCACCCATGGAACACCCCCCGTGTGACCAGCAGAACTCATTCCTCCCAGTCAAGGTCTTCCCACAGCCTCTCTGTCCCCCTCAGAACTGGGGCAACGCAGAGTGCGTCCAGTATAGGAGCAGTGGGCGGTTCCTTGGGGGCCTCCCCTTGCTGTTAGGAGATCTAAGAAAGGGACAAAAGGACTTAGAGCCCCTCTCTCACCAGGTCCTGTCTCCAAAGGGTCACAGCTCTAGGATATGAGGGTGCCACCTGCTAGAACCACTGCCAGGACTGAGCCTTTCATCCTGGAGCAGGGAGGGGTTTGCCAAGCACGCTTCTGATCTTTACACCCCCCTGTGTTGGGCCCCCGGCTCTGACGTGGCCTAATGAAAGCTGTAGTCAGGCCATGGGAAGGTCAGTGGGTTTTGATGCCAACAGCACTCCACTGCCTGCTCTAAGTGCAGAGTGGCCAACAGCTGGTCTCTCACCCCTCCCCCGCACCGCCCCAAAGATGGGGAAGCCACCACCGAAGAGAGGAGGGGCAGTAGCTGGCTCCTGATGGGGGCCTGCAGTGCAGTATTTAGCACAGACAAGTGGTTGGGGGCTGGGAGCTGCATGGGCACGGGCACCCCGTGCCTGCCTGCCTCACCTAGTGCGGCAGCCCCTCCACTGTCCCAGTCCTGCTCTCCTGTATCACCGAGCACCTTGGATGCCAGTTTGGGAGGGTGTGTGGCCTCTATTCACCATGCTGTGGATCAGTTTAATGGCAAAAATGCTCAGGCTCTGCAATCAAAATCCATCTACCAGCTCTGGCCTTGGGCAAGCCACATAACCTCACTGAGCTTTTCTGGAAAAATCACAGTATGATAGCTAAGAGCCTGGCAGTGTAGTGAAAGGGTTTCACGAGATCATCCAAGGTGTAGTGCCGGGCAGGCGGCATGCGGCCCGTGCACACTGGCCCCTCTGTCCTCTGTGCACTGTGTCCACCGAGGGACTTGAGGCCACACTTGAGCCCAGGACACCTTCACACAGTGGGGAATGCAGTTTGCTTTGGGACGATGCCTGGGAGCATTGGCAGCCTCATCTGTGTGAGAAGAAGGGAATAGCAGGTGGGAGAGACTTGGCTCCCCGTGCCGTAGCCGGGGGCCTTGAAAGCCCCAGGAACGGGCAGAGTTCAGTTGCTTGTCTTCACACGGACAGAACGGCCGGAAGCGTACGAGCATCGCGGGGCTTTTCCTACATTCCGTATGTGACTAGAATAGGAAGCACAAGGACAAACTATAAAGTCTGGAATTTAGGTGCAATCTGAAGCGAATTATTTGTCTGCAGGTTAAATTTCTCTGGTAGCTGGGGCTGTGTGAGATGCATCACTAAAATCTCCCTCCTCTCTCACTGACTTGGAAACGTCATGTTTGCTGTCACTTCTGCTGTCCCTGCTGTGTTGGGAGCTAGAGGCAGGCGCCCCTCCCACTCCCCAGACGCCCCTCACGCTCCCTCTGACCCTTCCTTCCTCAGACTACTGGTGTCTGGATGACCTGTACCGGGAGATGGTGAAGCGCTATGTGGAAGTCCTCGAGAAGCTTCCAGAACATCGAGCAGACCCAGCTACCATTGAAGGCTGCTCACAGCTGAAGCCGGATAACTATCTCCTCGCCTGGCACACGCCTTTCAACGAGAAGGGTGAGGGGAGGCTTGCTTTTCCCTCTATAGTTGCATGCTAGGAAACCACCACGGGGCACCAACACACCTGTCTCCCCACTGATGGGCTGCCCTGCAGACCTGAGGGAGTTGAGAGGGGTTTGCCAGGGTTTGTAGGGCACTGTGCTGCCTGGAGAGCCAGCTCGCAGCACGGACTCTGTTGAGAGGATGCCAGCCTCACAGCAGTTTGTCACCGATACCTGGTGTATTTTAAGAAATATTTTCCACTGCTTTCCCTTTAAGTTTGTAAAAAAAAAAAAAAAATGCCAGAACATCAGGGAAAACATACACCACCTGCACATATGTTGGTCTCCACAATAATTTCACAGGTTTATGGGTGATGTATTTAGATAACCAAGGTCTCTGCCTCCAGGGTCTCAGCTCTGGGGGTCTGGATCTGCCCGTCTGGGTTTATGCTAAAGATGGGACCCCCCCAACCCCGGGTTTATGCTGAAGGATAACATCCAATCAAATAAAGTCATAATAAAAAGAAAAGTCAATAAATCAAAATTGATGGAACCTGACAGTCATTAGAGTTATCAGACAAGGATATAAAATAGTATGTATTCTGAGGAGGTAGTGGGAGAAGAGGGGAATAGGGGAAGGGTCTAGCAAGGAGCATGCATGGATGACCCATGGACATGGACAATAGGGTGAGGATTGACTGGTGGGGGGGACATTCTGGGGGCAGGGGCAGGTGGGGGAGGGCAACAGGGGAAAATTGAGACAACTATAATAGAACAACAGTAAAATTTACAAAACTAGTATGTATTCTAAATTTCAAAAAGTTACATAGAGACATGGAGGTATAAAAAAGACCTAAGTTCCATTTCTATAGAGAAACATTACAATGTCTGAGTTTAAAAATACATTGGCTGAGATGAACAGATAAGACATTCGTAAGAAAAGAGTAGTAAGTTTGAAGGCACAGCAAAAATACTATCCAAAATGGGACCCACAGAGAAAAAAAGAATCCCAAAATACCAAAAGAACACTAGTGAGCCATGAGACAACTTAAAGCAACCTAATATACCTGTAACTGGAACCCTTAACAGAGAGAAGGGGAACAAAGAAAACAAAGATTTCAAGAAATAAGGGACAAATATTTCCAAAGTTGATGAAAACTGGAAACTCACAGATCCAAGAAATTTAATAAATTCCAAGCCCCCCCCCCCACAAAAACCCATGAAGAAAACTACACCAAGGCACATAATAGTCAAATCACACAAAACTAATACTCACATTGATACAGATAGTCAAGACAGGGTAAGGACAGTAGCAGAGTTCTTAACAGAAGCAACATAAAGAGGACATAGCAAGCAATGTCATTCCAGTGTGGAAAGAAATAATTTCAACCTAGAATCCTACCCCCAGAAAAAAGATCTTTCAGAACCAAGGCCTAGTAGCCCTCTTCAGGTGAACAACTGAGGAATTCATCACCAGCAGAGTCACACCACCAGAAATGCTAATGGAAGTCACGCAGGCAGAGGGGGGAAATGGCAAATGGAAATAGGGACCTACACAAAGGCATGGAGACAGATGGAAACGGTAACCACATAAGATTATTTAACGTGTTATTAAAATGTCTTTAGAAGAAAGTTGACTTTAACAAATCAAAACAATGTATTTCAAGGTTTATAAATTACATATAAGCAAATGTATGACACAGTAGCACAAAGGCTGGAAGTGGAGAGACGGAGGTGTTCAATCGTAAGGAGGTGTACAAGCTGTGAAGTGGTATGAAATCACACGGAGGCAGACTACACTAGGTTAATGATCTGCACTATAAGCCCAACGCAACCACTAAAGTAACAAAATAGTTATGATTAGTAAGCCAACAAAAGATTTGAAACGGAATCATTTTAACGATATTTGCTGGGGATGCAGCCATCGCGAGACCGGTGCCGGCCCCTCGGCTTGCCCAGTCAGTGCCCTGAGCTGGAACATTTCCCTGTGTGGAGACCAGGTGTAGAGCTATCACTCAAGCCCAGAGTCTTCCCCTGTTCTGGGTTCTCCGTGAACTTCCCATAGTGCTTAAGCATGAGCGTCATAGGGCACACAGCCAGCCCCACCAGTGCATCTGCCCTGCAGCACAAGGGAGCTTCACCTGCAGCACAAGGGAGCTTCACCTGCAGCACAAGGGAGCATGTGGTCCATGGCCCTGCCTTGGCTTCAGGAGGGACCTGCCAGCCCTGGGAGACCAGAGCATACTACTAACTCGAATCTTGCTGTGTGCCTTCTCCTTTCTGTGAGGGATGCCTGGTTCCAATCCATGCCCATGTGTTCAAAGTCATCCTTGGTGACTCTGAACCTGTAGAAGGCACAGTGGGAGGAGGACAGTAAGACCCTCCTTCTGGGGGTGCCACTTTTATGGTCTTTGCCATGCTCCACACAGTGGGAACCTCTACCTGGGATTGATAGCAATATCTTCTTGCTCAATAATATTCAACACAGAAAATGCAGAAAAGAGAAAAGGGGCTATGAATAACAGAACAAAAAGAAAATAAATAACAAGATGATAGACTTAAACCCAACCAAATCACTAATCACATCAAATATAAATGGTCTAAAGATCCCAAATAAAAGGCAGATTGGAGGGTATAAAGAAGCATGTTCCAACTATATGATGCTTGTAAGAATTGTACTTTAGCCCTGGCTGGCATGGCTCAATGGATTGGGTGCTGGCCTGTAAACCAAAGGGTCCCTCGTTCAATTCCCAGTCAGGACACACCCCTGGGTTGTGGGCCAGGCTCCCTGGTGCAGGCCACTGGGGCACACAAAAGGCAACCCACACACTGATGTTTCTCTCTCTGTCTCTTTCTCCCTCCCGCCCCCTCTCTCTAAAAATAAGTAAAAAAATCTTTTTTAAAAAGGTATGTTAAAAAAAATAAGAAATGTACTTTAAATATATAGACGCAAATTGGTTACACAGAAAAAGATACATCATGTAACATTAACCAAAGGAAAGCTGGAGTGACTCTACTAATAAAGTAAATTTTGTAGGGAAAATAAAGGCAATTTCATCATAATAAATGCATCCATTTATCAGGAAGACATAACAAACCTAAATGTGTATGCGTCTAACAATAAACCTTCATAACATACAAAGCAAAAACCGATAGAGTTGCACAGAGAAACAGACAAACCCACAATTATGAGCAGAGACTTTAATATTAAGAGCTCAGACCAATGACTTCTATTTTCACCTTAAGAAACTAGAAAAAGAAGAGCACAATAAATCCAAAGAAAGGAAATAATAAGGGTGACAATCAATGCCACAAAAAACATAGAAAAACAATAGGGAGCACAACAAAACAAAAAGCTTGTTCTTTAAGATTAAAAAAATGTATAATCCTGAGGTTCCGGCCATGATGGAAACATAGGTAGAAATGCTTTGCTTCCTCACACACCCCAAGGAAGGATAATAACCAATTTAGAAACAATAAACAACAAGAATGCCAGAATGTCAAACTGCATGGAACTCCACCGAAGAGTTAAAGAAACATTCATCTAGACCGCTTGAGGGGGCAGAGAGGGGCACCTGGCAGACAAGGCAACAGACTGCATGGACAAGGAGGGGCTGGCTCATTGGGAAACTAAAGACTCAGAACCCGTAGTGGTAAAATACTGTGTGAGTTGTGAAGGCAGGAGAAACTCCCAGGCTCACAGGAGCATTCATCGGAAAGTGGAGCTGGAGCAGAGCAAGTGAGCGGTATTGTTCCCTCTCTGAGCCCCCCCCCCCCCCCCCCGACAACATGGCCAAGAAAGTTGCCCCACTTTGGTGAAGAGCTAAGACTCCACCCCCTTACCACTTAACAGGTGAAGCAAGGCAAAGAATGGCTCAAATGAAAGAACACATTAAAACTCCAGAAAAAGAGCTAAGTGACAAGGAGATAGACAACCTATCTGATGCAGAGTTCAAAACACTGGTAATCAGGATGCTCACAGAATTGATTGAGCTCAGTCACAAAATGAAGAAATGAAAGCTATACAAAGTGAAATAAAGGAAAATATACAGGGAACCAACAGTGAATGGAAGGAAACTGGGACTCAAATCAATTTGGAACAAAAGGAATAAATAAATGTCCAACTAGAACAGAATGAAGAAACAAAAATTCAAAGAAATGAGGAGAGGCTTAGGAACCCCCAGGACATCTTGAAACATTCTAACATCTGAATCATAGGGGTTCCAGAAAGAGAAGAAGAAGAACAAGAAATTGAAAACTTATTTGAACAAACAATGAAGAACTTCCCCAGCCTGGTAAAGAAAATAGACTTCCAGGAAGTCCAGGAAGCTCAGAGAGTCCCAAAGAAGTTGGACCCAAGGAGGAACACACGAAGGCACATCATAATTATATTACCCAAGATTAAAAGTGAGGAGAGAATCTTAAAAGCAGCAAGAGGAAAGAAGAGAGTTATCTACAAAGGAGCTCCCATAAGACTATCAGCTGCCTTCTCAAAAGAAACCTTGCAGGCAAGAAGGGGCTGGAAAAAAATATTTGAAGTCATGAAAGGCATGGACCTACATCCAAGATTACTCTATCCAGCAAAGCTTTCATTTAGAATGGAAGAACAGATAAAGTGCTTCCCAGATAAGGTCAGTTAAAGGAGTTCATCATCACCAAGCCCTTATTATATGAAATGTTAAAGGGACTGATCTAAGAAAAAGAAGAACATCAAAAACTATGAACAATAAAATGACAACAAACTCATAACGATCAACAACTGAACCTAAAAAACAAAGCAAACAACTAAAACAGAATCACAGTAATGAACATCACATGGAGGGTTATCGGTGGAGAATGGGAGGGGGAGAATGGGAAGGAAAAGGTACAGAGAATAAGAAGCATAATTGGTAGGCATAAAAATAGACAGGGGGAGGTTAAGAATAGTAAAGGAAATAGAGAAGCCAAAGAACTTATATGTGTGACCCATGGACATGAACTAAGGGCTGGGTAGGGGGGACATTGGAGGGTGGGAGGTTGCAGGTCAGAGGTGGGGATAAAGGGGAGGAAAAATTGGGACAACTGTAATAGTATAATCAATAAAATGCACTTTTTAAAAAATGAATAATCTTCTAGCCAGATGATCAGGAGAAAAAGAGGATGACACAAATTACCCATATTGACAATAAAAGAAGTGACATCACTACAGATTCTACAGAAATTAAAGGAAAATAAAGGAATATTAACATGTTTGTGCTAATAAATTTAACAACCTAGATGAATATGCAGACTGCTGAAGGGCACTCAAGAGTAAATGGATCACCTAAATAGCATTCTATCTGTGAAATGAATTACAAAGAAAGCTCCAGGTCCAGACGGCCTCACTGAGGAATTGTACCAAACAGCTAAAAAAGAAATAATACCAATTGTACACAAGTCTTCTGGGAAATTAAAGAGGACAGATACTTCCCAAATTCATTCTTCTGCTCTCCAGAGTTCTCTGTTAAAAGAATGAAAAGGCAAGCCACATATTGGGGGAAAATACTTGCAAAACATATATCTGATGAAGGGTTTGAATCCTGAGTGTATAAAGAAGTCTTAAAACTTAATAGGAAGAAAACAAGCTACCTGACACAAAAACGGAGAACCATTTAAACGAACACTTCACCAATGAAGGTGTATGGACGGCAAGCAGGTGCGTGAAAACATGCTCACCATCATTAGTCATTACAAAGATGCACATTGGAACCACAAAGAGGTACCACTACGAACCTAAGAGCATGGCTAGAATCAAAGAGATTGACCATAGGGAAACTGGTCGAGGATGTGGAGGAGCTGCTGGCGGGATGCAGAGTGGCACATCCACTTTGGAAGCCTGTTTTTCAGTTTTTAAAAAGTTACACATCCCCCACCATGTGAGCTAGATGTTCCACTCTGAGGCAATTAACCAAGAGAAAAGAAGGCATACGCCCTCACAAAGATTTAGTTATGAGTGTTCAGAGTGTCTTATTTGTGATTGCTCCAAATGGGAAACAAGCCAAATGTTCATCAGCAGATGAATGGATAAATCAGTTGTGGTGTGTCCATACATTGGAGTTCTATTCAGGGGGGAAAAAAGGAGTCAGCTATTGATACACTACAACAGCATACTCAAGAAAGTTATGCTGAGTGAAAGAAGTCAGGGGAAAAGTCCATTCCGTAGGATTCCATTCCTATAAATTTGTAGAAAGTGCAAACTAACGTGCAGCGCCAGATCAGTGGTTAGTGGAGGCTGCAGGAGAGGCATGGGAAGACTTTCGGGGGTAATGGATATGTTCACTATTTTTAGGTGCTGGTTTCCTGGGTATATCATGTGTCAAAACTTATCAACTTGCATACTTTAAACATGTGCAGGTTGATTATGTGTCAATTCTAACTCGATGAAGCTGTTTTAAAAAGAGAAAATGCATATGATTGAAAGCATACTGTGTGTGCAATTGTGTCTTCTACATTTTTCACAGTAAAAGCATATTATGAGCACTTCCTCTTATCAAAAATTCTGTTTTTAATGACTAAATACCATTCCAATGTATTTGCAAATTTACAACATATTTACAATATATTTAATCTCTTTTCTCTGTCAGGCATAGGGACAATTTGCCTGTTCTTCATCCAGTTAAATGATACTGTAATAAGCATGTTATTGCATACTTTTTTATACATTTTTGGATTATTCATGAAAGCTGGAGTGCTGGAAGTGGAGTTATTGGAGCAAAAGACTAAAACCGAGTGTTCCACGTTCCACGTAGGTTCAGGATTTGGTGCAGCCACCAAGGCAATGTGCATCGGCATGCGGTACTGGAAGCCCGAGCGGCTGGAGACCCTCATTGAAGTCAGCATCGAGTGCGGCAGGATGACACACAACCACCCCACAGGTGACTCTGGCGTCGGGACTGGGCCTGTCGTGCGACTCTCTGCCCGGAGGACTAGACTGGAATCTCATGTGATTAGGTTCCCTGTTTGGTTTGCTATTGGGTGGCAGACTTGGGTTTTTAAATCTTCAGTTCTGCTTACATTCTGTTTTCAAGCTAAAAACAGGACTGGCAATAAGGGTGGTGATTTGGAGAGGGCAGGAAAAGCACCAGTTGTCCAAACAAAGCTGAGGTTTGGGTTGAAGTCATGGGAGCTAGCACTTACGTTGTCAACACGGAGGGCAGCCCAGGGCCCAGGGCCCCTTGCTGCTGCGAGCTGCACCTGGGCCAGGGCTCGGAGCCAGACAGACCACCCAGTGGCTGTGTGAGCTGGGCCGAGTCACTTAATGACCCTGTGCCTTCACTCCCTCGCCTGTAACAGGATGACTGTGGTGGTAGGAACCCTGTCCACTTATTCTGTGTGTCGGGATAAAGCGAGTAAAATAATAAAACCTCTTAGCACATGCTCACCACACGGTGTGCACAGAGGGCCCGCTGCATTCTGGGATCCCCCACCATGTGTCCCCCACACAGGGAGGGCAGGTGGGGCGGCCCCAGAGCCTGACTGTGAGAAAGCCAGTCAGCTCCTAATGTTTAAAGAAGAAGAATGACTTGAAACTCATGTACCTGTGACCTGCCCTTAATTATGGCGATGTGGGTGATGTGCCCTGGCCCCACCCAGCCGGCCCCACCCAGCTGGCGCCAGAGGCTACCAGCTGCTGTCTGGTGGCTGTTCTCCTCTTTCAAGGTCGCCTTTAGGGGCCACCCTGTGTCTTCCTGGAAAGTACTCTTCCGCGGGTGCAGACTCTAGTGGGTGAAGGAACCCCTGATGAGTGGATGAGGAAAAATATGCTGATGAGTTCACCAAAGGTGGTAACAGGCTAAGCTGTAGCTTCCACAAATAAATTGGTTAGACCTTTAAAGTTTACGCGGGAAGGCATAAAGTTCAACCAGTTGGCAGTGTCTCGGATGGTTGAAAATAAGTTAACACTGGACATCTTCTAACTAACTGGCTTGACTAGAGGTAAATTAAACACAGAAAAACCTTCAAACATGAGAATGTTGAGCATTTGGAAACAATGCAATGAATACGAGAATCTGGGTTGAGAATTTAAACTCTAAACCTTTGGCTAGTACATTACCCACTCTTGTTAAAGAAGTGTTGTTTTGCGTGTTTAATAGCTGAGTCATTTATGTGTTTCTAGGAGGACAACTGGAAATGTTTTAAGGGTTTGACTATACACAGTTAGCACCAGGATGTGCATTTGAAGTCCGCTCTCCTTTTCAATTTTTGAGCCACCTTTGCCAGCAAGTGTTGACAATTTTAATTACAGCGTGCGTTATCCTGGACTCTGGCACTGAAACACCCCATGAGAGGAAATGGAGCAAGGGCAGGCGTCAGGACAGTCACTGAACCCTGGGTTGGAGAACTAGACACTTATGCCCTGCCATCGAAATGATCTGTAACTGATGCTGGGAGGAGGGGCCAAAGAGCCACCAAGAGTGTCTTAGTGAGATATCAGTGCCCTTCTCTGGTGGGCACGGTCTTTGCATGGCCATTACTGTGAGCATTTGTATGTGGTTAGAATCATCTGTCCCCAAACAGCCCTTGCAAGATGGGAATTGTACCTCTTTGTGCAGAGAGGAAGGGAGGTCGAAATGCACGAAGCAGCTGCCCATGGTCCTACACCTGTAACACCCACCCAGCATCCCAGAGCGGGGTGCACCCCAGGTGCCATTATTGCTCCTCTCTCCCCATCGCCCTCCAGGCTTCCTCGGGTCTCTATGCACAGCCCTGTTTGCATCTTACGCCATACAAGGAAAGCCACTGGAGCAGTGGGGCAGAGACATGATGAAGACGGTCCCACTGGCTGAAGAATACTGTAAAAAGACCATTCGACACATGGCAGGTGAGCCTGGCTGCCTTTCCTGTCACATTCTCTCGTGCTGGCTCCTAAAAGAGTTCGGTGTCGATTCACACTCAGAGAAAATCTGGACAGACCCCGCTCCCAAAGAGGTCAAGGTCATTTGCCCCACGGTGAAACCAAGAGCATCCCCAAAGGGTCTGTGTGAGCAGGAGGGCCCCGCAAAGAAGGCCTGAAATGAAACCTGCTTAGGAGGGCCCCAGAAGTGCATGGAGAGCTGCAGGGGTGGCAGGAAGAGTGGGGTGCATACAGCAGATCCTTGAACTCTGTTTCATTCCATGTCACTTTGTTAAAACATTGAAGAGATGCTGTTAGGAACTTAACTCTTGTTTATATCAATTAGCCTGTGGTAAAATTGACTTCCTTATACTTCATTTCACTTAAAGTCACAGAACCTACTGAGGATGTTAAGTGGGGACTTACTGTACCTAGATTTAATTTTCCAAATTGTCCTTCAGTAGCCCATTTTTCGGAGAGCAATGAGGGGTCCCAACCCTGCTCTGGGAACCTAGTGGACAGCTGTGCCTAACCCAGGAGACTTACGTCTCCCACACAGAGACCAGGTGGAGGAGCCAGTGCCCACTGATGACATTAACTACCAGGAAGCTCTATCTGTCCCAGCTGACCCCAAACTTGTCATCAGATGATTCACTGTTTTTGGCCGCGAGTGAGGTCAACCCAGCCAAAAGCCGCCAATCCAACAAAGGCCCTAGGGGATCACGGCGCTACTGGCGTTCTGGCGGAGCAGTGGAGGGGCCTCTGAGCTCCTCTGAGCTCCTCTTCACCTGCACCCCTGTCCCCATCGCGTCCCCAAGGGCGAGCAGGCATGATACTAGGAAGCACAGGGCTTTCTCCTCCGGCAGCTGACCCACAGAGGGACGTGGACTGCATGAGGAAAGCAGACAGCTGCATGCAGCCTTTGATGGTCTTGAATTGCGGAGGAGAACTAGAGAATAAATTATCCAAGTTGTCCTGGAGGAGAGGGAGTTGAAGGGTCTGCATGTGGGAGCAGGTTTGTTGAATTTTTAGAAAGCTTGAGGCTGAAGTCTTAAAACGTAAACCCACAAATCATTTTACTGTCGTCCTCCAAGCTGCGGGTACTACGTTCCAGAATGCCTCGTGCAAAGTTTCTGGAATAACGTTTTAAGGAGACTTTTGCATTTACATCTGCCTGGACCTAGTGCTGGAAAACACTTCTCCACAAGGTCTCTGTTCCAATGAGAAATGAGAAACCTCCGTGTTCACAGCAAACTTCAGGTGTCCCTAGGCAGTGATCCCTCTATAAACCTAATTATAGAACCTGAGTGGCAGCACACTATTTTCATTTGGGTTAAGTCATTGTTATCTCTGGGTTCTCTCCAGCCCAGAGGAGTCTGGTCTGTGATCGTTGGGTTAGTCACCTCCCTCACCCAGTAGGTCACCTTAATGTGAAGAACCAGGTAAACAGCATTCGTGTCTGAGACCACACGGTTCCTGCTTATTCACATTGTATTAATAAACATTTCCCCAGAACTCTAGCATCAAAATGGGTTTCCCCAAAGTTTTCTAAGAACAAATAGTCAAAGATGTTTCATGAACAAAAAACAGGGAGGAGAGTCATTGGTCTGATAATTTTGAGACTTTGTTCTTTCTGTTTAATTTTAAATTTGTTTAACTCAGAGTTTTATAAACCTCTATGGCAGAACCTTTTTTAAATTTATTTTTTATTATTTTTAATTTTTATCTTTTTAAATATATTTTATTGATTATGCTATTATGGTCATCCCAATTTTCCCCCTCCCCCCTAGCAATCCCCCCCCCCTTAGTTCATGTCCATGGGTCGTGCACATACGTTCTTTGGCTTCTCATCTCCTACACTGTTCTTATCCTCCCTGACTATTCTGTGCCTGCCGCTTTGTACTTCTTAATCCCTGCACCACTTCTCCCATTCTCACCCTTCCTCCTCCTGCTGGTAGCCCTCCATGTGATCTCCATTTCTGTGATTCTGTTCCTGTTCTAGTTGTTCGCTTAGTTTGCTTTTTAGATTCAGTTGTTGATAGTTGTGAGTTTGTTGCCATTTTAATGTTCATAGTTCTGATCTTCTTTTTCTTATATAGTTCCATTTAACATTTCATATAATTAGGGCTTGGTGATGATGAACTCCTTTAGTTTTACCTTGACTGGGAAGCACTTTATCTGCCCTTCCATTCTAAATGATAGCTTTGCTGCATAGAGTAATCTAGGACGTAGGTACTTGTTTTTCATGACTTTGAATATTTCTTTCCAGTCCCTTTTTGCCTGTAAGGTCTCTCTTGAAAAATCAGCTCATAGTCTTCTGGAAACTCCTTTGTAGGCAACTGTCTCCTTAACTGTCTCTTGCTGCTTTTAAGATTCTTTCTTTATCTTTTACCTTTGGCGTTTTATTTGTGATGTGTCTTAGTGTGGTCCTCTTTGGATCCAACTTGTTTGGGACTCTGTGCTTCCTGGATTTGTATGTCTATTTCCTTCACTAAATTAGGGAAGTTTTCTTTCGTTATTTTTTCAAATAAGTTTTCAATTTCTTCCTCTTCCTCTTCTTCTTCTAGCACCACCTATGATTTGGATGTTGCTACATTTGAAGATGTCCCAGGAGCTCCTTATTCTATTCTTATTTTTTTAATTCTTTTTTCTTCTTGCTATTCTGATTAGATGCTTTTAACTTCCTTGTTAGTTCCCAGGAGATTTTTTCTTTATTTCACTTAATGCAACTTTCATTTCTGCCTGTGTCCTTTTTATGCTGTTGCAGGACCCAGTGTTTTCCTCGAGCACCCTGATAACCATTATTTTGAACTCTGCATCTGATAGATTGCTTATCTCCATTTCATTTAGTTCTTTTCCTGGAGTTTAGTCTTGTTCTTTCATTTGAGCCATATTTCTTTGTCTCCTCAGTTTGGCAGCTTCCCTGTGTTTGTTTCTGTGTATCAGGTAGAGCTGCTTTAACTCCATGTCTTAGTAGTGGGGCCTGTTGTAGAAAAGGCACCTGTAAATTGTGTGGGGCGGAGCCTTACATAGTCACCGAGGAGGGGGGGTGAGGGGGAGACAATCCATTTCACCACTTTATGGCTCTGTGTGGGGGAGGGCTCAGAGAGGGAACAATGCCGCTGCCTGGCCTCTGGAGATTGCCAGAGAAGAAATCATCTCCTGGCACTAGCCCCCTTGCTAGTCACTTCACTTTCTCCCCTTCTCCCCATATGCCACTTGTGCCCTTCCAGCTGTTGCCCTGGTGCTGAATCCCAGAGTGGGTGAGTCTGCGTGAGTCTTAAGTCTTTGCGGGCCCTTTAAGAGGAGTCTCTTGATAATCATGCAGTTTCTTCCACCACTGCAACCACCACTGGTTTTTATAGCCAGAAGTTATGGGGACTTATCTTCCTGGTGCTAGAACACTGGGCTGGGTGGTCTGGACTGGGATCACTTGTTCCCAAGGTATCCCCCCGATTTTTACCTACCACATGTGAATGTGGGACCACCCACTCTACCACATCTCCACACCTCTCTGCTTCTCTCTGTGCCTCTCCACCCCTCCTACTGGCCTGGGTGAACGTGGCTTCTTTAAATCCTCGGCTGCCAGACTTGCATACAGCTCAATTTTCTGACGAATTTGGGTGACATTTGTTTTGTAGTCTAGTTGTAATTTTTGCTGTAGTTGTGCATGGAGGTGAAGTGTGTTTACCTACACCTCCATCTTGACCAGAAGTTAATTTTTTATTTTTAATTAGAGTTGACATTCAATATTATTTTATATTAGTGTCAGGTCATAGCATAGTGATTAGACATCTAGATAATTTAAGAAGGGGTCCCCCCAATAAGTTTAGTACCCATCTGGCACCATACATAGTTGTTACAATATTATTGACTATGCTCCCTAAAATGTACTTTACATCCCTGTGACTATTCTATAATTACCTATTCATATTGCTTCCCCCTCTCCATTTGTACTTCTTAATTTCTTTTTAACAAAATACCTAAAACCATCCAGAAAAATAATATTCTGTAGAACGTCCCCAAGAAATATTCTTCTGGGTCCTTCTGATTAGTCTACGACAACACTGACAGTCAGGACACCTAGCGAATAAGTTCCACATTTCTGTGTTTGAACATCTGCTTCCAAAGTTGACTGGTCATTAGCTTGGGAAAGAGGCTAAGTCTGAGCTTGCACTCAGACCCTGCGTGAGCTCTCTGTTAGAATTACAGGTCTCTGCAAGACTAATGGGATCTGTGGATTCCGGTCCCTGCCCTGTTACTTCTGTCTTTCACTTTAAATCTTATTTCACTGAAACAGACCTTAAATGGGCCTCATCTTTAGTTTCATAAAACAGTCATTGCCCTGACTGATGTGGCTCAGTGGGTTGGGTGTCATCCCACAAACCGAAATGTTGCCAGTTCCATTGCCCGGGGTTCAGGCCAGGCTCCCGGTTGGGTGCATGCAAGAGGCGACTGATTGGTGTTTCTCTTGCACATTGATGTTTCTCT
Organism: Tonatia bakeri; assembly: GCA_004024845.1. Classification (NCBI taxonomy): domain Eukaryota; kingdom Metazoa; phylum Chordata; class Mammalia; order Chiroptera; family Phyllostomidae; genus Tonatia; species Tonatia bakeri. Next base: position 204,513 of record PVIA01002527.1, read on the forward strand.
CCCTCTCTTTCTCCCTCCCTTCCCCTCTCTCTAAAAATAAATACATATGATCTTTTTCAATTATTTTTATTTTTAAAATATATTTTATTGATTATGCTATTACAGTTGTCCCATTCCCCCCCCCCTTTTTCCATCTCTGCCCTGCAACCTCCTTCCCACCCACCCATACCCCTGCCCCTTTAGTTTGTGTCCATGGGTTGTACATATAGGTTGTTTGGATTCTACATTTCTTATACTATTCTTAACTTCTCCCTGTCTATTTTGTACCTACCATTTATGCTTCTTATTCTCTGTACCTTTTCCCGCATTCTCTCCTCCCCCTCCCTGCTGATAACCCTCCATGTGATCTCCATTTCTGTGATTCTGTTCTTGTTCTGGTTGTTTGCTTAGTCTGTTTTTTTTTTTTTTTTTTTT